>BJKM01000504.1:87500-425849 GCA_015082035.1 Chaenogobius annularis | reverse complement strand
CATTAAAGCCACGTAACTTTAGGAGTCTAGACTGCTATAGGCTATATTTTAATATGGCATGTTTTTGGTTTATCAAATGTTCAAAAACTCACAATGGAGTTTTAATTTTTACCAGTATCTCAGTAATCTCAGTAATTGTTAAAAGGTTTATACAGATGCATACATTGTTTGTTTTTTTAAAAACATTTTGTAAGCCACCAAAGTATTTATCTTTTTTTAGCACTGAATGTACTTTTCTGAATATAAAAGTACTTACATATGAGAGGTTTGTTTAATAATCGAAATGATGGTTAGCTGGGCACAGTATATATTTGTATCTGTACATACAAGCATATTTAATCACGATGAGTGTAAATAGGATGTCCAATGGTTCTATTTTTATAATCAGCAGGGGTCACATTTTAATCATGCTATGTTCACTTTTGTACTTTTTTTCTTCCTTCTTTTTCTATACACAGTAAATATCTAACCAATTATACTGTACAATAATACAAACCACGGAAAATAAAATAGACGTTTAAATAAAAAAATATTATTTTTTAACCTTGTGCACGTTGTTTCCTGTGATTCTGTTATTGACCAGAAGGGGGCATTAAACATCAAAGATGACAGTTTAGGTAAAACAGCAGCGTATAATGCAGGATTGAAAATAAAAAGTAATGGAGTCATTGTTATAATCATCATGAAAAGGTTGAAATATATTGTTTCAGTATTCGAATTCGAAATATGTACTTTGTCTTATGTTTTCTCAACACTGATGTATTGGAAAGATTCTAAACAGTAAGCATTACCAATCTAAAGATTTTGCTGCACACACACTGAATACACACTGCCCCTTTGTGTTGGTAACTTCCTTCACAATCTCCATATGTGTTGCGTTATACATGTGTTGTCTGTCTGGATGTTGAACAAACTCCACAGAGATAACCCTCTGACTGGTCCTGGTATTTTTAACTCTGCAGGGGGTGGTCCAGTATCACATCCCCTGGTTTCTCTCTCACAGTGGGACCACTTCAAATGACCCAAAAACAGACAAGGGATTGTCTTCTCCCAGAGCAGGACAAAGACTGCAGAAATGTGGAGATAAATTGGACAGGGCCTGCAATGGATGGATATAACTGCTCTGGGCCTGAAGACACAGTGTTAGTGAGGCAGGTGATAAAATATAGACCATGATAAAGTCCCAAATGGACCTGGTTTTTATATGTACTCGTTTGAGCTTTCTTTGATTCTATTGGTGACAGCTACAAATTTCTCCTCAGTTTTTTGACTAGGGTCAACAGACCCACAACCCACAATGGGAGTTTTTCTGATAGGCTATTTGTATCCCCAATGAAAGAAGACTGAAAAATATAGAGCAAGATTCCGAGGTAAATTTAGCATCATAAAATGTATTTTCCAACTGAACCTACATTACAGATGGCATATACTCATTAAATATAGGCTACGGAGATATAGCATTGGCATCCTAACCTGAAGTTGGTGGTTTGACCAGTGCATACTGAGATTGTGTCCATGGGCAAGATACTTTTATTCCTCACCTTTAGCCTATTAGCATCACAGTAAAAATGCATGTAGAAAGCAACAGAAAGACAAAATGTGAAGGCATTGTCTATAACAGAATTTCTCTAACTGTGGTACGAAAGGTCCATTGGGTGGTACGTGTGCACTTCTACAGTTTTTTTTGTTTTTGTCATTTTTAGTGCATTTTTCCCCACATCTTTGCTCTTCCTTGAGTAATTTTTCCAAATTAAGACCTGGTTTGGCCCCAATTTAGCGCTGAAATAATCCTGACTGGATTTAGATCTGGGATCTCGGAAAGCAAAATATTTTCTTTGGTGTTATTTGGTGTAAAAAGTTTGGGAACCATTGGTCTAAAACACAGACCTATGACTTAAATCTATGTCATAATACTTGATATACAGCAGCCCCCGGATCCATGGCCTCTCCAAAGCCCAAGACAAACATATGGGCTATTCTAATTTTGTGTTTACATTCAGCGTAATAGGCCTAAACATATGTCATAAATGTAGGCTAAACTATGTCTTAGGTTATATTAAAGAGGGCACACGGGAATTAAATTGACTAAACTTCATGTGCCTTGTTCTTCTAACTCCTTCAGCTGTGATTTTTTTAACGAGGACGCTGAAAGGAGTTGGTTCATAAGCCTTGACCCAGTGACAGAGTGAACCATAATGGACACATGAGTGTACCATAATCGTTATTATAATAGATCCATGACATAATGGACACATGAGTGGACCGTGGTGGACACATGATGGACGTGCAGCGGCGGCCCTCCCCCTGAGCTCGCGCTCACACCCCTCTAAAGACGTCACAGGCCTGTGTGAGGGTGCGCGTGTGCACAGTCTGTATTTGGTGCTGAGTGCGGTCAGACTGTGGTCGAGGATTGCTCGTTCTTATAACGACTCGCTTCGCTTTTCCTTGTGCAGAGATGGGACTTGAGAAGACATGGCTTTGAGACGCTGTGCCCTCGTGCTGGTGGCCCTGCTCGGGCTGGTGGTCGTCGGTGATGGTAAGTGTTTGATACGACCACCTCTCCGCTTTGTTCGGTGTTTTCCTTGGCATCGCCTGTTGTCGCTCGCGGCGCGGCGCAGGGATTTGGCTAGCGAAGTGTAGCTAGCGTCGACCTCCAAACATTTGCATTTAACGCTATTGTTTGCCGGAGTCGAGCCGATGAATTGTTTTCATGTAACGTTTGTGTGCCATGTTTGTGATGCACTTACACTGCCAAAGCGGCGCCTTTTGCGTGTCTGCACTTGAAGGTTGTAAAGTAGCACAACCACAACAACAACATGGTGGTTGTTTGTGTCTGGTCCAGCTAAACCTCGTCCGCTAACAGCCAACAAACTCATCCAAGTTCAATATAGAGTGCAAGTGTGTCCGTTAAAGCGACACTTGTTGTGGTTTGTGGATAGAAGTTGTTGTTTCTGTAGTTATCTCCCCGCGGTAACATTTACTAAACAATCTCTCTGGCTTTGAGGCTTATCTGGGATGGCCTGGTGCCCGCCTGAAGAGACTGCGATGTGGTCACTTACAGTTTATTCACATGCTGTGGCCACACGTCTCCAGTGCCACAGAGAGGACAGAGCCACGGAGGCTGTTTGTTTTCTCTGAATGTGTGTTTGGGGTAAACGGGGGCAGCTCCTTCTCTGCTCTCCTTTGTGAGCTGTGAAAGGGGTTGCCTCCAGCTGAAAGTGAAGACTGGCACAGGGTGAAACAGCCGAGCATTGAGCCGTCCAGACAGAAGTCAGAGTTGAAGTCTGGGTTCATTGTGATGGAAATGTGGCATGCGGGGTCTTTTGAGGCGCCTGTTGTGCCCCTTCAGTCCGTCTGCTGCAGCAGCTGAGTGCAGATCCATTCACTGGGGCATCTGCTGCTCTGTGGACTTGGCCTCTTACATTTGTTCTGCATAAACTGTTGTTGAATTAGAGCTGGACGATTTGGAAAAACATATTTATGCTTTAATAATAGGATTTTGCTCGAGGTTCACATTTTAAAACACGGTCAGGAGACAGAAATAGGCCTCTGAACTTCTAAAATAATCGCATGTTTGTTATGTACTACAGGTCTATCAGTTCTTATCCAGAATATGTTTGTGGAGGAATTGACGGTATTTCAAAATGTGCAGCCTTGGCAATTTGCTAATTGTGTCCCGCGTCCATTCAAAATTATATCCGATTTTTGATGGAGATGTGAAGTTGCCCATCAGATATTGACCCAAATATTTTCCTCTTGACTACAAACCTGACCATAAATCGCATAGTCGGCTGATTAAACTTGTCTGTTGAGCCCAGTGATGTGCGCGTGTGGTGTAATGGACTGTTTCCTCTTATAAACATTGTAATGTGAACTGTTTCATAAATTAACCTTTTGGTGTATTTGACCTGGCTGAACTCATATTTACAGAGGAAGTTGTGGCAGTGGTAACACCTGAGTGTCCAGTTTGTTCTTTCCACTGCGAGTAGACTGTGAGAGGCAAAGCAGGCCGATCATGGGGGCTTCAGCTGCTCAATTACAATCACAAATGTAGCTTTGTTTTACACAAAGGGATCAAATTAAAATATCCTTTTCTTACGTTAAACCTACCATCCCATAGTCGCTCATTTACCTCTGCAAAGTTCAGAGATTTGGAGCATAATGAGAATGTTGTTTCGAAGATATGCAACATTTTACATTGGATGTGTTGTTTTATAGTAACAAAATGCTACAAAACGAGCTGATTAAAAATAGAAATGCTGTAAACTTTCTTCTGTGATTAATTTGATAGAAGGTTCACATTTTTTCTCACATTTTAAAGACACGTTTCAAAACATTCCTGTTGGAGTGACGTAATATAGTTATCGGAATACTCTGAACCAAAAGTGAGGTGTTTTTTCTTCAGCATATTTCAGCTTGGATACATTTTTAAGTGTGCTATACAATCCGGCCTGTAAAACCTTAATTTTATTGCATGTATGACAAAAGTCATAATTGGATGTTCAAAATGGCTTCACTTCCTGACACGGCACTGAAGCGTAAACCTGACCAACCAGAAGCATCAGTCTGAATAATGACTGGTGCGTGAGTTTTTGAGCGTCATGTGTTGATTACCTCAGGGGGAGCGCCCGGAGTCACTGTCCTGGTGCTGTGTGTGTGACTGCTTTCCACAGCCACAGGAGGAGGAGGAGGAGAAATCTGATACAGCAGTGTGGCCCCAGCACGCGAGGAAGGGCGCGTCCGCGACTCTGCCTCATCCTCCTCTTTCTCTGTGTCCTGCGGGTCTTTCACTGCTGCCACACAGGCCTGGCTCACAGTGGCATTTCTGTTTTAAAAATCAAAATGAGTTGCGATCCTTGGTTGATTAGTTTAGGCCGAGACACTGCAGGTTAATAGGAAAATAAATAGTAAATTCAGTGATCAATTTAAAACGTCTTCTGTAATTTACGTATATGAATATAAGGAGAAAATGTATGTATAGGTTTTTAATCATGTTTTCATATAAAAATGAGTAATTTTATGTGTACAAAGGTTTGGGCCATATAAATCTGAAAAATGGACAGAGCCAGGTTTAAATTTGATGAAACATTAAAAAAAATTGACACATTAGTCACAATTTCCCCCCCTGAAATGGTTTTGCATCTCATCTCATTATGGAAACCAGATTTGACTGAAAAGTGCAGTGCAACTTCAACATTTCTCCTCATTTTTAAGAGTTTTACGGTGCGTCAAAATCTTGTTGAGCACAAGTTTGTAAAGTTTTGTGCATGCCGGTGCGTACACTTCTTTAATCTGTGATCTGTATGTTTCTATGGGAGAAAATGCATTTAAAGAAAACCACTTTTGAATTTACACTGTCCTGTATAAATCTATGGATGTGAGTTGATTTAAATTGAATGATAAAACATCTTCAGGTGCAGATTGGACAATGGCTCCAGGTGAAAGATGAAATGCGGAGAGTAAACTAATCATTTATGTGTAAAGCATCAACATTTTATCAGACCGTGACCGCAGGGAAATATTGCATCCAAAAAAAAGAACGCAAAATCAGCACCTATTTCACTTGGCAGTGTTAACTGTGTGCGACTATTACCTCGCTTTTGTAGCTTTGTATTATTTTGGTGGATGGAGTGACCTGAATTGCCGACCCACTTAATATCGTCGTGGTTCACAGAAACAACAGTCCGTCCACTTCTTTGGCTTGTTGTTTGTATGCGATCCTCAAGTTGCGTGTTTTAATATTGACTCTAATGTGAGCGAGTTGAAGAGGAGGAAAAGGCCCGGCTCTTTAGCACGAGGCGTGTGCGCACCTGCCCCTCAGATCAGAGCCAGGGAATGTACAGGGAAAACCGTGAACCTTATTGGGTTCAAAGGTGTGTGTTTTAACAGAGACGGAGAGCGCGAGGGAGCGAGGGGAGAAGAGGTCCAGCTGGCTCCGCCGAGGCTCCGACTCAAAGGAGAAAGTACTGTTTCTCAAATGCACTTGTCGAAGCCTGTTTCAATTAGGTAAACATGAGCTTTGATACAACTGCTGCTAAATAATGTCGGAAGACTTTTGTCTTTGTTTAGAGGCTCGTAGCCATGTCTGGAAACGCCAAATAAAATCAGAACAGGCAAAAATAAGTGGAGTGGATTTTTGGCTTGTTAAATTGATTTAAAACGTATCAGAATTCCACTTTTTTTTTAAACGGTTCTAAATAAACTCACACATTTATTTCCCCAATTTCCAGCATGATAAAAATCTAGTCATTTCCGCTCCTAAATGTTGTATCTACGATTAGTGGGCAATACATCACCATGTAGATAATATCGTGAATGTTGTTTTGAATGTGGTTTTAGTTTAAAAAAAAAAAATGCTACAAAAAGCAAAATGCAAACTTTCAATTACGAGTTTATTGTGATATTTCTGCGCTTCGTGATCGTAGTTACAGACATTTCACCTTTGTCTGGTTAAACCTCGACTAATATGTTTAAAGACATGTTTTAACGCATTTCTATTAGCTTGACGTAATATCTGCATCTTCGTTACCGGGATACTAAAAAAAAAAACACAAAAAAAAACAAATTCATTTTTGTCCCGACCGCCAGGCCCCGTCGCCAGTGTTTGCAAACATGGCTGAGCGGGCGCAGGGTGCAGTCGGGGCCGAGTTCTGGTCTTGTGTTGTTAACGACCTGCTGCCCGGAGCGATGGCCTTAATTGTGAGCGCAGCAGACGGTGTACCCTGCGACTGAACCCTCTGCTCATTGTGGATGTTGGACCACAGAGCGGCCCCTGCACTTCACCACTGACTCCTCCCTCTAGTCCTCCTCACAAGTTGTCTCAGACTCTAGAGTGAAGACGTGAAGTGTACAAGAAGAGGCTGAATATTAGAAAACCATCAACATTTTAATGAACTTTTAACTTGAGAAATTGGCATTGGAATATCACATCACATTTCTAGTCAGTAAAATATACTCAAATTCGGATAATTAAAATGTATTTCTTATTACTTAGTAGTATTTTTCCCTTCAACGCTATGTCCAACTAAAATTAAAGCAAAATTGTCTGTAGTTCGAACAAAGGAGGCAAGGCAAGTTTATTTGTAGAGCACAATTCATCCACGAGGCAATTCAAATTGCTTCACACAACAGGGAAAAATGCATTAAAATCACAAAGACATGATAGAAATCACATGGCAGAGCACTCTTTACAAATATATTTTCTTGACCCCAAAAAACAAAGAAATGGGCTGCAACGATTACGGTCATCAACTAATCGTAACTAGTCAACTATACTATACAGATGGAAAAAAGGGTAAATATTCTCTAGCTATAAGCCTTCAGTCACCATGTTTCACGGTTTTCTTCTCTTGCAAATGAAGTCATACAAATGAAGTTATTGGGACAATATGGAGGAGAGAGAACCACAGAAGACAAAATACAAACGGTGAATGTATGTCCGATAAGAGAGTCAAAACTCAAACAATGATGGAAGTAAAATGGGGTTGTGCATTAGTGAGCGGGCGGTTTGTCGCAGGCGGAGCACAGATCCGGTGGCAGTGAGGGCGCGGGCGTCTATAGGGCCGAACTCGACACCCGGTGGCCATTGTGTGTCTGTTTGATTTGGGTTTTGGGCGGGTGCTGCTGCTGCGATGTCGATACTCTGCCTCTTCTTGAGCACGTCAAAGAGTGTTTTCTGATGGTTATTGAACAATGATCTGCTTTGATAGAGGCTCCAGCTATCTCGCGAGGGTTAATGTTTGTGGGTTAAATCTGGCACACACACACACACACACACACACACACACACACACACACACACACACACACACACACACTCTCAGTGGAGGTATTGTCTGTAACAGTAACAGAGGCTTGTTAATTTAGTCTATATACGCAAGTGTTTCACAGTCTGGTATGAAAATTGCATGCCGCAGGAGACCAAGCGTGAGTCATGAAATGGCGCTCTGTTTTGAAGAATCTGGCTATAGACTTGTTGCTGTTTATTGCTAATATCGCCACAGTTACTAAACAACACATTTTCAAGTGCAAAATGAGCTGGATTTCCCGGCAGCAGCAGCAGCAGCAGCAGCAGCAGCAGCGGCAGCGGCGGCGGCGGCAGCAGATTTAACAGCGTGGCTTAAATAAAACAGTGTAAAGTTACCCACATGTCTGCGTCTCCTCGATCAAACTATAAGTGAGCACGTACTTCTGATCTGCTAATGCCTCGCTCTAAAGGGCTTTTAATCCGCAGTCACATGGACGATATATTGGCTTACACTGCACAGGAACAACATTCTGGAGCTGGTTTTCAAAGTCAGATTTTGAGACCAGCAGTGGAAGAATACTAGAATATGTAGTTGGTAAAGCTGCGAGTACAGAGCCACTACTCGTAAATATCTACCTTTTTTTTCTTTTTTTAAGCCATTACTGCATCTTTTAAAGGCGTGCTTTGTGTAACTTTACCGGAAGAACTGAGGAGATGCTGCTTTGCTTAGGATGCTCCACATTATGGCATTAGATGGCATTAATTCTGCTACAGGCGTTTTTATTGCTCAAATGCCTCGAAAAATGCATTCTTACCGCGTCTCCTCTCCACAGAGCTGACCTGTAACTAGGGATGTCACGATTGTCCAATTGATAATCGTGATTATTCAGGCCACAATATCGTCGTAAGAACTAAAACATAATAACCGTGATGGTTTCAGAAGAAAAACTTTGAACTGTACTCCAAAAAGAGATCTCACTCACTCACTCACTCACTCACTCACTCACTCATATATATCGTTCAATCATGTTGGTTTTTCTCAAAATAACCGTAACACTAAGAAAAGATCTGTTTATTGCCATACCGTGTTACATTCCAGGCAAAGCAATGACTTTTCCACTTTTTTAAGCATGAGCCACTACAAATAGTGAAGTAGTTTCACATTTTACACATATTTTTAATTTGTAATGTGTACAGTGTTGGGCAATATATTGAAGTTTAGATCCTATTGAGAATGTTGTGTTGAAGATGTGCAAGATTTGACCGTTTGGTTTGTTTGTAGTAAAAATGTTACAAAAAGAGCTAAATGAAAGATTCTGTTCAAATTGTGTGTCGCTGCAGTTTTGTGATTAATTTGACAGACACTTCACACTTGTCAAGCCACAACGAATACGTTTAAAGACACGTTTCTGTTGGATTGACATAATATCGTCATGTGAACATGAACACATTTGATTCACATTCTATGTTTACCAATATGTGCCATAGCTTTTTGTTGTCGTCTTGGTTTCCTTTGCTCCCTCTGTGTTTGGTGTTCTTATAATATATTGTTATCAGGATCCTCCCAAAAATACAGAGATACTCATTTTTTCAATATCGCCCAGCCCTAAATGTGTACTGACATTGCAGCAAAGAATTTCTATTTAATCCTTGAAATTTGAGTGTTTGTAATTCCGGACTTGTATCCAGCTCAGAAGTGTGTGCTCACACCTGATCTGTCCGGGGACGGCCGAGGCAGACAGACGGCAGACAGACGGCAGACAGGATGAGCTGTAGCCTGGGGGCTCGTGGTTTGCTAGAGAGAGTCTGAAGAGGCAGCACGTTCCCCAAAGACCTCCTTTCAAAATCAGATCAGTAATCTGACCCTGAGCAGCAGACGCAGGTAATGACTTTGCTCCTCTCCCCGAGCATTGATCAGACCGAAGCAGTAGTAATGTGTGTGTCCGTGTGTCGTGTGTCAGTGTGTCAGTCTGTGTCCGTGTGTCAGTCTGTGTCCGTGTGTCAGTCTGTGTCCGTGTGTCAGTCTGTGTCCGTGTGTCAGTCTGTGTCCGTGTGTCAGTCTGTGTCGTGTGTCAGTCTGTGTCCGTGTGTCAGTCTGTGTCCGTGTGTCAGTCTGTGTCCGTGTGTCAGTCTGTGTCCGTGTCGTCGTGTGTGTCAGTCTGTCCGTGTCAGTCTGTGTCGTGTGTCAGTCTGTGTCCGTGTGTCAGTCTGTGTCCGTCTGTGTCAGTCTGTGTCAGTCTGTGTCAGTCTGTGTCAGTCTGTGTCAGTCTGTGTCAGTCTGTGTCAGTCTGTCTGTTCAGTCTGTCTCGTCGTGTCAGTCTGTCCGTGGTCCGTGTCTCCGTGTGTCAGTCTGTGTCCGTGTGTCCGTCTGTGTCCGTGTGTCCGTCTGTGTCCGTGTGTCCAGTCTGTGTCAGTCTGTGTCCGTGTGTCGTGTCCGTGTGTCTGTGTCCGTGTGTCAGTCTCTGTGTCCGTGTGTCTCCGTGTGTCAGTCTGTGTCCGTGTGTCTCCGTGTGTCAGTCTGTGTCCGTCTCCGTTAGTCTGCGCGTGTATTAGTCTGTGGTGTGTGTTAGTCTGTGGTGTGTGTCCGCCAGTCCGTGTGTTAGTCTCTGTGTGTGCTAGTGTGTGTGTCCAGTGGCGTCTGCTTGTCTTGATCAGCTCTCAGTCTGGCATCTGTATGGATCTAATTTCAGCCAGTACATTTTGGTAATGGTGCCGTGTCTGCTGAAGCCCACGCAGATTGTGCAACCCACTCACCGAAGGATTTTTCCAGAGTGAACCTCTCGATGACCAGCGCTGTGGCTCAGTGCTGCGTCCTCCTCACACAGCTGGCATAGATCAGGGTTTGAAGATAAGAGAATATACTCATAACCGTTTGATAACGGAGAGCCGGCTTGTTCGGGGGGCCTTTCGCATCCACAGCCAGTTCTCAGCTCTGCTCCAAAACACATGCTTTTACTGAGAGAAAATTATGTTACATGGCAATAATTAAAGTCTGTATTGTTCAAAGGGGCTGTAGCCAATTATTGTTATGTAAGAAAATAAACTCAGTTTATCCCCGGACAGATATTGTAACTAGTTAGTTTTACTGTGAAAGTCAACTCTGGTCTTTTGTAGTTTAGTTGTGCTGTTCACAACATTCAAACGATTCAACTCCTCGTGGTGAATACTTAGGATGCTCAGAAGGCATTAGAGAAGTGAGCGAAACATGTGGGCTGCTGCAAAGAGTCTCTTTACATACAGCACCTTTAAGTTCAGGAAAATTGACATGGAAAGTAATCGTTATTTGTTTTTAATATGATTTTAAAATAAAAAAAGAAATCAGTATTACCCAGCCTTAGTTTGTACATTTACTTATGCAATACTAGTTACGTTTCCCCACTCCAACCTATAATTCTTCACCCTTTTAATTAGAGGTGGGCAATATTGACAAAAAGGAATCTCGCGTTTGTTTATTTTTATTATTCAGACAAAATGCGAATGAACCAGAAAATTAACCACAAAAAGTGCAGAAATATCACTTTGTACGCTAGACGTTTCTGTTCAATTTACTTTTAGTCTTTACTTTTTGCTGTCATTTTAACTGTTTTCCTCGTAGACCATGTACCTGCACACCTCCGAAACAACAATGGTCATAGTGTACGTTTTTTGATACATCCCACTATTTTACTCCGGTGTATTTCTACTTTGTGTGTGTGTTTCATTATTAAGCATTGCCTCAACCAGAAAGAAATCTGACTGCACAAACTCTTCTGTTGTGGTTTTCGAGTTCGCTCTGACGTAAGGTGACACTGGTTTTGACAACATTGTCTCATTAATCCCTCCCTCGATCATGTAGTCTGCGTTTCTTGCCCCGACTTGAACAGGAATGAAAGGAACTTGACACTGGGAGCTGCCGTATTTGTCCTCGCCCCTTTCTCTCCTCCCTTTCCTGCGCGACCCCCTCTATAAGTCAAAGTCTAGACTGGGTTTTTAATGACCATCGCAGCTGGTCACTTGCGCCTGGTGTTTGTGTGTGCATGTGTGTGTATGTGTCGCACCCCCCCCCCAGTCTGCAGTATTGTCCCGTGCATAGTTTGGGACCAGCCGCTCCCGCCCTCTGTCTGGCCTAGAACCACAGCCGCACCAGCCCCCCAAAAAACTCTGTTAACCCCGTCTGTGGTGTCAGTGCAGCACCCCTCCCCCACTCGGTGCAATCCCTCCCCACACACACACATACTGACCCCCCTCTGAGCCCAGTCCAATCCCTCCTCATGTCGTCTTAATCTGCACACAAAGGACCAGTGTAGGACCATTAATTATGTGGATACAAGCCCAGAGTTCAGCGAGAAAGCAGCTCCGCCCTGCACAAACTCACGCTGCTCATTTCACCAACGCTCGCTGCCCAGGCAACCACAAAATGCACTGTTTCTGCACATGAGATTTAAGGTGCACTGAAACCATTCTGTTGAGGGTCCGCCACCTGCTGCTCTGCGTGCCTTAATGTGGGCGTTACTACTTTGTAACAGTTCCTCAGTGACCTGCTTGTCCTGATGTAGGCCAGAAAAGTTACATATTGAACCTTTTTTAAGTTTATACTGACACAAATACTAGTTTATGCAGGCTGTTTGACCTGATCACACAAACTGTCATGTTCAGAAACACGTACAGGAAAGTAGTCTTTAGCCAAGCCGATTGTTTGCCACAGACCAAACTTTGGTGGACCACAAACCTCGGAGGCCTCCCAAGAGGAACTGAGTGTGATCTGGGCCATGTTTAGTTCTTTGAGTGGTGTCTGTGCACCAGCTGTCTCACCACACACAGGCTCTGATGATATACGGCCCACATTCTGCTCTGTGGACATGTAGAAGCTCTGAGGGGCTTTAAAGCATCAGCAGAAACTCTTGAAAGTAAGACGAGGAACACCAAGTCCCCCAGACTTTGTTTTGGTTGTAACATGAGTGCAGTGTGCAGAACCTTTCCCTCAGCAGTTTGTTAAAACATCACTCTTACTTTGGAGATGGATTGATCAAAATGCCTTCTGTCTAGACTCTTCCTCTCAAAGAATTGATTTGTTTGGCTCAGAAGAACCAGTAACAACAGTCCTGTTGCAGCCCGCAGGGCGGGGGGCAGTTTAAATTACAGGAATGGGGCAAATGACATCACTGCTCAAACTATTAAAGCTGCCACACTGCAGGGCAGCGAGGTGTTTTTCTCCTTATGGACCTCTGTGTAATCTGCAGGAAATTCCTCTAAAAGAGCCAAGTGCCCCCCACACACAGTTCCTGCCAGTCTCCTGTGGAGACATGGCTCTACTTCTGAAATGTCCCCCATTTCTAGTGACCACTAGGGATGTCACCATACAACATTTTAAATGTGACACAAGCAGCCAGTCCAAAAGTTCTTACATTTAGGTCTGTTTTTGGGCTGTATATTTAAAGAAATGTAAGTTTGCTTCTAAAATGGTTACGATTATAATTCTTGACATTTCTAGTGACTACTAGGGCACAGACATCTACACCTAGTATATTTAATTCATAATCAATATTTAAGTCCAGGCCTTCACGCTCTGTGGTCCTTGTCCGGTGTGACATGTTTAATGCTGTCGTGGCCTTTTCTGTAACTTCCAGAGAATGTGGATGCAATCGTGTAGAAGTTACACAATAATACATACTTTTAGAACTCTGTTCTATTTTCATTGGGTCTTTACAGAACTAACATTCTGCAGTCCGTCCCACTGGCCCACTTTCCTGAAAATGTCAAGGCAAAAATTAGGTTGTTAATCAAGCACAACTGGTAAACATTCACCCCCAAGTGCTTGACGGACCTTGGGTCGAATAATGTTACATTTTTGTCGGTTAGAATGGGTGAAGATCCTTGAGAAAAGACTCCCAGATTAGTGCCACTCTCTGTTGTTCTGTTCTCACACATAGTTACCGATCTTCTTTTTGTGTCGAATCAGGATTGAGATTCCGTTGCGCTCCGTGCCTCCTCCCGGGCGCGTTATTGCTACATTGGTCTTGTCTTCCACAGCGATTAGTCGTGAGAGATCTGGTTTGTTTGGATCAGCGCTGAGCCTGTCACGCTTCATTCTCACTCTGTCATCAGCGGCTCCGTTTGTCACTTTCCCATGTGAACCCACTGTCCCGGGCCAGTGCAGCCAATGGGACGCAGCGCCGGTGGCCTTTCTGTGCTCGCCTTACTCCAAATGAAGAGCATGTGTGCCATGGGTGAAATTGCATTTGGGAGTAAATTTAATCAGTTTGTTTGTTGTTCCCAAGGTTATACAGTCAGACATGGACTGATTTTAAAATATTTAAACAAAGCATGCTTTTAGGAAAATGACTAAATACATGTATTGCAATAACAATTGCATTTACTTTTTAGGATTCATATTAATCAGAATCAGAATCAGAAAGAGTTTATTGCCATTGTCAATGAACAAAATTCAAAAACATAGGAACTTGTCTCGGCCTTAAGGTGCAACATAAAACACTGAGTAATAATAAAACAACATATATTCAATCAAAAAAGGGCATGCATTAGGAAACAATTTAAAATTACTATACAATTAAAATAAAAATAGGCATTTCTATGTACACAAGTTTACAGTTATGTTTAAAGTTATAGTGCAGAAAGTGACAGTGCAGTGAGTGATGAATATTGCAGTTAAAGTGACAGGTGTTTTGAAGTGTTCATGAGTCCAACGGCAGAGGGAAAGAAACTATTCTTGTGGCGGGAGGTTCTGGTCCGGATGGACCGTAGCCTCCTGCCTGAGGGGAGTGGTTCAAACAGACCATGTCCAGGGTGAGAAGGGTCAGCTGTGATCCGACCTGCTCGTCCCAGAGCCCTGGAGACGTACAGGTCCTGCAGAGATGGAAGTCTGCAGCCGATCACCTTCTCAGCAGAACGCACCGATGCGCTGTAGTCTCTGTTTGTCCCTGGCTGTGGCTCCAGCGTACCACACGGTGATGAGGGAGGTGAGGATGGACTCAATGATGGCCGTGTAGAACTGCACCATCATCTGCGCTGGCAGCTGGGCTTTCCTCAGCTGCCGCAGAAAGTACATCCTCTGCTGGGCCTTCTTGATGAGGGAGCTGATGGAGGGCTCCCACTTGAGGTCCTGGGTGATGGTGGTGCCCAGGAAGCGGAAGGAGTCCACGGTGGTGATGGGGGAGTCTGTCATGATGAGGGGGGGCTGGGGGGCTGTGGCTTTCCTGAAGTCCACGATCATCTCCACTGTCTTCTGGGCGTTTGAACTCCAGATTGTTACCGCTGCACCAGGACACCAGCCGGTCCACCTCCCTCCTGTAGACGGACTCATCCCCGTCCGAGATGAGCCCGATGAGGGTGGTGTCGTCCGCAAACTTGATGAGTTTTACGGAGTCGTGGCTGGAGGTGCAGCAGTTTGTGTACAGGGAGAAGAGCAGAGGAGAAAGTACACAGCCCTGTGGAGCTCCTGTGCTGATAGTCCGAGTGTCTGAGACATTCTTCCCAGCCGCACGCACTGCCTCCGATCCGTCAGGAAGTCAGTGATCCACCTGCAGGTGGAGTCAGGCACGTTGAGCTGGGAGAGCTTGTCCTGGAGCAGAGCAGGGAGGATGGTGTTGGAACGCAGAGCTGAAGTCCACAAACAGGATCCTGGCGTAGGTTCCCGGGGAGTCCAGATGCTGCAGGATGAAGTGGAGTGCCAGGTTGATGGTGTCGTCCACAGACCTGTTGGCTCTGTAGGCGAACTGCAGGGGGTCCAGCAGGGAGGAGGTGAAGGACTTGAGGTGGGGCAGGACCAGGCGTTCAAATGACTTCATGACTACAGACGTCAGTGCCACTGGCCTGTAGTCATTAAGTCCAGTGATCCGGGGCTTCTTGGGGACAGGGACAATGATGGCAGACTTGAAGCAGGCTGGGACATGGCATGACCCCAGGGAGGTGTTAAAAATGTCTGTGAAGACGGGGGTTAACTCTCGTGCGCAATGTCTTAATGTAGCGGCAGAGACGCCGTCTGGTCCAGCAGCTTTTCGGGGGTTGGATTTCCGAAATAGCCTGTGAACATCCTGTTCCTGAACTGAGAGGGTGGTGGGGGAGGTGGGGGGGACCAGGTTTGGGTTGGCGGAGGTGGCCACCGTGGGGGAGGGGGTGGTCACGTCAAACCTGGAGTAGAAGGTGTTTAAGTTGCTCAGCCAGTTTTCGATTGTCTGCAGCAGGGGGGGCTCGGGGCTTGTGGTTGGTGAGGAGCCGGAGCCCCCTCCACACGGAGGCGGGGTTGTTGTCAGAGAACTGCTGCTTCAGAACGCGTATTGTACTGTGATCTCGCTCGAGAAACCTCTTTGCTAAATCCATACTTTGCGTCTTTGTAGCCCCTGTCACCAGCCCTGTGCGCTGCCTCCTTCTGCTGCCTTAACTGCCTCAGTTTTGGAGTGAACCAGGGTTTGTCATTGTTGAAAGTGACTTTGGTTTGTGTTGGTATGATGCTGTCCTCACAGAATCGAATGTATGACGTCACAGTGTCCGTGTACTCATCCAAACTCTCTGTGGCAGCTCTGAAGACCTCCCAGTCTGTAATGTCCAAACACGCACGGAGCTCCTCCACTGCCTCATTGGTCCACTTCTTAGAGGTCCTCACTGCAGGTTTTGAGAGCTTCAGCCTCTGCCTGTACGTGGGGATCAGGTGAACCATGGCGTGATCTGAGAAGCCGAGAGCAGCGCGAGCCACGGCGCGGAAGGCGTTACTGACTGTTGTGTAACAGTGATCCAGCGTGTTCTGCTCTCTGGTCGGGACTTTAATAAACTGTCTGTACTTTGGTAGTTCGTGGCTGAGATTCCCCTTGTTAAAATCGCCCAGGATAATACACAAGGAGTCCGGGAAGGTCCGCTCCACACTCAGAATCTGGTCCGCGAGCGCGCGCTGTGCCACGTGCACGTTTGCGCTCGGCGGGATGTAAACAACAGCCAGAATGAATGAAACGAACTCACGTGGCGAGTAGAATGGTTTGCAGTTAATGAAAAGATATTCCAGATCAGGAGAGCAGTGTTTGGAGATCACAGTCACATCTGAAGACCAGGCGTTGTTGATGTAGAAACAGACTCCTCCGCCGCGTGTTTTACCCCGGAGAGACCCTTATGACGATCCGCCACGAAAGAGGCAAAACCCCTCGAGCTGCACGGCGCCGTCCGGGATCGGCTCACTGAGCCACGTCTCCGTGAAGCACAAAACAGGAGATGAAGAAAAGTCTCTGTTTCGTCTCATCAGCAGCGCCAGTTCGTCCATTTTGTTGGAGAGTGAGCGGACGTTGGAGAGGAAAATCCCAGGTAAGGGGCGTCCGTGTACCGCGTCTCCTGAGCCGTACGAGGACCCCCGCACGTTTTCCTCGCCTGCGGCGTCTCACTCTTTTAGCCAAAAGAAGGGCTAATTCAGCAGCAGAAACTAAAAAAAACTGGAACTAGGTCCGTAGGAGTTGTTGTGCGGAAGGACAAGAGCTCTTCACGGGTGTAAGAGCACGCAGACACACAATTTACGAACATAATCAGACATAACAAAGAGCACAGAAAGGCCAGGGCATCCGTCTGCGGCGCCATCTTGCTAACAAAGCTTAAAAAAACAAACAAATAATAATAATAAGACCCCCATAAAGACAGATTTGGTTTGTTGCAGAGGACATTACTTAAATAATTTGCAGTTAAGCCTGTCAGTAACAACTACTGACTATAAACAACTGAAAGTACTTTATTCCACTGACGCAATCACCTTTTTAAAGCAGAATAAACTCCAGAAATTGTTTAAAAAAAAAAAAAAAACAAGCTCTAACTCTAAAAATGAATGGCAAAAGGAAATAGTAGTTTGTATCCATCGAGGCAAAGAAGTATCAAACCTCAAACCTCATCGTAGTGAAGAATTAAGTATTAAGAAAAGGTACACACAACGGTTATTGAGCGCCCCCAAAATATTGATCCATTTGTCATTTATTGAACCATAAGTCAAGTCAAGGCTAGACAAATGGAGCTGAACTTGTGGTGGTTTCTGCTCTGGTCACGTCACAGTTGCTTGAACAGACTTTGATCAGACCTCCAATATTAGAAATGATGAATAAATGAGGATGAGTTTGTCAAAAGTTAACTTTTAGCTTTAGTTTGATGACAGAACGGTGAGAGATGGTTAATAAAGTCCCTGCGCTGGAGTGGGAGGTGTTCATTACAGCTTCAGACTCATTAGATAAGTGTCAGTGTGAATACGAAGAGCAGGACAGGAGGAGCAGGGTGACTGAGTGCTGCAGTGGGGCTCAGCTTGTGGTCGGGTTCAGCGTGACTCCCGGCAGTGCCTCCTCCTCCTCCTCCTCTTCCTCTTGTGTGTTTGGGTTCATCTGCAGTGGAGGATCCTGTTTCCTGCCTGTCTGAGCGGTGCGTCTGCAAGTCATGAATGCCTCTGGAACTGTACAGAGGGCCAGATTTGATGTCCTGTCTGAAAGCTATTGGGTGATGTCTCCCCCTACAGGAGCCAATCAGAAGCACGACTTGACTTGGATCTCTTTGTCTTTGTTGCAGCCCTGCGTTGTAACTGCACTAACTGTGAGAAGACGGGATTCGAGTGTGAGACGGATGGCGCCTGCATGGCCTCCACGTACTACAGTCAGGGCAAAGAGCAGCACGTGCGCATCTGCATCAACCGGGACAACCTGGTGCCGCCGGGACAGCCCTTCTACTGCCTCAGCGCAGAGGGGCTGCTCAACACACACTGCTGCTACAGCGACTACTGCAACAGCATCGACCTCAAGGTCCCCGGTGAGTCCCAGGACGAGCGACACCACCTCAAATGTGACACTGATCCAATGTTTGGTTAAAGGAGACATTTTATGTGTCTCTTAGTGACGTTTCGCCAACAAGCAGCGGATTGTCATTTATGTGCTTTTATTTTTGTGGCATTTTAAAACTCTACATGTGTCACTCAGAGTCTTCATTTTAAAAATAATCATAACTAAGCACAGGGATGTGGGCGGGGATAGGAGGTAGGTGAATCAGACATTTCCTGAGCACTAAAGAATCACTATGGCAACGAGGACAATACTGGATTACTCAAACCTCAAAATACAACTGTGCATTCACAATGATGAGGAAAGACTGTAAAAGCTCATCAAAGTTGATTTATCAGAATTTTTCCCCTTTAACAAAAACTGTAATGTTTGTGCCTAAAACAAATCATCATCATCATCATTGGACATGTAAACATTTTCTATGTTCCAAGAGTTTGTGGCTAAAGGCAAATATCTAAATCATTTATTTGAACTATGATGGTTATGGCTTAAAATGAAGACTAATGTACCTTTTTTGTACCTCGGTTTAAGATCACGCTCATAGTCGCCTTTTCTCTGCGTTTTCTGTGCAGTTCCTACGAAGGCGGGCTGGTCGGGCAGTGGCAGCTCGTGGGGCCCCGTGGAGCTGGTGGCGGTGATCGCGGGGCCCGTCTTCCTGCTGTGTGTGCTGCTGATGGTGGGCGTGTTCCTGTTCCAGTACCAGCAGAGGGCCTACAGCCACCGGCAGCGCCTGGAGCTGGAGGACCCCTCCTGCGAGCACCTGTACCTGGCCAAGGACAAGACCCTGCAGGACCTCATCTACGACATGTCCACGTCCGGCTCCGGCTCAGGTCAGGGTCTAAACGAGCAGATCGCATTGACATTTGAGAATTATTCAATGTTTAAACAATTATGTTATTGAATTGGAATCTCAGGTTTCTCACTCATGGATGTTCAGGACGGAACAATTAATTGCAAAGTTTCTGACGAGCGTTTATGTTTGAACAGTACGACCTGGTTCAGACTGAAATATATGCTAAACGAAGACAAGTATCCCATGTTTGTAGAAGTTTAGACTTAATGGCAGGTTTAAAACATAGCGTGGGGTATTTGTGTGTTTTAAATATTTGCAGTGTTTGCATTTGGCTAATTGCAGTTTGATTCAGTGGTGATTATCTTGGGTGGCGGCTGCTTGTTTTTATGTTTGATCATGAACAGGAACCAACGTGGGGAAGGGGCTCTCCTGGGGACATAATTACATCATGACTAAACTACTTTTTATTATCCTGGCAATTTTCACTCAATAAAGTAGAGTCTTCATGTTGAAGTCATCTGTTTTTTGGACACATTAGAGACTCCGTATCTGATCTGGTTAAATCCAGACTAAACAAAAGCCACACTGCTACAAAAACAAACAAACCATTTTGCCAGTAAATATTCCTACCTTATCTTTGTCTGTGTTCAGTACATGAACTCACGCAGATGACTAACATTAGTGTTCCTCCGCTGCCCCCTGCAGGCCTTCCTCTGTTTGTGCAGCGGACTGTGGCCAGGACCATTGTGCTTCAGGAGATTATCGGGAAGGGTCGGTTTGGCGAGGTGTGGAGGGGGAAGTGGAGAGGAGGAGATGTGGCTGTGAAGATCTTCTCGTCCAGAGAGGAGCGTTCCTGGTTCAGAGAAGCAGAAATCTACCAGACAATCATGCTGCGCCACGAGAACATCCTGGGCTTTATCGCAGCAGACAATAAAGGTAAACGACATGCTCGTATTTCCAACTGTTTGACCGTGTTGTTACGGCTGATCTAAATGTGAATGTTTCCATTGCAGACAACGGCACATGGACCCAGCTGTGGCTAGTGTCGGACTATCATGAGCACGGCTCTCTCTTCGACTATCTGAACCGTTACTCTGTCACTATAGAAGGCATGATTAAGCTAGCTCTGTCGGCTGCCAGCGGCCTGGCACATCTTCACATGGAAATCCTTGGCACTCAGGGTGAGACTGCCTTTCATCTTAAAGAGGCCAATACAACCAGCTTCACTGTACTCCAGGAGGCAAAACTTTATTGACTGTATGTTTTAATGCCATTGTTTGTTCCGCGCAGGTAAACCTGGCATCGCTCACAGAGACCTCAAATCTAAAAATATCCTGGTCAAGAAGAATGGTATGTGCGCCATAGCCGATCTCGGTTTGGCAGTTCGCCACGAGTCCATCACAGACACTATCGATATAGCTCCAAACCAGCGCGTGGGGACCAAGAGGTAAGGTTCCTCAAACACTCACGCACTCACCCACCTACACATTCATTACCAGGAAACACAATGCACACAGTTGCATAACCACAATCCTCTCCTCCTGCAGGTATATGGCTCCAGAGGTTCTAGATGAAACCATAAACATGAAACACTTTGACTCTTTCAAATGTGCGGACATCTATGCACTGGGCCTGGTGTACTGGGAGATCGCCCGGCGCTGCAATGCTGGAGGTGAGCGCAGTGGAACGAGTTTATTTTTTTAAACTTCATTTGTAAAAAAAAAACCCTCATAGTATTGTTTTGTGTTCCACAGGTATTCATGAAGAATACCAGCTTCCATACTACGACCTCGTGCCCTCAGACCCTTCCATAGAAGAGATGAGGAAAGTGGTGTGTGACCAGAAGCTCCGGCCTAACGTGCCCAACTGGTGGCAGAGCTACGAGGTCAGTTGGAATGACTAGACTACAGCAGCGTTTTTTTTTTCTTTTTTTTTTTTTTTTTTTTAACCTCTTCTTAATCACAAACGTATTCACTTTCTTTCCCATTCAGTCGCTCCGAGTCATGGGCAAGATCATGAGGGAGTGCTGGTACGCCAACGGAGCCGCCCGCCTCACCGCCCTGCGCATTAAGAAAACTCTGTCCCAGCTCAGCGTGGAGGAGGACGTCAAGATGTGAACGAGCTCTCAACACTCCCGCGTGGAAAACAAACACTACTAAAGACAGACTCTACACGACGAAGCCTGCCAGTTTTACTACAGCCACAGTCCGAGTTGTGACAAGGCCTACCTCACCTTTTTAGCCAAAACTACTGACAGTCCTGTGTGTTCGCATCAGAGCCCTTCTCCACACGCCACTACAGCGTCAATACTCTTTGAAACGTCGAATCATGTCACGGCAGGAGTTTTTATTACTGTACAGCGATTGGACATGTCTTTTGTTACCTCTCAGAAAATACCCTACGCTCATTTTCTGGAATTTTCACGTTTAATCACGGCGTTTCGTGGCTGCGAGCGCGAAGGGGGGGTGGGGGGGGTTTGAGAGCACTGTTAGCGGGTAGTTGTATGTGTAAACGGCGTCGGGACTCCTAGCATGTTTCCTGGAATAGGCTGTAGTTCTCTAGACCGACGCCCTACTCTCTGTAACTTAAGCATGAGCCGCCTGATTGTGCTTCTTTCTCGACAAACCCTACCGACACGGATCAGTTGCACACTCTCTCTATTGTAGCTTCCTCGTGGACGTGTGAGACTTCTTATTGCAGGTATCGCGACCGTGGATGCGCTCCTGGTGTTTTTAGTCCAAAATGTGGCAGGGATCGTTGTGGGATGGTTGAGCTTTATTTATTTGTTATCTATATATATATATTTTTTTTTTTATTAACACTGTGAGACAAGACGCCCAAGTTGTGATATCAATTGTAATTCTGTTATTTTATGTCTTCTGTTCCTCAATAGTTTGACCCGGAGATTTTGAATGTGGACGTTTCTCCCAATGAGCAAATAAGATGTGGATGGGAAAAAAAGCAATGACATGGCTTTTTCTTTTCTTTTTTAAACAATGTTTTTATTTCGGACGTAACGCTCTGCTGAAGTGCATAAGATGTGCGCGAACAACTTCCACGTTTTATTTCCTTCTGTGCCACAAGCTACAGTGTGGAAAGTGTTGCTTGAACGGTACGCAAATCATTTTCATCTGTGAAAACCTGCTGGATGTATTTGTTGAGACATAATGGTACTACTGACATGCCCACGTCATTTTCTTTTGTGTTGTATATTTGGTTGTTTTTTTTTGTTTTTGTTTTTTTCTCATCATCTGTAACTGTCTTCTGGGTAAACATCTCATTGACACTGGAATATTTGGGATTTAAGTTGTGAATCCTGACACTGCCGATTAGTATTTGACTATGTAATCGAGGCGACTACTGGATATTGTAGTTTCAGATACTGTACACTCAATCTGCATGTTTTTATTTTGGCATATTTGCAGATGATTGCGAAAGACATTATCGGGCTATGTACTGTTACGTCCATGTGTAATTGTCCGTTCACTCTATGTAATAAGTACACGTTTGGGCGTCTCAAAACACTGGCTCCTCTAAAGATTGAACTTCATCTGGTCGGCTCCATGTACCGTAATCTTTTTATTTGCGCCCTTGTTTTGATTGATCAGGTAATCGTTGACGAGGTAGCCCAGAAATGATGCTGCTACTGTAATGCAGGAAATAGTGGTATAAAATGAGACTGCAGTTATGTAACCAAAATTGTAAAATGCTAATTTTTTTTTAAATTTTTTTTTTGCTTCGAGGCATAAAACCATCGTACATCTAGTTCATAGGTAAAGGTTTCAAAATCACTGTTAGTTTGTACATAGATACAATAAATTCATTTTTCCTAATGTCTTCATCTGATTCTGTTTGTTAAAGGGGTGATGATTATGTTAGGGCATCTGGCCTAATGAGGTGTCTTCTAGGGTAAAACATTGGCTATAATCTGAGAAAGTTATTAAATAGCAAAGAAACATTTCCATGGAAGCCAGGAGATTCAAGCCTGCATGGATTTTGTTTTCAGTACAATTTTTAAAAACATAAAAATCTTTAACGATGCAGTTCAGATTTACCAATAAAATCGAATGTTGGTCCAAAAGGCTCAACTTAAATGAGTCGAGGAAGTTATTTAAAATGCATTTTATTTTTCTTTACAAGAAACAAAAGCAGACAAAGAAATAAGATGGCAGGGAGAGGGAGTGGAAAGCTGTATATAAAGAGACACACGCTCTGGCGTTCTCCAAAATATGTACAATTCAAAATAATATCCATACAAAACATGCCACATACAATAAAAATGAACATTATTTATTCATATTCCCTAAAAGTATCTCTGCTGTACAGATGCAATATCTTTTTTAAAAAGTATGAGGTTAAAAACAATTTTAAATTTGAGCAAAACTTTATTAAATTATAAGATATGCAGAGAACTTAAATTAAGATTTAGGAACCTTAAAAAATTCAGGTTAAAATCCAGTGAGTTGGATAATGTCTCATGGTCTTCCCTTGAAATAGAAACATACCAAAAATATATATATTTCACTGCTTCGTGTACTTAATATCCACCACCACTTTAGAGGAGTTTTCCATTATAGTCTGAGAGTGCAATTCATAACCAGGTTAAGTATGGAGTTAACAGAGTCATTTTTTTACATCATACAACAAACATGAAGCCAGGTTCACAAGGTTCACCAGCACATTCACTTCTAGAGGGAAAATATAGATCCAAACCAAAAGCACTAGAGTACAAGTCCAGGGTTTTCCATTCAAAACTACATGATTCTGATTGCGACCAATAAAGGGACAGTTTTTGATAATCAACAAGCAGTAGTATAAATAAAACACAAACAATATTACATAAATAGAGATGCTATGCACCAAAGTACTGCTGTAAGTAAGAAGTGATTTGTGTCTAAGGACGCTCCTCATGAAACTTTAGCAAAACGTATTGCCCTCAGCCGCGTCTGGACTGATTCAAGAGAACATATTTTAACAAACCTGTCTGAGGGCTTTTAGCAAAAACACTAATAGAAAACAGGTCAATGCAAAAACACTCTGATTCATATACATAAAGATATTAGTTTGCCATTTACACATATTTATATTTATATACAGCTTCAACTTTGTTAAAATGATATCCAGTGGTTGCGTCTTCCGATTTTGTTGACTCTTTTGACTTTTTGATTACAAAGGGGCAGGATAGAGTTGGTACCCCTGATGCATATACCATATATACAGTTTGTACAATTTGCATTTAATAATTATGTGAGGTTTCAGGTTAGGGGAAGAGGGAGAAAAGTAGTACGGGTACTGGAGTTTTAAGTAAAGCTCCCTTTAAAGACATTTCATTCATTTTTACATCGAGGTGAAAAAAATGCCCTTTTTCAATAAGTCTTTCCCTGCCATCAGACCAGCCTCATGGGACAGTTCCAGCATTAGGAAAACTCGCTCAGGGGGTGGGGTGGATAAGTGTCTTTCCCTGCTATCAGACCAGTCTCTCATGGGATCAGTATCAGCCGTCTGAAAACTCCCCTCAAGAGGGATGATAACGTTAGTCCATGTGCTTCTCCTTGGCGTCTTTGTCCATGTAAACCTGTTTAGAGTCCTAAAGGAAATAAGTAGTCGGAGCGCTAAAGGTATGCGAAGGGCCTTGTTGAAAGCCAGCAGATATGCGCTACTGACAAGAAAAACGTTAAATCGACCTTAACAGCTAAGAGATTTCCCCAAGTGCGTATGACATCCACTAAATATCAACACTTCTGAGAAGAACTATGAGTTTACAAGATAACCTTCACACGCATTTGGCAAAGACAAGTGCTGCTCGAAATAAAAGTAATCGTCAAAGGATCAGCTTAATGCGCACTGGACTGTTGGCATTCAGTTAGTTTCATAGTCAATGTGTTTTGAAGCTAAAAGCATAATGTGTGACTATTTTCGCCGATGGATGGACTACGGTCCTAAATAAGCGTGTGAGCCGAAGAGTACTTTCTCTGCAAAACAAAGGGAATCACGCGTCCAGTCCACGAGCTTTCAACACACAACTTACAAAAGGAGTGAGTGTAATTAGATGCAGATATACAACAACTCCAGCTCAAAATACCGCTTGTATAGATGAAAGCTCGATTTCATTTCACCATGTCCCTACTATATGATTTGCGAGGTGATACATAAAACACGACAACACATAGCATCAAGACTGATTGTCATTTTACTTTATGATACTTTATAATTTATATCTAGTATATTCTTGTCATAAATATCTCTTCTTTTGTATATAGAGACCGTGATATTTCTTTACAACTTTATTATCCAATGTATGAATAAAATAGTACTTTCTGTTGGACTCATTATTGTGACCTAAGTTCGCCTCATCCAGCAGTAAGCGTAGTAACAGAGCAAACCTTGTTTTCTGGCTTAAAGTTACACCGTCCTACGTGTTACTGTCTGAACCGTTTTAGTAAGCGATCTTAGAGCCTAAAATAAAAGCATCCCCCTTTCCACAGTCTGTAGAGCAGTTAAACCATATACAATATTCTCGATAAATGCAGTTCACTCCTGTATTGGATACTATTTTTCTAAGAGCCGTTAAAGGTAGAACTAGGACGAGTACGAGAACACACTACACAAACAAACACCTATAATGAGAGAACACCTCCACACAACAATCTATGAGCCATAGAACAAAAACCATCTCCAATTATAATCCACCTTTTGGAGCCATCAATCATTGTGCAGGACTAACACATAGACCACATGCGCTAATATATAGTATCTTCATAATACCGAAGCCTAAAAAATTAAAAGACATGCACTCACATATAGAAGGTACTTCTCATGATTGAGCTGTCGAAGAGTAATTGGCACAAATGCCTTTTTGATAGAAGCGTTCATCATTTGTCGAATGTGTTGATGATTGATTATTAATGCGCAATATAATTTAAGTTTAGGGGTGCAGGAAATTAGGTTGCCGTTCATCTACAAACCGATATATAAAAAATATCAAGTTCACTCTGCACGTTATTTATACATTTGTGTTTTCGTTTGCAGCTCCAGGCTTGTTGAGCTTGTATTTTCTAAATCTGTATATTCATGTGTTATTTTTGTTCAGTTTTTTGATAAGTTAACAGGACTTTTCCATTTCCTTTGCCCACCTCACGATGAAATTGAAGGTATTGGCCAAATGCGTCCATAAATGAAACAGGGTGATCCACGTGCGAGAAAAGAGGCCTGGTATGCGCGACTGGAGGCAGGAGTTTGAGGGGGCCCAAGAAGCGCAACCGACTACAGTTTTCCACTCGTTCGGGTGCCGCGCTTTGTAATACTAAACACATTTGAAAACAGTCTTCCCGTCACTGTGTATACATTTATGATAGAAAACATCTCTATTCCGTGTGATTCAAGCCCATCAAAGACAATTCGCAACGGTCGTTTTCTGCAAAGGCCCACTGAAAACGACGCTTTGATCACTTTTTTTTGCCCTCTCCCAGCAGTTTACCTCATCTTACTGTTCTTTTGTGTCACCCCGGATCGGATTAGTCACACCAAAAGAGACGGCATGAATGCCAGAGATTGGTTGTGCTTTATTGATTATTGCTCTTCATACCTTTGGCTACAGGTCACTGCTTAGTCTTTCACTTGGAAGGGCCCATCACCTCCACACTTTCAGCTTATGCACTGGCAAAAGGACAAAGCTTTGGCGACATGTTTCTGCACCTTTGGGAGGGAATACTTTATTCATCATTTTCGCAATTCCAGGCTCCACAATGAACAAGATTTGTCTATCATCCTAAAATCAAAACTGAATCATACGTCAGCGTAAAAAAACACGTTTGTACGATACCATATAATCTATCAAAAAGCAGATCACAAACCTCTTCTCCCTTGAATCTTTTCGGCTGGATACATGCTCAATGTAATGATTTCTTTAAGAGTCCTCAGACATCCCTTGTCAGTACATTATCTGTCCACCTCTTGCCACACAGTTGGGCACAGAGAGGCTTGATGACAGTAAGCGCATTGAAACAGAAAAACCAAACTATAGGGCCTCATTTAACGTAAACCCTAACTCCGGTCGTCAACGTAACACTTCCGCGTAATCCATCCTTGCTAATAATCTAAATTAATTCAGTTCTTTATACTACCGCCTTGGACCGAACCCAGTATCACGACTACATCTGCACATGGCGATCAATGACCGTTCATTGTTTGAATGTAAAACGGATCAGTGGTAGGAAAAAGCCCGACCGATTCTGAGACAAAAAAACAATAACAAACGAGAACAAGAGTTGATTGAATTAAAGACTTACTGCACATACAGAACCTCACTTCAATGCTTCAGCCAACCTAATTTCTATATATGAGACGTCTAGAGAATCTATTCTAATCACAACCCCTAATATATACTGTCTCTGTAGTCGACAACCATGCGAGCAAGTTCTCGTTCTCTATTTTCTGGTGTCAAGATGAGTAGAGCCTACTAAATGTTTAACTGAGACTCGTTAGATCTCTCTCTGCGGTCATATATTTTAAGTAGCACTACTCTTCTGATTTGCTCTAGCTGGATTACAACATTGTGTCCTATACGTATGACCGATGTTGACCACGCAGTATTAAATGGTGTATGTACTGCGATTGATGTAAGAAGTCTGACATTCGCTGGGACTCTTTCTTCCATGAATTTGCTTTAGTTTCTTATCCCTTCTGTTTTTTCTTTTTTTTTTTTTTTTTTTTTTAGCTCTTACCGTAAAAGAATTCGACTGGGAAACTGACCGGAAGAAAGGGAAGCCATTTGGCGCGAGTCCAGATGAAATGCCTGATCTTTGCGGAGACGTCACGGAGCTTCTGAACACAAAGCCGGTGAGTTGTTTAAACAAACAAACAAAAAAAAAGCGTCTGACTGCCGAGACAGCGGGAGCGACTGCGCGGTCCGACTGCATCGCCTGTTGACCCGCTGGCAAGAGGCTGCGCAGTGAACTCTGTGAACTGCGCAGCCAAAAGGGAATATTTGAGTTAAAACGGTGAAATGTGCCACGAAAAGTTCTCATTTGAGTTAAAAATCACGTCTGTTTGGCTTGATTTAAGTCGCTTTGGCTGATTTTGATTGAGATCGATTTAGATTTTATTTGGACTTATTTCAATATATTTTTTGATTTGTTTCAATGCATAATGTAGTTTTTCAAGCTTAATTTCTCAAACCGGTTCAATCAAACAGTGGGTAAAAAAAAAAAAAAGTCCAACAAAAGTTACTCTCTCTTTTAGTTCTGCGTGGTGTTAAAGTTCTCCAGGAAATTGCTCTTGGTAGGCAGTTACTATGATAATAAATACTTCTACCCTGGTGTAACTTTCTCAAATCTTATGTAGTGTAATTGAGACAAGCGCATTAACAGTCCACAAATATTATGGCGCTATGGAGAGAAACAAGAGTGTAAGTTACTTCTTTTAGAATAATATCATGTATCGCGTTTATAGAACTGTAATATGCATAGATTACATTTTGCATCTATTATTAAACCTTTTCGATATTCTTAGGATCCATCATATATCACTTGAGCCTCTTTCTGTAAACTCCACCGCGTTTTCTTTCTTATAACTTGGCGTGGTTCTGTGTGGACATATTGGTGTCTCTTTCGCTCTGTTTTACATTAATATGTTCTTGGGGGAGAACCCAATAAGCGAGCAGTTGATAAAAAGAAGACCAAAATTAAAAACGGATTGAGAACTGGTGGGAACAATTCATTGAGAAAAGTGAGTGCAGTTGCTGTTTGGCGCCCATAAACGGAACTTTTGCGATTTACACCCAGCTGTCTAGCCTTTCATCCATCTTTCCCATGGCCTAAACTTCGTACAAAACAAAATTCATTTCAGAAAAACGCCAATAACATGCGATGACCGTAAGTGAGCGACACAGCATTGAATCTATCTTTTAGAACATGATTCGCCCGGGGAAAGTTAGTCGTTTATAATGTGGATTTTGTCGCTTGCTATGAACTTGTTTTGTCGGTTCTTAGACCAATGTTGCGTTACCCGATTCTGTGTATGCGCATGACAGCTGTGATGGGTGAGTCCATACATCCTCCTCTCCTTATGTGTTCGTGAAGAGCTTCAAGCAATAGAAGACTCCTCCGAAGTTTGCGCACCTGCTGAAGATACCACTCTGTTGTCTCTAAATTCCCGTTATTCACAAAAGGGATTTCTCATATTTAGTAAGTTTTCACTGCTCAAGGCAGTACACAGTATAAAATGCAGATATTGAATATGATTCATAAGTACAAATACCCAATCTGGAGAAAAACTCCACCTCTTCTCGAGGTCATGGCTACAAAGATGTCCTACCATGCCAAAATCTACCAGAAACTCACGCACCTTCAACAAAAGAGTGAGATAATGAACCAACACATTGACTATCACTCAATATTCTGAACGCAACCACAGCGGTATAACTCATATGTCAGCGAATATATGTGATGTTTGAGTATTGCGCATGCTCCAAGTAGTAATAATAAAAATCCGCGTAGGTTCATCTCATATATAGTCCAAACAGAGTGTGTAAAATGCGATAAGAAAAATAAGCAACATAAGATGAAAAAATAATGAGATAAAAAAGGCACATATCACTATGTAATAAATAAGTAGAAAAGCCATAGGGACCAAGATAATAATAAGACATGCAATACCATACAGCATAGGTAAATAGATACATAGACCCCACATAACATAAAACAATAACGAATAATCATAAACTAAACTGAAGAAATGGATTATAAAAATCGGGTCTCCTCGCTGGAGGATACTGGCAATCTGCTGTCAACTATTCACTCACAAGTCATCCGAATGTGTCACGCACAAGTGAATCTAAGTAACACAGCCAATAAAACGGTTACAAATCTGTTTCAATCCTCACAGATGCAAGAAAGACCCTCTTTCAGTTTGATGCTTGTACGTGACGAACAACAGTAGTTCATGTCCTTGAAGAAACATGCAGACGATGTACCTCTTTGATACCAGACAACAGAGATCAGAACCAATTGAATATATAAGACCTTATGGAAATAATTTCCGGGCAGCGCAGATCTGTTCTGTGCTAGCCCCATAATGAGCATTCGCACCAGTTTTTATCTATAGTGACATTTTCAGGCAACAGACAGCTGTTGATGTTGCGCTCTGCCCTCTGCTCAGGATAAGAGTCTACCTTCATATCAATTAGCAATGCTTTTGGTGATGGAGCTTGCAACCATACCTACGAGGTATCCTTAAAACCTAACACTGTGGTTTAGACCCCAGCAAGAGCGGGCAAGTTCAGATGAATTCCACCCAACAAAATCCATCGTAACTGTCTATGCGTTGAGGGCAGTTCACCACGTGGAACTGTACCATCTCCGCAGCATTCTCCCATGAGTGTCTGTTTAATTTTGTTTTTAGCTAAAAGCTTGTTACAGAACTGAAACACGCCGTCACACGTTTTCTGTTCTAGTTTGATCTAAATATTCGCCTGTTTTGAGCATTTTTGCTACATGTAGTACATTGCGATACCCGACTTTCTGTCGTATCTCATCTACGGAGTGCCCTGAGAAAGTGGAGGCGACGGACTCATCGCGCTCCTCAGCTCTCGCCAGCACTTCCAGCGTGTCTCCATCTGCAGCGACTCACTTATTTGTTGTGCAGCGTACTACACCACATTTTATTCCACATACGAATATGATGTAATGGCCAACAAAAACATGACAGACTCTCTATCTCCACAAATGGAGAATTCGTACCGTCCCATTATTCGCTCCTGTTTTATTTAAACCTTGTGTGTCTTCTGGTGTTCCACTGCTAAATCTCCCGGTTTCAGGTTGCGAGCGGTCTTGAGCAGTGTATTCTACACACCCGAAGTTTCTTTGATGGTCCAGCCCCGACTAAGAGCTATGTGGTCATGTGGAGTACTAGGAACCCAGTACAATGTATCCACCCAGGAGTCTGCGTACAACACACGAAGACCAGGTCCACAAATCTGGCAAAATCGTGTTCTAAACGATATGGAATTGCTGCCAGGATTTCAATCAAATCTGCCTTCTCAGGACTCCATTAGCATTTATAACTATGTGCTGTGTATGTCTGTATAAGAACTGCTTTCTGTGCGAGACAAATCGGTAACCAACCTTACTTAGATCTATTGCTTCTCTCTAGAAAATGATCGCACATAGCTGAATCAGAGATAATCCGATCATGTCTCTATGTAACTGCAGCCACTGATGTGCGTGTGAGTTAACAGTGTGAGCATTTCACCTTCTTTACCTTCTGATGGTCGTCATTGTAACATTCTTATGACACTTGGGTACGTGCGAACCTAATTCACTTCGAGTTAATGCCTATGGATGACGCGATGACTTGAGACATATGACTTGAGAAAAGCGGTTATGATAATATACGAATGATTTCCTTTTCATCCACGTCATATATGAGCTCTTAGATGACCTCAGGCGATGGCCTTTTTTTGAAATATATGAATAGCAATCATCGCATGTCAACAAATAAAACATACATGTGCAAAAATATGGATGACTTGAAATGAGCGTTTGAAAGGGATTCTCGAAAAGAAGATAGAGTACGGAGACTTGGTTTAGCTTGAATTGTAGTGTTGCCATTGAGCGTGTGGACGTATGTTGAACTCGGACTGGCGCTGTCTCTGTCTTGTTGATTTGAGTCTTTGGAATTATGGGCCATTGACTTGGGACTTGACTCGGACTTGGCTGTCTCTGACTTGGGACTTGACTTGCGAGATGGAGCCTGGTGAGATTCCTCAACTGGAATAATAGGAAGGTGCCGAACATCCAAATCATTTACGTTGGTGGTGTAATAGTGTAGTACTGGCTTGTCCTCGTTGTCTGCAAATTCCTAAAGAACAAAAAGCAAATCAACGATTCACAGATTGCAAATAAAAATAGGCTTTACAACATAAGCATGGGCATTCCATTACCATTTAAAATACTAAAACAACAATGAACAATTTTGGCATTAACATGTGTCCAATGGTACCTGTTTGATTAGTGAAAGTATGTCTACGTGTTTCTTGAGTGTACAGCCGGGCAGCGACACATCAAACTGTCTGAGCCATTCATCTGAATTAGAAGTGGTAGAGAAACCTGCAGGAAAAGAAAAAAATTGGACCCATTCCCAACATAACTCATAACTCAGCAACAACTTGTGCAATACCTGACTGCCCTTGCGTCTTACTGGAGCCATCAAAATCCAGGCCTTGAGGCGGGAAAGTCACTTCATAAGACCCCGGCATCCGGATGCTTAGGAGCTGAGCCATGGCCATCATTACATGGTTGAGTTTCTGAAGGGTAAAAGGTTTCCATTTTAAACAATGTTTTTCAGAATAAAACATTTGTCTTTTTTGACATTACCTTTGCAGCTGCAGAAGACAGTGTGAAGGTGACAGAAACTTCATTACTTTTTGGTCTGTTGAGATGGTTTGATGTAGAAAGCACCTTATCACCGGCAAGTGGTTTATTTTCTTGAAATTCTATAAGAGATTCACGTTTATACTTTTTAATCCAACAAAATATATAAATAAATTAAAAGCACATTTCATATGAATGCGTACCTGGTATAGGTGTGCGGGGAATGAGAGGAATAATGGGAGATATAGCTCTTTCTGTCTCTTCTTCCTTTGGCTCTTTGAGCTGAGGGAAACGTGTTGTTCCTTCTCCCACATTACTCTCTGGGGATGATGCTGGAATAATGCTTTCTGGTGCATCTTCATCATCACTTTCCATTCTGTTCAACATTTTTACATTTAACCAACCATTTAAATAAATATACACCTTTGAGTGCAAATGTTGGCCTTTACCTGATGTCTTCATTTTGGTTGTGTGGTGGCGTAGGAAGAGCTGCCAGAATGTCGACACTCTTTACTGCGTCAGACGTGGTGTCTGTCAAGAACACAGTCTTTAACATCCAGACATATCATATTCAGACAGTCATGTTATTATTTCTTTACCCATTGGCTCTAGGGCAACATCTGTTTCTTTACACTTTGAAAGCTCCTCCCCAGTGGTCATCCCATTAGGCAGCTTGTGCTGTACTGAAGGAGGAGGTGTGGGAGGCAGAGATGATGGAGGTGTAGGAGGGTTGCTAAGGTTACTCTGAAAATACAAGATAGCACAAAAACGCAACTCGATTAAAGTGAAAACCAAGTGGATAGAAATTCATTGTCTTACCTTTGTAAGTAGCTGAGAATAATAGTCTGGGACGTTGTCCAATATTGCATTTCCAAATGATCCTTTCAGCTGGGCTTTATCATTGGGCAAACTGCTCCCAAAAGGGGCAAAAATATCTAGGCTTGCGGTTATGGATGGCTCCATCAGAGGCAGCAGAGACAAACCCTGAAATATCAACAGTAACACTAATAGAAGACAGACCTCATTCTCATGCCAATCAAAGATTGGAAGAATCAATACCTGTTTGAGCTGTTTCATGAGAGCTTCTGGACTTTTGCCCGTTTCATCTTTCTTGTTCTTTTTTCTTGCATTGGGTCCACTGGTTACTTTATTTGTACGTTTGGGCTTAGGCAAGGGTGGTCTTTTTGTAAGGGATTGCAAATCCTCCATATTTTGAGGTGTCCCTTGAAGCTTTTGTTCCAGCATAGCTAATTTATTGTTTATGTGACCATTAATTTCATTGTGGATTCCATCAGTTGTCCTCTGAGTTCCAAGCTGAATATTCTTCGTCCTAAGTAGTTTTTGAAGCAGTTGCTGCCCAGTTTCAGGTCTATTATCTTGAAGTCTAGGGTCTAGAGTTATATTCTCAGAGGTAGCATAGTTGGCTTCTTGTTTCATGGCCCTATGTTGAGTGTCTGGCTGCACATTACACAACACTTCTCTGGGCTCCTGCTTTATGTTATGAAGTGTCTTCTCACACATTCCACCTGCTCCAGACCCTTGGCTGAGATGAGCAGAGGGGCTCTCCTGAACATGATGGAGTTGTTGGGCGATATTAACATATTTCAGTGGACCATTAGGAATACATGATGCTGTTTGGGAGCTTTCATTGACCGACGGCTGGGTCTCTACCTTCAGTCCAGGACAATCTAGTGGACTCTTTGCGCCAGGAGATCTGAGTGGAGAAGCTTTAACATTATATGGACTACCCATTCCAGCCCGACTGTCAGCTCTTGGTGAGGACACATTTGATGCATGAGGTGAAGCTGAATGTGCTGGGCTCATGCCAAACGGAGCTCTGGGTGAATAGGCATGAGAAGGAGATCCTTGAATACGGCCAGCGGCTGTAGCCAGGATGACTTGTTGGTTGGGAGTAGGAGGCCGCATGCCCATGTGAAGATGTCGTTGTTGATCTACTTGTGGAGATGTAGGTCTTAACATGCGACTCGGGTCAATGGGGGAACATGGCATTGATACCTGCCCCCTCATAATCTGCTGATGCATCATATCCACGGCTTGTGGAGGCTGTGGGCCGTGGGGAATTATACCCTGCTGCATCTGTGGAGTGACTCCAGTTTGAGTTCCCCCAGACCCCATGGTCTGCCTCATCTGTGGGACCTGTCCTGGGAGCAAGTGGGGGCCTTGCCTTAAGGGGCCTTGTTGGCCTGAGTTTATCGTCATTCGCATCATCTGGCCCTGCTGCAAGTGCCTCTGAGCTATCATGGCCTGTATGTGTTGTATTTGTTGGTTAGGAGGAAGGTTACGCAGCTGTGGATTCTGGGCAATGATGGCCTGGATGTTTATCTGCGGTCGACTATGTGCAGCTTGAAAGCCAGGCCTTGGTGGAATCATACCCTGATGCGGTCCCCTTATTATGCCCATCATGTGTTGTTTTTGCTGCTGAGCTAATAAAGCTTGGTGCTGCGGGTTTAGACCAACTGCAGCCTGCTGACCAAGTGAGGTCTGAATGAAGCTCTGCTGCGGGATGTTTGAGTCCTGTGAATGCTGCAAGGCTTTTTGTGGCTGCTGCTGTTGTTGAACACACATACTTGCCTGTGTCCCTTCTTGTTTCACTGCACCAATTCCAGGCTTCTCTGCCATGGTCAACACTTGCTGCTGGAGAGGGGGTTGTTGTTGATGATTTCCAGATTGTTGACTTTCATTTGATGTTTGCTGTTCAGTGGGTTGGTTGGCCTGCAAAGTGGTATTGACTTGGTTTGGATGCTGTGGATTTTTTGGACTTCCCAAGTCACTCGGATTGTCTGCTGAGGCATTTGCTTGTGATGATGTATTTGGTGTGGAGGGCCCACTCTGCTGTGGAGGAGTTTTGGAGTTTTCAAAACCAGACTGTGGTTGAGGTGTGGCTCTTCCTGCTGAAGGAGAGGAACCCATTTGTGGAGTGGAGGGCTGAGATGATGTTCCCTGCTCTGGGCCTGGTTGAATGGCAAGTTGGGCTGTTTTTTGTAGAGTCATTTGCTGAGAGGCCACCATATGTTGAGACGGATTGTTTTGCTGTAGTGGAGTATGAGGACTCCTAAAACAAGAATCACCAGGTCCCTGCTGTCCCATCACCACCTGTGGCCTCTGCTGTTGTGCACCTGATTGGTTAGCCATTATTACAGACTGAGTGTGCCCCCCAAAAGAGGTTTGTGATGTCTGTGAGACAGGTTGACCCCCACCCATTTGATGATTAGCCTGATTCACCACAATTTGTTGAGGGTTTGGCTGTTGCTGGGTAATGTGGGGGTTTCCCATCATCCCCGGTTGTGTTTGGGGAAGTACGGCAGACTGAGAAGAGTGCGCCATCATCATCTGCTGTTGTTGCTGAAGCTTTGCCATCTGCATTCTGTGTTGAAGCTGTCTTTCTTGGATCATTCTTGGGTCTGCCCCTTGCATTCCTGGTCCCATAGGGAAAAACCCAGCTGGAGCACCAGAGGGTCCCATGGGCCTAGTGCCACCAGGAAGTTGGGGTTGTGGAGGTCCTCCCATGTAGGGCTGCCCCTGCGGCATTCGAACAGGCACGCCACCATGTTGCCCCACCACATGTCCTCCCTGTTGACCCATAATCATTTGACCAGGCATTGTGGGAAACATGTGGGGTGAAGGGCCCGGTGGAGGGTGACCTGGTGGAGGGTGACCTGGTGGAGGGTGACCTGGTGGAGGGTGACCTGGTGGAGGGTGACCTGGTGGAGGGTGACCTGGTGGAGGGTGACCTGGTGGAGGGTGACCTGGTGGAAGAAGTCCAGAGCCTTGCTGATGCTGCTGCTGTTTGTTTCTATACTCCGCGATAAGATTTGTATGCTCCTTCTGCTGTTTCCGTACCTGTAAATGTAATAATCAAGAGTGTATTAGCAAGAATTATACAAACTTATTACTGGTTTGTTTTGAAGTGTACACACCTGGTCAAGTTGTTTTTGAATTTTACTTTGTTCTTCTGTGACTAACTTTAACTTTTCTGCATCTGCTTCCGCAAACTCCCTGCCAGCCTTTTTTGCTGTGCGCTGTTTTGCACAGAGTGCCTTTCGAGATTTGCGGTGGACTCCAATCTGCTCCTCCAAAAATTTCAACTGCATTTGTAATAGCTGCTGTGTGTGCACTAGCCATTCCTCATATTGATGTTGCTCTGCATCATCTACCAAAGTGTGGAAGAATTAGATATAAAAGATAAATATCTGAAAACAATTAATAAACCATGTACATACTGATAATTCCTTGGACAAATTGGGGAGGGTTAGGCCTTGACTGAGTTGAGTCACTTGGTTCTCCTTCCTAAAATGAATTTTAAAGTTTAATAAAAAAATATTATAGCATTCATAATGAGCTCAAGCAATACATGTTTTTTTTGCAACATACCTTTAGTGGTCCTGAAGTAATATGTCCTGGATCTGTGCCAGAAGTAGTAGCCAGCCTTTGCGCAAGCAAAGAAACCTGTTGCCTGAAATAAAATGAAGCTCTGCATTTATACTTGCAACTGTGTTTGCGATAAACACATAAAAACACAAAATACCTGTTGATGCCAGGAGGAACAACCATTGGGTCTGTAAGTACCCTTTTGATTCCTTGAAGAGCCACTATCTTTGCCTTAGCAATGGGATCCATTATGTCATCCGTTACAAATTTGTCCATATCTGTTAAATAAAGTGTCGAGATTATAAGAAAGGAAACATGCTGTGGGAGAGTGAAAAGAACAGTTTTTCTTGCCTTTATCTGGAAAAAGATTGTTTGCCATAGGAGCCCGTTTCACTCCTGGATGTGAAGGCATTGCTCCAGGCTGCCCCATCCGCATCATTGCTTGCTGTTGGGAAATATTTATATGAGGCTGATTTGCCATTCCAGGACCCATGTGTCTTTGTTGCATAAGATTCGGCACTCGTGGAACAATTCCTTGTTGAGATATCATCCCTTGAGCAGGTGGACGGTGATGTGGCATCATCATCTGAGTTGACATCTGGGAGTTGGGCTGACCCTGTAATGCATATGGAGGTTCCAGTCCCCCTTGATGGAGGTTGCCAAGCTGTTGCTGCTGTTGTTTTTGTTGTTCTTTTTTCTCATGCTCCAAAAGATCTTGTATTAACAATGGCAGCTCACCATCTAAAGAGCTCTCAACCTTTGCCAAATCCACAGCAGGAGACTGTCCACCCACATCAGGCAGTCCCAGGGAATCGTCAGTAACATCTGTATGTGGAGCTTCTGAGGGGAATGACAGGTGGCCACTCTGGTTTGTGAGGGGATATGGAAGTCCCCCTAATCGAACAGAGCTTAGAGAGGTTTGCTGGTTTTCTGAATGAGACTTGGTCGCACAAAGAAGATCACCCATTTCTGTTTTCACATTAGCCAGACCAGAGAGCTGCTGCTGAGTGTCCGGACCTCCATCTTCAACTTTCACTTTGGTCACACCTTTGTTTTTAGCAGATGAGGACATCTGGCTGTTGCTACTCTCAGTCTTCGAAGAGGGCTTTTGCCTGTGTGACTTGTCTTCTACTTTTACACGTGCAGATCCAGAGGAAGGGGTCTCACTTTCAGCTTCAACCAGCCGCAGCTGGTCTGAGAAGACATCTTTAGGGTCTCCCTGGTCCAATTCTGGGTCTGTGTAAGCCAACAGATCAAATTCATCACTGTTTAGCAAGTCATCGAGATGTGGATCATTGGCTTCAAGGTTATCCAGATTTCCCAAAGCATCATCCCCTTTGTCAGGATCCAGGTCCAGAGCAAGATCATCCTCATCCTCGACACCAGCGTCACCTCCAGTATCTCCAAGCCCCTCCAGGTCTGCCTCTGGTAGTTCCTCATTGTGATCATTAGCAGACGGAGCGACTAAACTTGGCTGGGGGAGGGCATTTACAGCCGAAGAACCCGTTACTGTGCTTGCCATCTGTTGAGGCATTAGACTTGATCCACCTTGCTGTAACCCTAACTGTGATTTCTCTGATGGAACAGAGTTGTTTTGAGCTATAGAATGCTGCTGCACGTATGGTGCAATCATCTCCTGGTGGGGAACAAAAAGGCGTGGTCTAGGCTGGAGTCCACGTGGCATATAATGGGGCCTCATCGGCAACCTTTGAGAATTGTGTCTTAGTTCAATAAACTGTGGTGGAGGCCCATGGCTCAATGCCTGTATGTTTTCTCCTTGAATTGTGTTGAGGGGGTTGCTGATATCATGCATGTTAACTGCCTGGTTGAGATTATGCCTTATGCTCATTGCTTCCATGCCCGGTTGCAAAACCCTCTGTAAACCTGGAACCTGACCCGGCCACTGAGGAGGCATAGGCGGACGGGCAAACATGCCTGGAGGTTTAGTGGGCCCGGGCAGCCTGGAATAGTACAAACAATTATTAGCTATATAATGCTATATAATACTATATAGTACATTTTAATATTTTTCAGGTACCAGATTCATGGTCCTGGTACCCGAATAGTACTTTTTTGGTATGCATTTTGGTATTAATCATTATATAAATTGAAGAAAACAGGATCCTTATATTACATAATTGTCAACAATCACCAGATCTTTGAATAAGAACTGAACTTTAAAGTAACTCAGTTGTGGTAAGGGTGTAAAAACAACTTATTGTCCTCTCGCAGGACCAACTAGCCATCAAAGTTGGAAAGGAAAATTAGTTTTTTCAGTAACAATTTAATTTTTTGTATCAATACTACCTTATTTTTTAGTATCGTATTGGTAACGTTAAGTCGTACCCAGTGCAATCTGGGAGTCAAGTGTATTATGTTTTATTGCAGTGAGGCACTAACCGTACTGCACAAGGATCCATGATGGGCGAATTTCCCATTTGTTGGGGACCACTGGAAATAACAGGAGTCTTGGACACTTGCGTTGCAGCAGGAGTCACAGCACTGACACGATCCTGAAAGTAACAAAGAAAACAAATTTAGTATTTTGGTACATTTGGCATGTCACAAATTTAGAGTCACAATTATTGTGAGGGGAAATATTACGATTATCGGTAAAAGGAGAGGAAAATTTGTTTTTTATAACAATCAACCTGCCTATCCTTTAATACAGCTGATTATTTTGAAAATAGAATATAATGGTCACAAATTTATTAAATAATATAAAATGAAGAGTATTGGCACATCATTGCTTTTAAGTACTAAATCTGGTATTAGTCAAATGAGCTCCATGGTAACGCACGGGGGAAGGGCTTGAAACAGCTTTCTTTTGGTTCACATCAACAACAAACAGCTTTGTGAAGAATAAAACCAGCGTTAATAGGTGGATTAAATCATGGTTCTACCAGTCTCTTCTCCTCCTTCTCTCCTTTGAGCTTGTGCGTTCTGTGGCTCCACATTCGGCTTGCACTGAGCGGCCACTTTGCGCCCCAAAAAGCCATCTGCAATGCGGTCCCTCGCTTTGCCCCTCGCGCTGACTGTAGCTCAAGCAGTTGTCTTGCACTAGTATAGACCTCCGTGTGTAATAGACAAGTCATTCAGCGCGTTCATCCAGTAATGTGTACCCCAGACAATCATTATAAACAGATCGGTCTCAATCCTATGAGCGATTACAGATCAGATGTAATCAACTGCCTCCATTTTTGTTCTTGTACCCAGCCTTCGTCTCAGGGTCTGAGTAATTTTCCGTGTGATGTAGGTCATGTAAACGTCTAACTACATAAAGAATGTGATGCTGGTGGAAGCGGCACTTAGACCACGGAGGGAGAGATTGATTCAAACTGTACACTGAATTAAACAATTCACTTTTGAGCTAAAACAACTCTGTTCTATGGTTTTACAGTGGACCCTCGTTTATCGCGGGAGTTACGTTCTAAAAATAACCCACACTAAGGGAAATCCGCGTAGTGTAGAAGTTAGCATTATTTTTTTTACAATAATAATAAATGTTTTAAGGTTGAAAACCCGCCACTACACACTTTAGTCGGTGCAGAACGTTTCGTCGACATTGTACTTCCCATGTCTTATTTCTGCGTGGAATTTACATGTGCGGAGGGCAGCGGAGAAGACGTTGGCAGTACTTATAGTCTGCACGGTCTCATGCGGTGTCAACAGTAGAAATCTGAGCTAGCTGCTATGAAATCCCATTAATTTCGGGGATGGCAAGCGAGCGCCGCGCGCCCCCTCGCAGACGCGGTACAAACAACAGCATTTCAGTCACATTGCCAGCGATAAATTTGGCAAGCTGAACACATTCTGTAGCAACTGTACAAGAGACACGGTACGGAGGAGATTGACTGACAATAATCTACAGTCCCTTAGCCAATCAGGACGCAGAAAACAATGCGCTGTTAAAAAAAAAATCTGCAAAAGAGCGAGGTCGCGAAAGGTGAAGTACGTTATTGCGATAGACCACTGTACTTTATTTCTTGATAATCGTTAGAGAATTTTCATACCACCAGTTAATCTTGACATCCCTAATTCAAGAACATTTATATATTTAAGTGAATAGTTTTATAAAGGAGTTTTAAGATTACCTGTGGATATGGTGGTGGTGCTCTGCTGACTCTTTCCTGTTGAAAAGCACGCGCCTCACTTCCAGACCAACCAGGAGATGTGCTTCCAGAAGCTGCAGCAGCAGCCTCCTTTTTCTGAATCTGGTGTCGAATTACAAATTCACGTAATATTTGACGCTGAAAGGAAAAAAAAACAACTAGTAAAACACTTAAAAAGATCCAAGATTCAGATAGTCATTAAACATACCGGTCTATGCTTCTCTAATTCAGATGGGCTTAAGCCAATCAAAGCAGGGTCCTCTTGGGAGCCATCTTGGGAGCCTGACAAAGGGGTCTGAGGAGATGCATCAACAGGCCGCACAGCAAGACCTTCTTGAGAGGCAGAGGTAGGGTGTGGATGGGGTTGATGAAGCTGTCCCTGATTCATTTGAGTGTGCTGTGGCGGTAGTGAATGTCCTGAATTGTTGGGACTACCACTGTAGTGAGCCATTGATGGCTTACCAGACAGAGGATCTACTTGAGAATTGTTGCCTTGATGAGGAGGAAAAGGCGGATTATGATGAGGGGAACCTTTGTAACCCCCATTTCCCTCTGATGGTGATGAACGAGGTTTGTGTAAATTAGAAAATGGATCTCTAGATTGAGGCCTGGATGGAGGTTGGGAGCCTGGGTCTGGGGATTGAAACCGAGGAGCTGGCGACTGGACAGCCTCATTTGAAAGACCACCCGGAGTGTGAGGAGACTGAGAGCTTCCCTGGGATTGAGGGCTGGAGGGTACTCTGGAGCATGGGTCCGGCTGAGCCGCATTTCTCTGGGGCAGCGGGCTGTCTCCTGACTGGGGTCTTGGAGAAGGGGACTGCATGTAGACTTCAGATGGATGGTTTGGAGATGCTCCGGGCTGAGGGGGACAGCCATCGCCTTGGTGTATTCGAGGAGTCATAGGGGCCTTAAATAAATTACCAGCTGACTCGAGCATACCAGCAGGGCTGTTAGCAGTTGGGTCTGGTCTTACGGAGGAAGAGCGGGGTGAAGCAGCACTCAAATCAGCCCTGTACTGTCCTGTGTTTGCAGGTGACAAAACCAAAGCAGAGGGAGATGGTGAAGAATGAAATTCAGTTCTCCCCATCCCTTGTTGAATCTTGAAAGGATCACCATAATGAGAATTGGAACTAGGAGAGAAGACTGAAGACTCGCCATAACCATGACCTCGTGAATGAGGACTTTGTGGAGGTCCTAAAGACTCCTGAGAACCATGCTGAGATTGTGCCAGTAGAGCCTGTTGCTGCTGCAACTGTGATCTAAAATAAGGGTCAACCTGTTGAGCCCGTCTTGGGGTTCCAGGTGTTCCTGGTTGCATGTCAAAGGAGCCGAGACTGGCTGGCCGTCCCTGAGGAGGACCCAGTGGGCCGGAAGAGGGAAAACCTGAGGAGGGGGCATGTAATGGACTTGCCCCTGAATGGGAAAATTGTGTAGATGGGTGAGTGTAAGAATGGGATGCCTGTGAAGGAAGCCTGGAGAGCGGATCTGTCCGGATTTCAGCTGACCCTGGAGTTTTAACAGGTCCATCCGAGAAAAAGACAGAGGATGAACCCGAATCTTGGGGAAAAGGGAAAGGACTTCCTGCTGAGCTGGGCTGAGAGGAAACAGACGTGGAGCCGGAAGGTGGAGGGATATGCAGGTGTAAGCTGGGCCGTTCCACTTTCACCTGTCCAGGCTCTGCATTAACAGGCCTACAAACTTGAATCTCTGCCTGCTGTATCAAATGAACATAGTCAATATTAAAACAATGATTAATACATTGCACATTAGTTGTTTCTAGAGTTTACAATAAAGCGGCAGACTCACCTTCTGTGCCTTGGTGATCCTCTGAGCAGCTCTATTATCTTTGGCCTTTTGCTAAAAGAATTCAAAATATTAAGTCAAAGATTTTTAAAATGTGTATTTATTAAAGTAATAATACTGCAAACCAGCTATATGGTTAGTCAGTAAGAATATCTATACATAATATAATATACGGAGTGAACATATCACCCCTGTACTCAGAGACTTCCACTGGCTCCCGATCCAACAACGCATCCACTTCAAGCTCCTCCCCATTGTTTACAATTCCCTCCATAACCTGGCCTCCATCTACCTCTGTGAGCTTCCCCAGTAACAATTTTAATTTAAAAAAAATTACATTTTAAATATTACATAAAATAAATAAAAAAATATATATATATAATAAAAACACCATGTCAGAAATTTGGTGTGATTTGATATCAAACAGTGGGGAGAAATAAATGCAAGTTTTCTATGCAGCGTATGTAAAGTTCTGGTTCTAGTGGTACATGAACAAATGGCCAGTACAATTCTCTCTCAAAATAAATAATGATCTTACTTACCAAGAATGGTACTTTGTCAGCAGCAGACACTTTCCTCCAAATTTTCATTATCTGCTTACAGCGACTTGCCCAGTCTGTGGAGGGGAGGAGAGACAGGAAAAATGTGAATGCAGGTTTGTATTTTACACGAAGTATAAACATTAGGAGGTGGATTATGCAAAATTGTGGGCCATCAGCATTGTAATGCCGTTTAAAGCACCTTTCACATCAAGTACAAGACAGTGATCTCCAACCTGTAGCTTGGGAGTTACCAGTAATTCTCCAGCCCCTTTCAAGTAGCGTCCCCAAGAATTTAGCAACTAAATTATGCTGAATAATTAAAATTTGATTCCTAACATGCCTATTACCACTGTAAATGTAAACTTTAGATGCCTATATTTGTGTATTAAGATTTTGTAGGTGTATATAACTGTACCCCATGAGACTTGCTGTCACTATTCTATTGATTCTAGTTGCTCGCTGTCATATACATTTTGTAAAAATAACTCCTTATGGGAAATGGGATAGAGACCCCTGACCAAAGAGGATATTTAGCCTTCAGAGTACCACAAGACCTAAACCGAGTCTACTGTATAACGGGATTAGACCATGAAGAGGTTACATTAAAACGAGAATTCTAATTTTCAGCTGTAACGGAAATGTTTGAAGGTAGGTAGTAATTTTGACAGGTCGAAAACCTAGTTTTACATAGATTATAAACACCAGTTAAAACTTCAAATGCACTGTACCAATTCCTCCTTGGACACATCGGGCAAAGACTGAACTAAAACAGGACTTCTCCAGAGCCAGAACATGCTTTTGCCTTATTCTCTCCTTTCAGCCTTCTTGAGCCATTGTGGTTCTGACCAAATGGATGTGTATGCATATCCTGGGACATTTCTAAAGTTTAGATCATCAAGTAGTAGTGTAGAAGAGGTGCAGTCTGACGCAGCCAGACGCGCAGATGTCAGTGCACATTGCTGTCTGCATACCACCAGATCCAGTTTAGCTACCACATCGCAGTTTGAATATACAATGTACAAATGTAAATTATATGTCATACATTATAACCAAATGCTAAAAGAAAGCATAATATGTCATCTTTGAAGTACAATAGTAACCTGGGTAATCTTGTTTAAGAGTAGGATAGTTGGTATTGGCATAAAGCACAGGAGAAATGGTGGAGAGTTCCCCTAGTTCCTCGTCTTTCTCCCAGCGCTGCAGACTGCGCTGGTTGTAGGACAGGCCGTCTCCCTCTGCTTCAGTGGGAGTGGGGGGTGAAGAGGGCGTTGCTGGTGTAGAGGGAGTGGCCCATGGACTGTCATCTCCGTCATCTGGACTAAACAATCCAGCACGGTCACTATAAAAAGTAATAAAATCAGAAAATATTGATTTTGTAGTCCTTCACAAAATGTAGTATCACATCTACATAAACTACTATCACTTAATCATTAAAAAGGAGAGCAATACCGCATGTCAAAAAAGGGTGATTGAGACAGGGCAGGGAAAGTTTCCACCATTCCAGTTGAGGACAGAGACCCTGGACAAAGATTTTGATTAGTACTGAAGGATAAGTAATATTATGCTAGCAAATCATTTTCATGAATATTTAAAAAAGTATTACCTGAGAGGGGAGCTCTCTCTGACATAGCACTATGAGTGAGTTCTCCCTTGTTGCCCTCCAAAATAGGCTTCATGTTGCCCAAAGAGGAGCCCTCTGACACTCCCAGAACCTTTTTGAAGAACTGTTCTGAGTCCTGATTCTCCACCCCTTGAGGAAGACCTTGACAAATTGGTGAAAGAGACCACATATAAAAAAATATTGTCCATAGACAAAACTGCAGGAGGTCTTTTCCTTACTTTTACTTTTCTCTGCAGCCAAGATTTGAGAATGAGATGACAACTGTTCTTTCAATGATGACGAGGGAACAGGTGCTCCTAAAAACATAGTAAATATAGCTCGACATAAAATGGGACTAATTTTAGCCTAATCTTAGTCTTCACTTACCTTCTCCCTGAGCTTGAGGGGCACTCACTTCCTGCTTAATGGGATGGTTGTTGATTATGCAATCCTTTGTCTCATCTAACGGGAAAAATATAAAGGTGACATGTTGCATATTTTCAAAGTCCTTCTTTTACTTTATAATTGCCTTACTTTCTGGGGCAGTTTTAACACCAGGCTCTGCTAAAGCTGGAGGTCGAACAAGGCATGGTCGAGGCCCAGAAGGCATCATCACAACTTTTTTACTCAAGTCAATCAGTGTCTTGCCAAAGAAAGCCTCCTGCAATACAGCAATGATAATAATTTGACCCAATTTAAAATCTTTAAAAAGAAAATTCAAATAAAACTAACCTGAAGATAAGCTGGAAACATGTCTTCCAATTTGCTTTTCTTCCGACCTCTGCGTTTTTTAGCCTGTTCCTCTCCATCTGCTGGTTTAGGATCCATGATGTTGTCTGTGTCCGGATGAGGCCCTGCGCATTTTTTGTTCTTTTTAGCACGTTCCAAATAAATTTGGCAATATATATTAAATCCCTATGTTCGCTACCAGTGTACAATTAATTACCCTCTACTTACCCTCCTCAATGGTCCTCTCTATTGGTTGTCCATCTAAAGTAGTTTCTCCAGCCAACTGAGCAAAGAATTCCTTTTTCAATCGTGTGTGACATTTCCTCTGTCTCACCATGAAACCTCCAATGCCTGTAGAGTTTAAGATTAGGAACTATCAATGTATGCTCAGGCAAGTCAAGTTTAATTGTAGTTGTTTAATTGTTTATAAAAAAGTAACTCAAGGTGCTTTACACAACAGGGCAGACATACTTTTATAAAAAAAAACATTTCTTACCAGGCCTATAAGGTTTACGCTTTCTTTTCTTGCCATCTTCTGTCTCATCAGCTCCTTTGAGAGCATCACATTCTGCAATGCCATCAGGACCAACATCAACACCTCCTTCTCTGTCAGGGCTCCCAAGATTCTCCATGGACTCTCCACAGGCTACAAAAAAAAGTTACGTTATTTTTTTTCTATCAATATTAATACAAATTATTAATAGAAAAGTGCAATGCAATTTACCATCGCCATCTCCCTCCTTCATATCTAATCCATCTACACCTCCATCACAGGACAAGGTGCTGAGACGAGACCGCCTTTGCCGTCTCTTATGAAGGGGAGACATGGACATGCTACGAAGCAGGGACATGCCTGACTCAGTCAGCCACACACCCTCCAGCCTGTAGAACTGAGGTTCTGTGGACAAAGAAATGACAAAGGCCTTCAGTAACCAAAAACATGTGAATGCAATAAAATAATAATTGAACAAACCTGGCTCCTTTAGCTTTATAGAAGCCATTATTGCAGACTCCACTATGTTAAGAAAAGGTGAGAAGAGTTGATAGAAACATTATATGAAACATTACAATGTGTAATTTGTCTGGGGAAAATAAGAATCTTAAAATCTTTCCCACTTACCCACAGGTTTTGGAACATATGGCGAGCAGGATGTGCAGGCAAAGCCTTCATCTGAGGCCTGCTCCACCTCATCCTCCGTGTACAGACTCTCACAGACGGCATGCACCCATCTACACAAAACATCATATGCATCAAAATTACCACACAGAAAATCTTTGTTTGAATAGCACCAAAACTCACCTGTCACAGTACTGGCATTGCAGCAGCAGTTCCTCCTCCATAAAATTTTCTTTGCATACTGGACAGGTAACAAGGCTAGCACAGGGGCCACAGTGGTTGTAGTTATTCTGCCACTCGCAATGGAAACCAGGTGAGTCTGCACCACACTGCACACAGCAAACGCACCTGAACACAAGAAACCAATAGTTGGCGTAAGTCAAATTAATGTGAGAAACTAATACAAAGCAATAGTTGTGAATCTCATTGTACCAAAATTCTTACAGACTGCTTCTCTGTGATAGCAATTCAGTGCTGACATTGGACATTTGCATGACATGCAAATGTTTAAATGGGTTTATTTAAATTCAAGATCTTTAAAAAGACAGGGACCAACAAAGTAATGCTTATATTCAATTTCATTTCTTACCATTTGCACTTCCAGCCACCCTTGGGTACTGTGTGCAGTGGGGGGTCTAGGCAGTAGGTGTGATAGCTGACATCACAGTCGTCACAGAGCAGTAGCCGGGATGGGTCTGAGGCCTTTCCACACATCTCACATACAATGCATTCTAAACAACGCCAACCCTTACGAAGCATTGTCTTTGTGATCTATAGACAAGACATTTTATGTTAAGAACTACACCATATGGCAAAATGGTCAAATGCCGTTTTGCTTACTTTACTGTTTACACAGTATGGATGATAACACTGAGAGCACTGTGCACAAGCCAGAAGTTGCCCTTCCACACCTTTTCCAAAGCTGCCACATACAACACACATGTCCTGAAACAAAGTTTAAATTATGACCTTGGCAAAAGAGACACAAAAACAAAAAAACCCTTAACAGCATTCAAGACATACCTGAAGCAGGACAAATTTATCAGTGTTGGAAAACAAAACTACTGTGTTCTGCATGCTATCATCTTCGTCATCATCTTCCTCCTTACTTATTCCTGTGTCTGCGGTCATGCTTAGCTATAAAAAATATTTAAAGAATTAAAACGAAATACTAAACACATTAAAAACCCATCAATGGTAGAATTGTGTTCTTACCAAAAATGCATCTATGCAAGAAGCCATTGCTTTAAGGCGCGACCTTCCTCCTCGCCCCCTGCCTGTACCGCCCCCACGAGGGCGACGTCTCCCTGGAAAACTATTACTACGCCCCTGAATACACACACATTTTTTTTTTTTTTTAAATACCATCTTAGATTTTCACTATGCATTAGTACAACTAAACCGGTGTTAAGCAATGTATGCCTTGCCTGTTTGATCCGTGAGCGTCCTGGAGAACCTCTGCGTTTTGACTTTTCTCTGTCACTTCTCGTTGGTTCAAAGGGGAGCGAGTCATCCGTTTCAGTCAGGTTATCGGAGCGAGGCATGAGGTCTGGTTCCCCTGGCGAGTCCAAAAAACCACTGCTGCTCTCGTCGCCATGGCTCATGTTGGACATCTCGTCCAGCAGCAGCTCTGGTTTGACGGTAGATAAATCCCGCTTGTCGGTCTCCTCTTCTTCATCCTCGTCCTCAGAGTGAGGTAGCAGTCGTGACTCAGAGTCTTCATCTTTTTCATCTGTCGAAATGTCCTGCAGATCAGCCATGTCCGATTGCTTTGGAGGATATACATAATCCACATCCATGTTTTCAGGGTCTAGGTTCAGTGTTTGGTCTGTATCATCTTTGCCTTCTGAACCTGTGTGCTGGCTGAAATCTTGTGAGGGTCTTCTTTCATTAGACTCGAGACAAGAACTGCTCTGTTCTGTTGTTGTAAAGAATGTGCAAGTGTTTATGTGGATAAATGTATCATTAGATGGGGCACACCATACACAATATTAAGTATGACTTTTCAATAATAATATTTGTACTTACTTGTGTTATTAATTAAATTTGCATGATTATCTGAAATGAACCCTTCGATCTGGGATGACTCCTCCATTGGTTTCTCTCCAGCCTCTATATCTTCAAGAAAATAATTCAAAATATGAATTTAATCTACGCAAAAAAGGTTTTTGTAACATCCGACATACCCAGTGCTGGCCGTGTTTCAGTTTGAGCAATCTCAGAGGATTCAGTGTGACCCAAGTTCAGGTCTGGCTGCTTTTTCCTGCAGTCTGATCCTTTTTCCACAACCTCCTCACACACTTCTCCAGTTTGATCGGCTGTGTGCTGATGATCGTCTTTACAAAGCAGGCAGATATACTTTGTTTCTGGCCGAGTCTGTTGTGAGGCGCATTCTCTATGTACCCATCTAGGAGGATTTAGAGACCTTTAGTATGCACTTTTGGACAACTCAGGCTTGGGATATGCCTATGAAGCAATTATTTTCAGCCAAGATAAGACTCACCTGTGGCACAGGGTGCAGCAGCACTGAGCAGAAGGGTTTACCGTCGTACTGCACACACAACACACTGAAGTGCGATCCCGCTGACAGTCATAACAAATGGCATAGTTATCAAACCACTGGGCAGAACCTGGGAGTGCTATTCCCCGAATGCCACATTCGGTGCAAACACGACATCGCTGGCAAAAGGAAAGATTGATGTAAAATAGGCTAGACACAACTGATGTCTTCTACACAGAATGTGAAAGTACTTTGCTCCCATTAAATAGGTTCGGCTGGACAGCTGTAGGTCGTTTCAAAAATAAAACTTACTCTGCATTTCCATGGATCAGAGGGAAGAGAATCCATAGCTGGCTGAAGACAAAATGTGTGGTAGCCCTTATCACAGGCATCACACACCAACATTTTTGAGTCTTCTCCAGGTTGCCTAAAAATATAATTCTTAAATTTAAGAAATGAATACAATCTAAAATGTGCGAATATTGTGTTTATAAAAAAATCAAAAACATTCGAAAACATTTATGCCGCTTGTGTTCTGAGGTCTTACCTGCAAGTCTGGCACACTTTACATTCTGGACATTGCCAGCCTGCACGCTGAATGGGTGTTGCGCCAATTTCCAAACAAGCAGCATGATAATGTAAACCACAACTCGTACAGAACAATAAGTCTGTGAGCTCCCCAGCAGAGTCACACACTGCACACCAGGACTCCTCACCTGCTACAAATATAGATAAAGGACAAAGAGTTCAAATTGTATTACACCATCAAACACTTTGATTTATTGGGACAATGACACAACAACATGGTGGTTTCATACCCAACTCCTCAGCCTTGTCTATGTGTTGTGGACAGAGAAGAGCCAAGTGTTTCATGGACTGGAAGGATCCACTCGCAGCAGAACAAGGGAAGTGATAAAACCGTGAGCAGCCCTCAGCATGGCATCGAATAGTTGCACCTAGCTTTTTGCAATAGTCGCATAGCTAAAAAAGAAAGATAACAAATTAAAATTGTCATACAATGCATCAGTAGATTTAAAGATGAGAAAGTGTTGTAACCTGCTGTGTCCCTGAGATAACAGCCTTCTCCACATTCTCCAGTTTATCGTTGTCCGTCTGCTTGACTCCCTCTGACCATACAGCACACCAGTGATGAACCCAGCAATTCCCTTTATGTCACACAAGAAGACCATGAGAACTCACAGATTACTAAAGATCACTGGAAGCATTGTTGGAAATACTTTGTATAAAAAGTACCCGAATCATCCAAGAGTGCTGTTAGACACGAGGATTCAGAAAATCCTATGGAAGACAGGTCATCATTCCCTGGCTGTGGCAGTGAGGAAGCTGATGGCTTGAAGGTTGGTTTCTCTGTAGATGGCCCAAAGTGTCTCAGTTCCCGCTGTCCATGCAGACTGCGCTCCACGCAGTTGCAGAGTGCACATGCTCGTCCATTGTCCCTGTCAAAAACAAACAGAGCCATTAATATTTACAAATAAAAACGTTGAAGATGAAGATAAATATTTATTTTTACAGGGATGTGCAGCAAGGGGTTGATCCATCCATAGCGGGAAGATCTTTAGACTCCTCTTCAGGGAGGACACACGGCTTGTCAGGGGCATTTTCATCAGCTGTTTTAAAATAGTGCTTTGTTAGGCTTGTAGGGTTTGATTCACATTTGGGTTACATTTATATTACATCAATTCTGATTTCTAAGTCACAACATGCTCGATTTAAACCAATATACTCTACAAGAGTACTGATACTGGAAATTGAGACACTTACATGTTGGTTCAGAATCATTTTCGTCGCTGTTGGATTTCTGCTGGTCCATCCCCTGCACTGATTTTGACCTCCCTGACAGAGATCTAGGATTTAAAAAGACAGGTCACTGAGGAGAGCATAACCATAAAAGCCTGGCTACAATGCCTTGGGTAGTTGTACAAATCTACTGAATACAATTGTTATTCTAAACATCACACATACATATAGACATACATTTAATAAAGGATTTGCAGATTATATAGTACATATTTATTTTTCTCAAGGTAATATCAACCGCCTTTGCAGTAATATCAACTTGTTTTACACAAAATACCATGCCACTAGATTCAATCTAACCATTTAGGAAGAGACATTCATTTACCAAAGATTGCATATTTCAAGCTAGAAAGAGTGTCCAATAAATGCGTATAATACAAAAATACAAAAGCTTTCCCCAAATTAAAACAACCAGAAAACGGAATACACAAAGAAAGCTGAACTTCCGCGTGTTGGACTTCCTGTTGCAGCGGCGCCGTTTTCGTGTAGAACCGATGTCATTCACATAGTTCCGCTGAAGAATCACTAAAATGACGGTAATGACGCGCTACAAACGATATCAAACGGGACGGGACCACCATTTTAGCCTAAACATGACACTGTCCATAAGCATGTTCATGTTGTGCACCTACAGTGTGTCCTCGGCCTGGTTGCACGGATAATAAACACACGACACCCCAAAACGTCTGCATACTGTATAAAACACTATAATCGAGGTTCCAAATACACTACTATACAGACTTCGTAAACTAGGACAGATTAACAATGGTGCACTGATACCTTTGCTTTCATACTTGGCCGTACAGCACTCCGATACAACGCATTTAAATGACTATTGGAAAAATAGCATCCATTCAAACCATAGTTTAAACACTATTATAATACTACTGTAGTGATGGTCTGCATGTCCTGATCTGATTTTGACAGTTACCCTGGTAGAGTTCAACTTAAAAGTGTGGCATTATCGGCATAAACATGTTTCCAAATGTTACATGTCTTATTGCCGTCAATTGCTATACAATAAACCGTCCAAATATAAAATGCATTGTGCAGTAGACACAATAAGGCCTGTGTCAAGTGCGCAGTTTTGTCAGATTTACAAGTGTGTTTAACGTTATGTGAAACACGTAATGTATCTTGAGTAATTTCAGTTCTGTCTTAATGTGGACTACCTCCCGTTTAATGTTAATAAAACGAAACAGGCAATTACGCTGCAATGATCGTTTTAGAAATGGACGTATTATGGTATTCTGTGTGAAGAAGGCTTTCCCAGCTAGCTTAATGAAATCAGTTTACATTACAAACAGTATTTCCAAATGTAACGCCAACATTATTGATGTGCTGCCTTGGTTCATATTCTTGTGGCGCCTGTTCTCTTAATAGCAAAAGTCTTAGTAAAATAGAAACGACTCAGCCCAGAAGCTGAGCACTTCTTGTCAATGTAAACATCGACTTCAAAGATTTGATGCTGCTCCAGTAAGTAGCCAACTCCATTTCACTGTAACAAACTGCCACTACTGCCTATCGTGACGTAGCTGCAAAGTGCACCAAAGCATCACAACAAAGACGTTATCACATCGTTTTGTTCGGATTGATGAAATGTCCCAAACTATACAATTAACAGTTCAATGTCTCACTTGCAAAGGCTTTAGACAAAAAACACCGAGGTGTTAGTAGTGCTCTGCTATTTCTCCAGGAAATAGTCGTTACCATATGACAGCAGCTAACCGCTAATGCTACGATAGCAATTAGCATATCGGAGGATAGCGCAGCCGAGCTAACGTTCACCGGTCTAAGGTCAGGGTTGGTGCGCCTCAGCAGTGTATGTGGTACACGGTTTAGAAATCTATGCTACTCACCTCTCATAAACAATGCTGTTTCTTCATTCGTAAGCAAAACCCAATGAGCCACAAAACTTCCAATAGGCTGCTAGTCGCTCCATTTTCTAAACTGGACTAACGCTGCAGCTAGCCGGCTGCAGGGAGAGTGGGGGAAGTGCACGTCGGCGGAAGGAAGGTAGGCTGCGAGGCGCTAGTAGCATTAGCATCAATATTAGCAAGCTCGTCGCTACCAGATTTGCAGCATGCTCGGCGCAAGCGTAAGGCGACTGTACAGAAACACCATTAGGACAAACACCGCTAGTTTTTCACATGCTGAAGAAATACATAAACACGGAGTATTGATTTTTATAATAAAAAGTCGTTGACAATACATACTGCTTGTTTTATAAATAGAAACGAATGTGCCACAAAAGTCTTTTTTTTTTCTCATTTAAATTCTATCCATGAATGTTACAGTGTAATTGTATATTTACTGCACGCCACAGAGAAACATTTTAGAAGCACTTTAAGGACTCCAACTGTAAATATTTATTCTGTATATGGAGCAGTAGGCTATGCCTGACGCAGACGCACATTACTTAGGTGATGCAAATCGGGCAGTGACAAGCTCAGCAGCTGCTGCAGTACGGTGCTATGCAGAGAAGTCCCATTCCTATAGCTCGAGAGCTTCTGTGGTTTATATGTGTTTGTTGATAGAGCAGATTCGTTTTATTATAGTGGCTCGGTTTGTTGCCCTGTTCCAATTTTTGTCCACCAAGCGGCCAAAGCAACTGATAGTAGCTACTCCAGAGTTGCATAAAGCAGTTTAGCTAGCCCCGTACATCAATGCTTTTTATAAACCAGCTGTTCTTCTATGTGTAGAATATTCTGCATATTTTGCTTCTCAAGTGTAACTGTGTCTGTCAAATACATATGTAAAATAGCAACCGCTATCATACAAATTACCAGTGCATACATAATTAGGGTCTGGTTTAATTTGGATAGAATGGCTTTGACAGAAATAAATGTTATAACAGCTGAATGTTCCCACATTTCTGGAATATAATTTGGCAATGGTACAGGTGATTGAACATGTAGGGCCCATAATGTATTGGGGCACAATGTGACTGACATAGGCCAATTCTGATGTTAGAGCTTCATACAGAGCTTGGAAACCACCCATAAAGGCAAATGTTTAGTGCTTATTAGCACAAATTAGTCTAGTTCTGCACCAAGTGCAATTTTACAAAAATATCTTCCTGTTGATATTTTGAAACTAGGTTGTTACAGGACCCCTGACAGGATTAGTTAACTTCCCATTCGGCTTTAGTAATATCGGATTAGATTTTGGGGGCTGAGACTGGCTGTAGGGCAGTTTTTGATTGGTTGGCGAACGTAAACAGAGGATGGCATTAGCACATTGGACTATTCCTATTGGTCAGATCGCAGAGCCAATGCTTTCCCATCTGCCTCCTGTATCTCAAGGATAATCCCCTGGAATACCTTCACAGATGTTAACCACAAAAGAGGAGACAATATTATTTAAAAACTAAATTTGGTAAGTGGAGACGTTTATTTAACCTAGTTTATGCTGATGCGTTTTGTTTTTTGTTTGCATTTGGATAAATGAAACAACAAAAAGACAAAAATTGGCATTGCAAGTTTCAATATTTACGCAGGTCTAGTCCTACTCCGCAAGGGGGCGTACAACAGTGTCGCATGTTTTATCAATTCAGTGCTCTGCAACAGTGACATGAAATATCACCTCTACGAGACACAAGTGCACAATTATGCTTTAATTTGATTTGCATCAAATAAGGATGTACAATAGAAATATGGTCTATACATTAATACATTATAGCACAAAAATATAAAATTCTGCTGTGTCAAAAGGATGCATATTTCAATCAAATAAAAGGGAAACGATATAATTCAAACAAATGTGGTGTTTACATAACAGGACAGTTTTACAATATATGTCCTCTCTACCCCAGTTCACATACTAACAGAATGCATTCTGTCATTGATAAATAAATTACACAAGGAAAAACAAGGAAATGCAGTGCGTGTTTTTTATTGAATGAAGTGGCTGTTGGTGTAAAGTTCGACACTTTACAGTATTTTTAAGAGTAAAATAAGCTTGAATCTAAAATCATAAATCCCAAATTGTACAGCAGTTGTGCATACCAGTGTACAGAAGAAACCTCTCTGTACATGGGGCACTTCCATTTAATTTTCAGTCCAAGTGGGTTATTCTGAGGAATTTGTTTGCAGATACATGTTTTGTCCTGAAGTACTTGAGTGTTCACAGTTTCCGTGCCAGTAGCATTGTAAGTTACAGATGTCTCTCCCCATAGCAGCTGGTTAAAAGTGAAGAAGGTTCTCATAGGCCCAAAAGCCCAGTGTGCAAGTCTGTGGTCTTCCACCAAAGCATAGCTAGATGCTAAGATCCCATTAACAAACAAAGTGCCTTCTTCTGTTAGCGGCGCATATACTCCCATACTCTCCTCCACTGTGATAGAGATGATTCTCGATGGAGCTACATGACCCTCACTTTTATGAATGAGAACATAGTCACCTACTTTGGCTTTACTAGAGAACTGCACCTGGTACTTAATACAGGGTACCTCCCTGTGAGGGGCAGTGAAGAGCAGATGATGTGGGGTAAGGGCCAGCCTGTGTCCATCCTCTGTTTCCAGAGAAATGAAGGTGCCCCAGCTCCCTGCGTCCCGGTGCAGTAACAGGATTACTGGGCTGAATATGACCTGACCTGTCCCTGTCAAGGCCAACACTTTGTCCCCCGGGAGAACAGAGGACAGGGGCCTCTGCTCTCCTCCAGCAACAGTCACCTGGGCCCAGCCTGGAAAACAGCCACCCTTCTCTACCGCCACAGAGTGATCTGCAGGTGTCAAAAAGAACATGTCTGAATCAGGTGTTGAGTAGAAAGAGACATGTAAAAATACCTACCAGCTTTCACAGAACAGTGAATGTGGTACTTGGACTCATAGTGGACCCAGTCGAAGCCCGCCTCCACAGCCAGCTGTGCTAGAAGCCCATATTTGTCTGTTTCTCTGTCATCTGTGGTTATGTCCACGGCTCTGCCTTCATAATGCAGAGAGCCGGGGGGGTGGTGCCCATCCTCATCCCAGGCCTCGGTCACACGCAGGTGGACTCCAGGCCACTGGTTCATTACAGCAATGGCCAACCTGTTCAGACTGTCTTTGCAACGCTGGAATTATAGAATAGAGGCCTTTTCTTAGCAGCACTTAATGTAACAGCTGTCTTTTTATAATGAGAGTGAATACATTGTAGTACAATACATCAAATTGTACACAAAGAAATTCAGAGATCATTCCAGGACACATCTTGATTCTCTTCAGCCAGAAATATTCACTTTGCACTCTTAAATTTACACAAAATATATGACAAAATTATTCCAAATGAAATGAAATACGTTATTATTATTATTATTATAATTATTATTATTATTATTATTATTATTATTATTATTATTATATAGAATTTATTTAATATGTTTGATATTTCAGTTTGATTTTCTTTTCATTCTTTTTTTTGCCCATAGGCTTTTTATTCTACAGGACAGTGCAGTGTGAAAATGGGAAGAAGACTGGGAAATGACATACACCAAATTGTTGAGAGCCAGATTCAAACTCACGACGCTGCAGCCAGCCCCACATTGCAGTGCTATCCACTCCACCACGAGTAGCACTCAGACTTTTTTTTTTAATTCATTACATTGCAGCCTAATCATATTGTCCTGAATCATGCATCTGCTTGCTGAATCATTACACCCCTAATTTATAAGACTGTAACAACTTTTTCAATCGCAGATACATTATTTAGTCAATTCATGGGGGAAAATAGCCTTAAATTAAAACAATTTGCTTTGATGTGATACAATAATTCTTAACATAATGCAACCCAAACTAGACCCTGAGGCACATTCATAAATGGATGTATTATTTGTTTTTAAATAAAGGGTACACTTATGTGTTACTCTAATAGTTGAATTTTGCAAACATGGATATTTCTAACTTTTTATATAATTCCTCCCATTTGTAGTGATTAATTAATTACTACAAACTGTCACATCACATACTATTCTTCATGGGTTTTCTAAGGCAATCTCAAAGTACAAGAACAAAGCTACTGTAGCCTGTTTGGCACATTCCTTGGCTTTTTTGACAGGGTAACAAAAAATCAAGGCCACTCTGTCTTCATTGACTGTTTGAACCATTTTGTCAATTCCAATATATTTAGAGCATGTAGTTAGACTTTTTAAGAGTAATTTTAACTGTGTTAGGAATATCAAGAATATGACAGCGTAAGGATCAGAGGTGGTGCTTTTGCTTGTCATAGAGCATTTATATGTCTAATAATCTTCCAAAAAGGCAGTGAGAAGAAGACAACGTAGCTGAGAGCCAAAGGATGGGAGTATGAAAGGCCAAAGGGGAGGAATTTATGGGCATGGACTGGGAATGTCACAGCAAAAGTGAGAAAAAAGTGGAGATTGAAAACAAACTGGGCACATTTTTGTGGGAATGCCATTGAAGAGAGGCGTCTCATTGTCAGAACTACAATAGCTGCTTTTCCGACGGTGCCATTACTTCAGCAAGCGAGAATTTAGTAGAGGCGACCCTTCCAAATGATGCACAAAGAGCATCTTTCACATCTGGGCAGAAAAAGGGCACATCTACACATTCACACAAACTGGGCATCAGGGGGACATGTATAGGACCACAATCCAACTACATACAACCACAAAAGAAACACAGGATTCATATCAACATTTTTCAAACCACAGAATCCAAAACCTAAATGTAGCTTAAAGTGTTTATTCGTAACAAGAATAGTGACATTTGAGGTTTTTAAAGGGTCTTAAATTCTAAAAGGTTCTCACCTTGGTCATGAAGCGGTCGGCGTTGGTGTTCTCTTCATCCTTGAAAACAATATCTGGATTGTAGTTGCACACCAGCTCATTGAAGCGCTCAGAGTTGCGAGTGATCTTTCCCTCAGCTCTTCCACTGGCACCAAGGTTGTTTTCTGAAAAGTTGGGGAAAAACTGCTTGTAGTGCATGGCTGTGAGCTTCCTGGGTCTGGGCCGGATACCATAACCGGGCCCTGGTCCACATCCCTGGACCCAGTATGTGGTGGTGGTCCAGAGAGCAAGGAGGCTGAGCTGTGCCAGGGGCATCCAGCAGGACTGATGCATGAGGGGAGAGGAACTCCAGCGGTCAGTGGATCTCAGAGATGCCCCAGGGCCAGGTGGGAGACAGTGGGTGAGACAGGCTCAAGTCTGGATCCATTCTCAAGTCAACAACTATATTAAAACAACAAAAACACCAACTTACAAATGTGTATATAAAATTCATGATGATTACCAAGAAATTGCTTTCTATCAGTCGGTCACTGCTGCTGTCGTAAACGATTGGAGTACCCTAGAGGTGCATGAATGAGTAGAAATTGTATCACGTACCACTTTTTTCTTGAAGATGCGTTAACTTGATCGTTGATGCGGCGCCAAAAACCTCTTCGTCAAAACACAAACAGCTCCGGCTCCTTTGCCTGGACCACGTTCTTCTATCGCGTTTGAGCGATCCTGGCCACCTTACACCGGCCATTGGGTCTTAATAGCGCACTCCGGACACGTTTGCCCTCCCTTCCTTTGCGCACTTGCACTGAAGAGAGCACGCCTCCTCCAACTCAGACTGGACCTACATGCGGATGTGAGGATTACTCTCTCTCATTAAGCCCAATTGTATTATTTGGCCGACAGGTTATTGCTGTTACCTATAAGTTATGTTTTACGTTTTATGGTGCTTCTAAAATTCTGTTTCGGGCCATGGTTGGTTTTTCTATAATTCTATTAATAGTAGGCCTCAGAGTTGAAGGTCTGTCAGGGAGCACACACATTAGCCTTGACACCTTTGACTGCAACTGTACAGTTTTCCTGTGTTTGGGGAATCCGCTGACCTCTTTCATTTTGTGCACCTTTGGTCTCTTACTTGCGGGAAACACCCTGATACCAAATTATCTCAAAAAACCATTGCCAAAGAGTCCCAGGCCAAAATGGGTGAGGTGGGCTTCCCCATTATTGTATGCTAAACAGACTACTGATAATAAGGGGCATGTGCGTCTCTATCTATTGAGATTTCTTAACATATTTAGTTGAATTGTACACTTGATTAATCACCGACAGTAGCCACAGAACTCACTGACTGTCCTTGTTGAGCCAAAAAGCATGTAGATCTCAGGATGTTGTGGGGAGGGGTGGCAAGGCAAGTCTTCATCTTCCTGTCCCATAGAAAACATGGAAGAGCGATGAAGTCTTGCTCAAACACAGATGAGAGATATCAGTCTCCATGACAAATGCAGGCAACACCTCAATCAAAAAAAAGCAACAAATACTTTTGTATCTGCCACTGACTGTACGAAGAGAACAGATTTCTATCTCACATGAAAGGGAAAGGAAGGAAGCAGCATGTGTGCCTCACAGATTTAAATACAGGCCTTGTTATTAGTATTTTTTGTACATTTTTGGTGCCCCCATCCTTCGGCCAGCCCCAGTCTCCTCCAACCTACGTCTACTCCCCCATTTGGGAGTACATGACAGGGTGATTGCTTGGGTTTCCTGCAAAGTCTTAGAAGCGAGCTTTTCCTGGTTAGTTTAGTCTATCTCCTTTTGCCTTTTGAAATTATGTGGTTAAACTCTCAAACAACATATTTGAAAGATTAATCATTGGGCATTTGAAACACATATTGGATATAGTACAATCTGATTGCTTTGTCTTGTATCCAGATGTACAAATCACAGCAGAATCCACTTCCTAACCAGAGAGGACACCGGAGGTTTAAGGACAGAGAGAGCCGACACCTGCCTCCTCCTATACTTGTTATATGATCAAATGTATTAGAGGTCCAGCCTTGTATCTCTCTTATCAGTGCAGGAAGAACAGGGTGGTGCTGGGTGACACTCCATCACTCCATTTATTCTTGGCCCCTGAGTTGCTTCTATAATGCCAAACGACTTGGCATGAAAAGAAGCTGGAAAGTATTTTTTTACGCCAATATGTTTTATGTTACTCAAAGTGGTGAACGAATCCATTATTTATTCACTCCTCATCACACAGCACCTGTTGCATCCGCCTGGCTCTAATGGCAGTGAGCATCCCTCCTTCAGGTTTGTGAGTGTGTGTGCGGTCCTGAGGTTTTGTCCCTGCATAGCACAAATTTCGTTTTTGTATGACTGATTGATCCTACAAAGGCGTCGTCCTCAGCCTTAACTTAGCTAGAGCCCGTGAGTCAGGTCCAGGAAGAAGTAACCAACCCAAAAAAAGATGTAAAGCTGACCCAGGAACTTCATGCTTTGAAGTGAGAGTAGTAGCAGTGTATTTTTTATTTCTTACAATAACCAGGTTACTTAGGCACTTAATTGCTAAAAAGATTATAGTGAACATTATGTATAACACATTTTCTATGGCCTTTACATTGGTGAACCTGAAAGTTGTGGTTACTACTGTTCAAGACTGGACAATAGACTGAGAAGGGTGGGACTTCCTGCATCAGACAAAAAGGTTAAAGGTCAGGTGTGATGCTATATTATAGATGGAGGAACCTGACACAAACATTATCTACATTTTACTATCAGTTTTAGATTTCAGGCTTTAACAATACTGTGCCGCTCTTGGATGGTATTTCAAAGTTTTGTGCCAACAGACTGTGAAGTGAGTGTGCCGTGAGTGTGCAGACCAGATTAAGGGCAGCTATGGCAAATGCACAGGGCAACCCTCTATCAGTTGATTAGCAAACTAAGTCTCGCCTTTTCCTGAGAGCGATTCTGCATCTGTGAACGTACCAAGTGCATGTTACACTGGCTAATGCACTTTGGCTCTGACTTCAAACAGACGACTGTCAAGAAAGCTAATCTCTGTCTTTTCCCCTTCATTCGTATGTTTTGACAATAAAGATAACTTATCTCATCCCATTATGAGACTTTTGTCTCCTGCTCTGTCCCTGATATGCCCCACCACCATGTGTGAGAGCAGAACCACAGGCACTTTGAGATACACCAATAGTCATTGGTCACCCACTTTCTCTGATATTGGCTTGTTTCAGTTCATGCATATGTTGATATTGATTCAATATTTTACAACCTGAATGAATATAAGTATAATATAAGTATAAAAAGGTAGACAATTTACAAGACTGAGCTAATTTGTTTACTACTTTGCTTCAACTTAAAATATCACGACTCTTAATTATGTGATACATTGACAGGAAACAACAAAATATGGAGACATAATTCATAGAAGTTATATTCATTATGAGGTTTGCCTCTTAAACTAAGCATGTTTAGGTTCTCCCTGATGTGTACATGAAGTTACAGCAACTTTCCCCCCCATTTCCTTTCAGCAGAGGAAGTACGACACAAAACAAAGCTACACTAAAGACGTTTGATTAAAACATCAAACAAAACAAGAAATGCAAACAAAATCAAGAGGGACAAATTAATCAGATGGGGTTTTCTTGAACTGACTTCAGGCCTTTTTGATGGAAATGAACAGCTTTGAATGAAAAAGGATAAAAGTGCAGGAGGTGGGTGGTAGAGAGGCACAGGAGCGACTGTGACTGAGTGAAGAACTCAGCTCCTCCTGATTTAAATCTATATCTGGCACTTGCATCAGACGGGGAAAGCGTGGGCCCTGGCTGTAGTTGTGTCGCGACAGGGTCACTGTTGACAGAACTAAACAAATAACGCTTTATTCTGCCACTGATTAAAGAAGTGCACCAAAGGGCAAAAGGGATGTACAGGATCGCCAGGCTGAGTGGCACCCGCCCACGTTGACAGTTCTTTCACTGTGAAAGTCATGTAATAGCCATAAAAAAATGAAAGTAATAAAAAATAAAAAAAAACTTTATTTTTGCTTTATTTTTCAGAGTTTTAAAAAGGTAAACAATAGACACTTTTTTCTTTAAGAACAATGCTGTTTCCAAAAAACAAAAAAACAACAAAAAAACTCAGTGTTACATTCAATATTTTAAGAATTGAAATACCTTTGCATCAAAAAATAAAGATAATCTGAAAAATAAAATAAACTTTTGGCTTGGGAAGTAACCCCAGTGTTCAAAAACAACAATAAGAACTGCTATGGAACAATATAATACAGTATAACAAATATACACATATTATACCCAAAATGGTAAACCTAAGAGTGAGAATGACTCATTTGGAAGATGTGGGGTTTTGCAGACACAGTTACTGGAAACGCCCACAGTTAATAATCTGCTGATACAGCAATAATGGCATTGGAGACAAGTCACCAATAACAAGACAATAAAATGCTAATTAATAAAACACTTAGAACACAAAGATACAACTTAAGACATTTGTGTCACAATAATAGTACGAACATACTTGAAAATGAGATGCTACATCTCAAGGGGCTTTTTACTGATAAATTCAACATTTAATGTAAATCTCTTTAAACTATTCAAAACAAAGAGCCTACAAATGCAATTAGATTTGTGAGAAAAGACAACAAAAAAGTTTTGTAAAATGTAAAACATGCATTGGCAATATTGCACTGTCCCACACTTATTCACAGTACAGTTGGTCAAAGGCAGGTCTTCCTCCTGGCTGCTAAAGAGAATGGAAAATCTCTGCATAAGACTAAATATAAAGCTCCATTACTTCTCCACTTTAAAATTGGTTTCCTAAAATTATAGCTTCCAAGTACGACTGGCACTGGTAACTATAATTGATATTTATATCATTTGTAAAGTATAGTATCCCGATGTTCCTAGCATAATCTTGTGTTAATTTCACACAAAATGAGATGAGTCTCTAAATTAAAGCACTGGAGAGTACCAAACACATACTCCTAAAATAGTGGTTTCACCCCTCCAAGAGTGGAGGGGCCACACAAAACACTCCATCGGCCCAGAGCAGGAAAAGGAAATTACGTCTGTCTTTCTATGTAATATTTGAAAATAACTGCTGACTTTCACATATGAGCAGCCCAGCCCTGCATTAGATAAGGCACCAGGTTTGACTATTGCACACTCACTTATACACGCCTTTAAGCATACTCTAGTAACAGTGTGAGTTCTACCCTGTACCAGTCCTTACCATGACTCGGACATCTCACAAGTCCTGTTTGCAGAGAGGACTGGGTCCTTTAGCGGTCCTTTAGAGGCACTGCCGTCTCGCTATTCCAAAAGGATGTCCATTGCAAAAATAGTGATTTACTTTATGTAAAAGAGTCACTGTATTTTTGAAAGTCCACTTGCTAGAAGGAGCCTGAAGGGGACAGCTGAGCGCGACACTGTTAAAGGAAGCTTGTGGAGACCTGCAAAACAAAAACAAAAAATGACACTTCCAGCATTTACAAACTAGAACAAAGTTGATTAAAAGACAATAAAATATATGTAGAATTTGGAGGGTATAGAAAAGGGCAAGTAGCAGGCACTAGGGCCAGATGATATCTGAACTATGAGGAAAGTGGGTGTGTAACGTGCAATGCCAGTTTTATGTTTTTGTTGGGTGGAGGGTGCGTTTTTAGCAGCAAGGGGTCCAGCGTTAGGTTCCCTGCAGGGACCCAGCACTGTCCCCATACACTTTCCTGTAATAATTGTATTCTTTCTATCTGAGGAAGAGTGACCAGCCCACGGGGAAGTGGGCCAAAAGGTGGGGAAACTCATGACAGCCGTCCAACGACAATGAACGGCATTTAGTGGCAGAACAAATCCGCAGTAAACTTACCAAAGGCACGAATGAGTTCTCGCTGTACCGCCCAGGTGACGGTCTTTATCAGTGAGGCAGACGTGAGCCCAGCAAACATCATATTGTACAGAAAAACTATGTAAAAGTTCCCAAGCCAGTTATAGCGACCAAAGTCTCCAAGTAGATCAAAGCGGGTGATTCCTAAAGCAGGAGTAGAAAAATTATGTTAAACAGTTACATGTGAATGAGAAGGTCTGATCAGTGACCAACATGTGCCCCCTTGTGGCTATTTCAAATAATGTAAAATGCTACTAGATTTTCATGCCCGAGGAAACATCAGCAACACATCTGAACTATTTTCTACCGTCTATCACAGCAGCTGTAGCTTTAAACTATCTAAAGTTAGAATTATATTTGAAGTTTTTTTAAACGTACTGTATAAATATACTTAAATTGAATTATATTTAACTATGATCTTACCAATTGTCCGTGAGAAGACGGGCAGTGCTGAGCTCAAGATGAGCAGTGACACACAGTTTCCTATCATCTAAAAAACATAATGGAGACAAATACAGAGTTTGATTGGCTTGCACTGATATATTTGTAAGACCCATGAAAAGGATAAATGTGACACACCTGGGTGAGGTTGGTGTCCTGCGCTCGTGGAAGCAGGCTTGTGAAGAGCGGAGAGCTGTAGAAGCCAACGACTGATGACACCATGAGATAGCTGACACACTTGTTAAGATCCACATAATAAACAGTCATTGTTTTAACATGTCAGTGCAAGGTTATCCCAAGAAAAGGCACATTTACATGAAAATAGGATACAGTATGAGGACGACTTGAACAGCTGCTCCCAGTGAACCGAACATGGAAAATGAGGCCATTCCCAGATGAGGATCCTAAAAAGGATATAGGGCATTTATGATGTTTCCAAGTTTAATAATACTCGCCTGAAACAGTGATGACTTACGTCCATTCCTCTGGGCATAGCCCCCTCATCAAAAAGCAGCTCCAGCACATTGAAGCAGACCATGAGCACGCACATGACCTGAACGCAGACAAGCAATCATACCAAAGGTCAATTGAATCCCTTTTTACCATTTACATGTAATTAGTGTATTACAATGTATTATAAAGTACCGTCATTGCCAAGAGAGCAAGCATAGCAAGCGGAAAACCCAAATTTCGTTGCCAAGCTGATGCTTTCCGACGCATTTCTGGAAAAGTATTTTTTTTTAAGTTATGTATTGTTTCAATGCATTTTGGAGGAACTCCACAAAAAGTCAGCCTTGTACCCAAAGCGATGCGCTTATTTTGAACTGCTTGGTACTCTCGTTTTACTGTGTCAATGTCGAGCTTCACCCAGCATGATGTTCTACCATCTAAAATGTGAAAAGAAAAAAAAGTAAAATACCAAATACAAACAAATTCAAACAAATAGTCTGCATAGTGTGTTCCAAAGATACGTACACTTTATTTGTCTAGACAGAGTAGCCTCTTCAAATGTAGTGCAGTTCAAAGTATCCTCTACATCTTCCAAAAGCTGCAGTTATACAGACAAGACATCATCATTTTGGGGGTGCAAATGACATCAATAATCACTATATAGCCATAATAAACCAAGAGATACACAAGCACAATTCCTGGACTTGCACATACCCTAGGCTTGACCAAAAGACTTCCAGTTACGCTGAACATACGAGAAAGTCCAAAGGGGGTACACACTGTGAAGTGATTATAATGTTAGAAAGCCAATTTATTCTTAACTTTATGTAAATTTTAAATACAGCAACTGGGAGCCACTTACACAAAAGTAGTAAAACTCCACACAGAGAGATGCCCGAATAGAGGTATGGCAGATAGTATTCCCACAGGTCTAAAATTTAAAGAACGCAAAAGCGTGAGAAACCAAAGTAACAAAAATACCTGGTGTTATATGTTCAGGTTACATTTCTGTGACTCACCATACAGGCTCTTCCTGGCAATATTGTCATGGAGCAGGGCTGATGCCACCCACACAATGCCCATGACGAGCAGAGCCAGCAACAACAGCAGGACGACTGCCTCATACACCCGAGCCATAACACCCTGCCAACAAACAAAGATAATTGTATTACAGAAAGCAGATTTGATACGAACGAAAATATATATATAAAATGTCGTTACCTTTCTCGAGCCTGCAAATCCCTCAGACTCGATAAAGAAGTAAGCAAAGGGCATGAGGAAGATCAGTGACAAATTTGAGAAAAGGAAAACAAGGTTCCACAGGCCTGGAAAAGAACAAAAATATATAGGTCAAATTTAGGACAAATTGACATGAATCAATATGAAGACATATTTTTTGTCATATCGCCCAGCCCTATTTGATACTAAGCAAACCGGAACATTGTAGTACTGCTGTTATCCACAAGAAGGCAGTACAAAGATGTCAAGATGTCAAGAAACCTCCATCTGTGTTCAAATGTCTTCTATTCAACTTCTTTTTATTTTTTAATTTTTTTTTAAGTATTGAACCTTCCCTTTTTGTAATGCAATTGTAATCTATCGGAATTAACAAATCCATATTAATTATCTCAATGAAAACGGGGGATCTATACTATTGATAGTTAAGACTGATGTGAACTACTGACAAGGATAAACAGAACAAAACAAGCCACGGTTATAGTGACAAAGCTCAGGAAGTCATTTTAACTTGTCCTAAGTAAACAAAGTACCACGGATGAGCGAGCCATTGAGCCACTGCATGTAGTAGCTGTGTGGGAATGCGAGCAGCACTTCGTTGGACAGGATGGAGATGGGCAGCAGTAACACAGCGCACACAGCCACAGACAGCGTGAACGTGCACAGCCACAGCCTGAAGGGAGAGCAAACACGGCTTTAGTGATGGTCACATGTGTGCGCGGAACTGGAAAAAATTAGCAGAGCAGGGGCCTGGCAAAATGCTGAACCTGCGTGTCGGGGCAAAGGGCAGCTGGCCACTACAGGCTTTATCAAACATTATCTGAGAATTCTGGGTCATAAAACCTCGGCTAAGTGACTCAAAAGCTTGCACTCGTGTCACGTCGCCGTTCAGAAAGGGCAGATAAAGACGGCAGCGGGTCGGCCAATCATTGCATCAACTTACGCAATCTTGTTGACCGTGGCATCTTCAGCATCATCTGAAAGAAACAAAACAACATGAAACAATACTTCCATCTCAAGATTAGCACAATTTAGGCAAGTTAGTGAAGAAAAGATTGCTTTTATTTATTCAACTTCAATTTCTTTTTTTATACTGTGCTATATTAATTTTCTCCCAATAACATTCAATTTACAAAATTTCACCTATCGTTATATCAGTAGAGGTTTAATTATCAGACAAATGTGAAATGACAAGTGCAGAAATATCTCCTTTATACCCTTATTTTAAAGTTACAACATACCATTTTTTTTTATCTGCTCCTTTTGTAGCATTTTTTATTATAAACGATATAAACATATTTGCATAGCTTCAAAACAACATTCCCAATATTATCTACATTTCGATACACTGCCCACCTCACAATTCACATTTTTAGAGATTGTTCTTAACTCTAGATTCAATACTGAACAGAATTGACATGATTCAGTCTTGAGTTATGCTTTTGTAAAAAAAAAAACGTTCAGTGGAGATACAGAAGAAAATCAATGCGCGACAGAAAATGAAGTCCATATGAGCGTGAAAGAGTGGCCAGAGAGTGAGGGGTGGTGTAAGGAACATTTTGTACAACCATGACCCATTTGAAGAGGAGGATCTACAAACTAAACTAACTAAACCTAAACTGTGAACAAAAACAGAAATTCATCTCCAAAGCCAGAACGTCTATTTGGAAAGGAAAACGAAAGGGAAATGTACACAACAAATTTACACACGCTTCAATGCAAAAAAAAAGCTTCAATGCAAAGAAGCTTGCGCAAGTACATAAGTAGAGGCACAGTTTCATGTTCATTTACATTTTGGATTTTTGGCTTGAGGTTAAAAACATGTTGGGAGAGTGTTGCACAATCCTCTTATGGCTGCGAGGCACAACCGCTTTGCTGTTGCTAATGTAGAGGTGACACAACAAGTGACTTCAGTCAAAAGTGGGGGGAAAAAAACATTAAACATCTGGCAGTGTCCCCCCAAAAAAAAAATCGGACCCAGCCAAGCCTGAAGCACGGGCCGGTTGGATAAGCAGCATCTGGTTCCAATAGTGGCATTTATTATGTAACCAACCAAAGCCCTGTATGCTTGCCATGTTTTGTTAAAATACACTTGTCAACACAGTGCAAAGCGTGTCTTTACTGTCTATATTTAACAATCTATAGTCTATCAAAAAAATCATTTTTGCCAGTTCTTTGGATTAAGAGTTTCTGCGGTTGGATTGCATTTGCCTTTTATTGACCAGTGACTGTTTTGAATTTTATTTTCTGTTTTCCTCTCTCATTTTCTAACTTTAGAATCAACAGTTTAGTCATGCAACCTAAAACGAAAAAATGGTCGGTTTATCGTGCCAAGTCAGTGAGTGCTTGTACAGTAGGTTTGCCTGAGTCTTGAGAAACTTGAGCTAAAATCTTCAGCACACAGTGTTTATCTGCACATTCTTTCCCGCCCCTCCACAGCCCCAGTCAGGACACTGTCTGTCCCAGGGCGGTGGGCACAGGTTATAGGTTATATAACACCCCTGATGAGCCAAAAGGATCATTACTGTAAATGTATTTTTCTTTCTCATGATGAAAAATGTGTCTAAACGCGTTCCCTCTGAAATAATGTCATAACATTAATCAACATTGAACTATTACTTCTCCTTCAGGGCAACATGAATGAAGATGTTTTGTGCTCTTACCTGTGATAAACTCCGCTGCCTTTTTGAAGTGGGTGAGGATGAGGTAGGAGACGATGTACAGGCTGGTAAACAGAAGGACACAGATCTGCAAAAGGGAGGAAAACGCCATTTAGACCACTTCATCCAGCGTAACGGAACACCAAACAGCCATGAAAACAACAGGATTCTGTAACATTCACAGTCACGCTTATCTCTCAACGACTCGACAAGGCGTGAAACAGATGACACAAGAGCTGTGGTATATCTGAACGTCAACAGCCCTGATAGCGGCCAATGATGGAAGAGATTTATGTGAAGGACCCAAAAGGAAACTTCTAGTGTTATGGAAAGAAGGATTATTTTGTGGTAGTGGTCGGTGAAGGGATTCTTTGTTGGTACAGATTACAGAGGAAGAGAAAAGGGGGTTAATGCTAGAGATCAGGGCCATTGTCTGTCTCATATTTAGGTTAAACAAAACCCCACACAGCAATCTGATGACTGAGAAACAAACAAGCGACAATCTAGTGCACTTTTTGCCCTGCTCCCAAGTAAAGGTGGGAGATATGCCAAAAAATGAATCAAAGTTTTTTAGAGCCGAGATCACGTGCCTTTTCATCACAATTAATACAATTTGCATCTTTTTATCTGCAATTAAGAGGTAGGGATGTCAATATCAGGTTAATCAATAATCATGATTATTCAGGTCACAATAACTTTGTAAGAACCAAAATAGTTCAATATATAATATATATGTGGAGAACTTTTTCTTTTTTTTTTTCTTTTTTTAATCTGACCGTTCAATTTGTAAAGTTGGTCAGAAACTTGAGGAACAGTAACATGTTAGACCACGTGAATGAAATTAAGGATTTCACTGTTGTTTTGTAATGGTCTCAATAATCATGAATAATCATTAAATCGTCTTGTTTTATATAAAACTCGTTGAAGATCTCTATAAGCATGTTCTGAAATCTGTATTAAGTGTCTTCTCTTCAACGCGAATGTTCCCGTTTAAAGTGTAATCTTACATTTACACACATCCAGACCCAAACTCGTCGGACCTTTTTTGTCAACACTGTTCAGCTCTATTGCAAAATATCTTTTCACTCTACTAACGGTTGATCATTTGCTACAAGCAGAGACACCAAGCTGAGGTTGACAATAACTAAAACAAGTCTAAATCTAAACTAAACTAGTTACTCCTTTGAAGTATTGATACTGTGGGAAAAAAATAAAATAAAATCACATGAATAAAACCAAAGTGACCTTACTGAAACGGTTTCAGAATGGTCTGGATTTGGATGAGAACAAGAATTCCATGTGATAAAATAAATAGTATTATAATTTGTGTTGAAAATGGTGTATAAAAAAAAAAAAAAAAGTGTATTGCGCATCAAGCCTTTTTCTTAGGATCAAAATCAGGTTTAAAATGTTGGTATAGTGACAGCACTACACCCAGCAACATAGAAGAGCAAATAACAGTGCTTTGTTTGTACCGGTACTTGGAGAAACTTGACAATAACAAGCACAAACTTGAATAGATATTGGGCATGTTACAGTACGTCAAGAATAACAAAAGGCTCAATGACAATCAAACATTTCTACTGCGAATGCACACTGGAAAACAAGATTATTATCAATCTTATGTATACAGACAACTCACGTGAAGCAACGACGACAGCCAAGAGAGCCTAAAATGCTCTAACTCAAAGAGGGCCGCTGTAGAATGACAAATATGTGCAGACAAACTCACAGGTACAAAACCAGTTTTAGGGGGGAAAAAAGAGAAAAGACATGATATACAGAATCACTGACAACTTTGAACTAAGGCTATAATTTGAAGCATGTTTACAAAAATGTAGTTCTAAGTAGGCGGACTGGAGCCGATTCCAACAAAACAACCAACATGTTGATCGATGTGTGATTGTCCACCAGGGCTACAGGGCTCGATGGAGGTATGCAGGTGGTCTTTGCTGTTCAGTTTTGAAGTTCTGCTCTGGTCTGGTCTGTGTACCACTGTCTGGTCCTGGTTTAGACTTTGTTCAGTTCTAAGTATTCATAGAGTGAGGTGTGATTATGGAGAGAATATAATAGGAGAGTTGAAATAGTTGGTTACTTGGCTACAGTGTTTATTTGCGTCAACATCAGTCAAACCCTTGGCCTTTTTTCAAATTCAATTGATTACCTGCCTGGTAAGTCATACATGGGTAGATGTAGAGACATTTGGCAGCTACAAAGGACTGGATGCAAGAGCCAAACTGCTCAGTTCATTGCTAGCACGGTTTAGACAAACAAAGCAGCAAACAAAAGAGACTGTATTATTAACACGAGTATTCAATTACATCTAATTTGACCATGATGTACGAGGCATGCCGGTACACGGTTAAAAGAAGTTCACTAAATGACACCAATGTGTAGAGTTCAGCAAAACAAAATAGTGAGTCCACTTTTACGTTTGTTTAAAAACGAATGCGGAAATGGCAGAAGTGAACGAGCGCGGGTGTTAGTTCAGACACATGTGGAGGAAATGTGCACCACTGCCCATGTGCACAGTAAGAGGATAAATTGGGCAAGAGCTAAGCAAGATTAATTTCATGCCCAGAAATAACTTAATTTTGTGTCACTGTTACAGGTTAAAGGTAAAGTCTATGTAATAAGAAATAAAAATAAAAGGCATAAAAGGCATGCCCTTTTTTGATTGAATATATGTTGTTTTTATTATTGCTCAGTGTTTTATGTTGCACCTTAAGGCCGAGACAAGTTCCTATGTTTGTGAATTTTGTTCATTGACAATGGCAAAAACTCTTTCTGATTCTGATTCTAAATAAATAGACCAGAGCAGAAAGGAGAAGGCATAGACTGGGTTAGCTGGAAATGTAGGGGTCAATTATGAGTTTATTCTGCCTTTTTAACCTACAAATGCACAGTTAAAATTACTTTTCTGTATTTAATTAGCCGTTTTATGTGGACTCACTGACAAGCTTATGTTCTCAACCATTTTCAGTTGTGACTCCCAAAACTGTTGGCATTCGCAGTGATAAAGAAGCCTCATGTCTAATGTCTGATGTTAATTTGAGGATATTATATATTACTTTGGTAGGCCAACAATAATCCTATATTTACAACTGCATTTGAAGGGCATCAAGCCTCGTTTAATAGTTCATTATTGTTTCAATTAAAAAAAAAATCCCCATATGATCTGTCAACTAATTGATGCCGTCAGTGTAATCCCCCCTCCATTCAGGAGTGTCCACGATAGAAAAGGTTTCAGAGACACGTTCAATTTGAAGGTATTTGCAGGTAGGGCTGCATGATATTGTAAATGATTGTATATGATTGTATATGATATGGTTGTTAAGTACTGAAATATTTATATTATTCTGCTATGTTTGACTCAATCATTTCAGTCGAATAAATATGTTCAAGCCTTAATGTATTAGTCAAACAGCTTTATATTGAAAACCCACGACTAAAACCAAGCTATTTTAGACTGAAAAAGGAAAACATGAATGAAATCTGCTTGTCAAAAATGGTACATTCCTGTGTTATTGAGATACACTTAAATTGCTGCGATATTACTTATTGTGTCAGCCAATTTTGCGATATTGATACTTATGCGACATATTGTGCTGCCTAGTTCTGACAGTTGATTCAAAAGCCTTTAGTCGACGAAGATGTTTTTGTTGATCACAGCCCTAATGTTAACCAAACCGGTCGGACAATGTTTGGATGTTGTGCTGTTGTCGAACTGCAGCAGGGTTTAAGTGCTACAGATGCAGACACTGACATTAATCCCTTTGTGCATGCCTCTGGGGGTGAGGAGTGGCTGCCAGGTTATACTGCGGGCATTTTTAATGACAGTTGTGAAAAAAAAAAAAACAGTATACCGTTTATGATGTGATTTGTGGTTTCAAATCAAGTAAAGACAGAAGTTTGGCCCCTGTTTTATCTCTAGAAGGTATCTGCTGGTTTTGATCTCAATACATGTGTGGTCTGTTTTGATATGACCTACTGTTTGAATAAATGCCATATTGTTTAGTCATTTTTCTTCTTTACTGCAGGACAAGATGACAATAAGAAGAAGAATTGTAAAAGGCACTGTCAATATTTCACCCCAATGAGAGCCAACCTATTCCTGTAATCTTGTGTAAGTTTTCGAGCACTTTCACTGGAGTTGCAAAACCCAGCTCGGGTCAAATTTTGGCACAGAGCCAGAGGGAGGTGAATGAGGGGCACTGAGGAGTGAGCAGGGCAAAGTCAGAAGCAGTGAAGGAGACATGACCAGACAGTATGGAGGCTTAAACAGGGGGCCGGATAAGAGCATTAGGTCTTTAGGTGAAGGCTGAAACCACAAGGACATCAGAGCAGACATCTGTTAAAAGAAGAAGTATGAATACGGTAGGCCAAAAGCTTAAACAGTGCAACTGGAAACGTTCTCAGTGAAAATAAAAGCGTTGTCCTTGGCGTGTCATTTACTCCAGCCTGACAGACAGCAAAAAGACATAGAACAATTCAACTCTGACAGGGTAAAAATCCTGTAGTATCCTCACCATTTAGACCACGCAATAAAGCGCACAGAACTACATCTAAGTATTTAGCTATTTAACCACTTCTGCTTTAGGGTTGTCTAAAATATCAAAACCCAGATACTAACTAGTATCAGAACTACAGACTCATTTCAACAAGTCTCTTTACTGAAAAACAGAACAAAATTGGACTCGTCCTGAACTGGTATTGATCTTTATCTGAACTAATAAGACCACATTATGATTTTGTGTTTTTATAATCGTTGTGGTATCGAGCCTTTTCATTAATAGAATTTGTCATTTTAGTACCATGACAACACTCTAGTTCATTAACAGCTACAAATCAAAATTAAAAAGAGGGTCTAAAGCTGAGCAAAAAGGTAACTTAATGTGGAAAGACTAGTCAAATGCAAGTAACAACACAACATGGAAACTGGGACTGAACCAAGACAATAACAGGACTGAGTTTACAAAGACTCAACCAAGGCCAGGACTGTGCCTGAATATAGTACTTGAACCACCGTTTGAGAAAGACGGGGCCGAGAATGAGGAGAAGAAAAGAAAGAAAAGCAAACAAACTTCACTCTTCCTCTCCTCATCCTATTGTCCACGGGAGAGCTGCCAGCAAAAAATGCAGGCGTTTCGACTTCCTGTTTGCAGGCGACGTTTTGAGGACATTTCAAAAGATTTCGTTTAGAATAGTTAATTGCGACGCAACGGGATTCATTTTTCTGAAACCCATAGATGCAAAATTAGCTTTTAAAAAAATCTATTCATGAAAAGCAGTTGTGAGTATTTAGGTAAAAGCAACTGTGATTAGGTGTTTTAAAGTTTATGTTTTATAATAAATAAATCATTGTTATTCTGTATTAGATGTGTGCTGGGGTCTGTATAAAGTCAGTTCAGATCATCTAAGAGTATTATTGAAAGACAGGAATATGAACTGCTAAACTAACCCAACGCTTGTATGCATTTCAGAACATGTGTGTAGACCTAAACTACAATGTGGGCTTTTTGTTTACAGTTTTGTTTGTTATTTGAAGTGAAGAGTAGAAGATGTTGTCCAACTATTCGCAGCCCGATTGATCTACTTATGTCAAGAAGACACAATCAATTTGACATTTTACCAAACCAAAGGCAGCACTTCCAGCATCATGGGGCCTTACAATAACACATTTCCAAACTAATAAGCAGTGTGTTTGTGGTCAGTACTCGATTAGACAGCACATATCTAGTTACAACAAGGAGTGTCCCTTAAAAGAACATGAATGTCTTTTACAGAGGTGTCGCACTGATATGCTCTGTACTGTGCTCATATCTGACAACTCACAATCTACTGCACAAGGTTGAGGGTCAAAATCCATGTGCCCTGCTGTAACTGTGGTCTTTCTCACAAGTTCAAAGCTCAACTGAGAAGAATCATTTAACACAGATCAGAGTCAGACAGACATGGAAAAAGAGGGCAAAACAACATAAATTCAAAACAGGATAATAAAAAGCTGCCATGAGATGTTTCCAGTTTCGACAAACCTAGAACTTCCAGATGCAAGGCAAAGCCAATCCTCATTCGTTTTAAAATGATCAGCAGTACTCAGGAGCCTCTCAATGGCAGTAAAATACGAAAGCCAGCTGTTGAAATGAACGCGTCCAGGCGCAAAACCGTCTTTACGCACAAATGGCACATCCGACACATCTCCTGTTAAAAGTCGGTATTGCAATTTTGGTAGCCTACGTGGCTGAACGCGTGCGTGCAAAGCGGTTGATTGTAACAGCTGACTCTATTGTGTCCGCTGACCCTCATATGCAAATGAACGGTCACGTTAGCACTGGGGGTACTCACGATTGTTTCACGGACGCGGTTGTGGAAAAGTTGCTCCCTCAGCGTCACTTCGTCCGATTCCATTGTCTGAAAACATCACAGTTTCCTCTGGCTTAAAAGCACCGGAGGTATTAATAAGTTATTATGTTAAAAGTCTAGTCATTTTAGTGGAAGTGTGTGCACTTTGCAGCTGGCTAGCCCGGGCGCATTTAAACTGCCACACAGTTGTGATAGACACCAAACCAGGAGGAGGGCGGGGCTTACAGTAAACTGGGCCGGGCGTTGGATGCAGGTAGCTGTCAATCACCATAATTGTCGCTATTATAATTAATTGAGCGTGTCATTAAATTTGCATGGTGTGGTTGATTCTGGGGCGTAGGTTTAACCAAGCAGCAAATATAGATGTAGACTGAGACTGAGGCCAATGGTGTTTGTCTTGTGGGCTGGACACCTAGAGTAGGCAAACCTACTCCAGATCAAACTAATATAGCCTACGTATTCAGGCAAATATGGACTATAATAATGGCCTTAATCCAACTTGGCAGAACATTTTTAATATTTAGGCCTAGAAGATTTAGCAACAATGTATGCCCTTATGTTTTATTTTTGTTTTATCAAATCTCGATTATTTGTGTGAGCATCCCAATAAAGACGATATTATGTTAATCTATCAGAAATGTGATAAACCATATCTTTAAACGTTTTAGTGAAGATTTTATTGTCAGGTATATGTCTGTAAAATTAATAATTAAATTGAAGAAATATCACCTTGTGCCCTTTTTTATTAATCAGATAATTTTGTATCATAAAAAAAACTAACAACAATATACTCAACATTTGGAATCCCTAGTTGCCATAGCGATTAACAATTTGAAACTAAACATATACTGTATTTTGAATGGGATAAAGTTTTGCATAACAGGAAGCTGAACCCATGAATAAGACTTTGACAGGTAAACAGTGACATCTGCTGGTAAATTTTAAACTTGTGCGTATTCTATTATACATTTATTAAATTGTGTAATTATTTTATGAATGTAAGAGTAGCTTATGTTTACTTAAGCATATGTACATATTTCCACTGAAACAATCAAGACTGTAGTCCACATGATCATGTGTGACCTCAGATGACAATCACCTCTCAGTCATTGTCTGAATCCAAAGTCCATAAAGCATTGCAACAACCCGCAACAAACTGACCCAACGAAACCATGACTGGAATTCAATAATCAAGTAAGTTGATCCTGGACCTTTTTCAGAAATCTTTGCTTCAAATGAATGATGTCTTGGTGATTGGTAGTAACCATTTAAGGTGATTAGTTTAGGTATTACACATTTGAGTATTGTCGCGACCTGACCCATATAAAGTCAGCAGGTTTTCTGATGAATAAAAACTTGACGGGCTTGACTATAGATTTAAGTAAATGTGGAGTCTAACTGATGTGGCTGAAATATTCTTATTGAAAAAGAGCTCATGAAATGACAAGAGCTTATGAATATTACTGTGCCAAGATTTCAAACGTATTTAGATCACCACAATATAACTATGCTGTAAATTATGTTGTACCTGTTGTCAAGCGCTTTGTGATTTTATCTGTGAAAAGCGCAATATAAATAAAGTTTACTCACTCACTTACTTACTAATATAACACATTTAATACGATCCAGTCCTTGTGAGCAACCAAAACGGGACCATCATATCTAAACCTCTTTACATGTTCTGTTTCTCTGTTGCAGGTCTGAAAACAAATGCCAAGGATGTCTAATAGTCTACATTCATAAGCCGTTCAATCCGGAGAATGCCTAAGAGTGTGACAGTGGCCTATGCTTTATGGGCTCTTGGTGGTCCACTGGGACTTCACCACTTATACTTAAGAAGAGACAGCCATGCGTTGTTATGGATGGTAACCCTGGGAGGATTTGGCTTGGGCTGGGTCAGAGAGTTTATACGTATCCCTTCATATGTCGCTGCAGCCAATCGAGACACAGAGAGACTGAAAAAACCTTACCAGCCTCATCCACCGGCCGTCCCACCAGTAAGCCCGGTCCGATTTGCTGGACAGGTGTGCATGGGCATTTATTTTGGTACAGTAGCTCTGCTGGGACTTAACACTCTCAGCTTTTTCTACCTACTGGTTCTTCCCTTGTCTGTGGGAGCCGGAGTACACCTGGTGTCTACAGTGGGTCATCAGACATCAGACTTTAAAAAAACTTTCACCACGTGCCTAATAACTGCCCCTATTTTCTATGGCAGCACACTATCACTTGTCCCTATTAGTGTGGCTGCAAGTGTCACGGCTTCACAGAATCGAAGAGAGAAACCACTACAGGCCAAGCAAGACCTAGGTAAGATGCTACAACAAATTTGGTGAACATTGATCACATCACACAGACAGATACGTTTTAGGTTATTTTAAAAATGGATATTAAAAAAACTATTTCCATCAATGTGAGCATTCATGGTCACATTGAAGTCAGCATCGCATCACCCATGAAATGAGGATGATTTCATGTCAGTTGTTGACTGCAGAGATTACAGATTAGTATGAATAAATCATTTGTTACATATACTATGAATCATTATGTAAGTAAATGTACTGGAGTAGTTTAATGTGCTAAAGGTATTTTTAAATAAAAACGACTTTATAATCCCTTCTCCCTCTTTTAGTACCCCGTCTTTACTACCTTGGTTTAGGATTGCTGCTCTTCTCTGCTCCTGTGGGCTACTGTATCTTCCACAACACCACGGCTACTCTGTACTACGTGTCTGACTGTCTGTCGGCACTTCTGGATATGTTCTGGTTCATACCTTGGCTCAGAAATGTGCTGGAGTACATTCTTCTGATGCCATACAGGATCCTGTGTGCTCTGACTGGAGGAGGGTACTCTGACGAGGCCTGGAGGAGGGTGCTGGAAATACTGCTCAAAGAATACACAGAGAAAGAAAGAGAAGCATTAAAGGTCAGCAAATGTCACTGGCACTTTGTATTTCCTTACACGGTATCACATACAATACTTAGCTGCACACAAAACACAGGATGAAGACATACAAAGAGCTTCATGCATGAGATTATACAGTATTGATGAATATGGGAGTTGAATCATCAAGATCTGATTCAAAGAGCTTCCCAAAGACTGGCTCATTTATTTCATACAGCCCCCTTACTTTTTATCAGAGAAGTCATCAACAGAAATGACTAAGACAAGGATTTTGGGATCATGCAAACTGGTCTGGTGGACCGGTTTCTATCCTTTGAAATTCATCAATGCACATACTTTGTAGCACGAAAAATTAAAGAAAACTATAACTTTCAAATGGTTCTACAAAAAAGGTTATACCTTTAAAAAAGGTATACCCTTTTAATATAAATATTTTAATATAAAAAATATTATCCACCCCCCACAGCTTCTGGGACAGTGCAGGCGTTTCAAAGAAGTCGCACTCACGTTACTTCTCGTCAATGTGGATCACTGTTACCACTGCGGGTCCATGACCGACAGACTGCTTTCTGTGCGGTGCTGACTCGTACCACTGTGCTTATGTTTCATTGTTTTCAAAACCCATGGAATCAAAGCGGAAAGGAATCGAATGCACTCTTTTTGCATATGATTTATATCGTCACATGGTCAGTAGCAGAGCAAGTTCAAAAGTAAGATTCAAAAAGGGGAGTGAGATGCGCGCAATGGGAACCTGGACAGAAGCGCGTGCGGAGGGACAGAGCACATATTGCGCATCGAGAAGCTAAGCCATTTCTAAACCCAGGGCAAACGTGTGAGGGACACAGAGGCAGACGTATGTGAGGGGCACAGAGGCAGACGTATGTGAGGGGCACAGAGGCAGACGTATGTGAGGGGCACAGAGGCAGGCTGACCCACTCCTCCGCAGCTCTCTCAGTATTTAGAGATTAACTTTGGCACTGGGTGTTTTTCTGTTGCTCAAAACAGTCATGCGTAATGTGCACACATTTCCTAAAATGTCTCGGGCATTTCTCCAAATGTCTCCGGCATCATCTCATCTCATAAATTAGACTTGGATCAAATCAAAACATCAGATTCCATCACATCAACTTAATTCAGGAACATGCAGTTTTACTCTGTCTATGTATCTGTTTGTCTTTTTTTTGTAGATACTGTCACTGTCAGAAGAATCCACGCATGAAGACATAAGTCGGAGTTATAGAGAGTTGGTTAAGACATGGCACCCAGACCATAACCCGAGCAAGGAGGCTGAAGCCATGTTTGTGAACATCCATGAGGCTTATCAACTCTTGTTGAAGCGTCACAAACCCAACAGATTCAGATAGATGCTATAGTTTAATCACTAATTTAACGGAAATAAAGGATGCAACAATGAAATACTCATTTTCATTATAATTTAAATTTTCATTTTCTGTCTTATTACTTTTTATTTTATTATGGACACATATGTAACCATTTCCATTATTATTGTTATTATTATTATTATTATTATTATTATTATTACGGTGTATTTTTGGTATATTTTAAAATGTATTGCTCATTTGAATTATGTAAATACAATTTTAAGGAGACTCATGGAAGACTAGAGCGGCCATTGTTGGTCAAGTGGTTAAAGCGGCCGCACACATGCCGGCTGCAGTGTCGCGAGTTGGACTCACGGCTCCGACATTATACTGCATGTATATCCCATCCCCATTTCACACTAAAGCTGTCCTATCTAATAAAGCCTACGGACCAAAAAAGAAAGAAAGTAATGGGCAGCTAATAAAAGCATAAACAGATGTTTATAGCTCTCTTAGCCTACTATTATATAGTAACAATACCAACCACTATTCTTGCAAAGCTGTCTTCCTTTATTTTAGACATAAAAACAAGTTTGCTGCTATCTTGAGGCACCATGTTTGTATCATGTTTGTATTATCGTCATCAAATTAATGTACTTTACTGTTGCTTAAGGCTGAAGCAGAATCAACAAACAAAGAAAAAGACATTTTGTGATTCAATTTAACTTAAGTAACAAACAATGAAATTACCCCAAAACCATTTAGCTCAGGCTTTAGTACAGTTCAGACTAAGGAGTTCAATAAAACCAACAGACTTTCTGGGCAACTTTTTCAGAATGAATATCTTACTTGTGTGGCATGATCTTAAGAATGACTTTTCAATGCCAACAAAACAGGCCACTCAGCACAACCAAGAACCAACTTATCAATAGGACGATCCCCCACATTGTGATTGATAGCCTTGGTCACATTGATAGCCTTAGTACACATAACAAATCCCTCGTGTCCCATACTCACCTGTGCCCTCAGATGACATGCATCGATGCATTCGGCGCTCAGTCCATCAGGAGCTCTGTTGTACAATCATTAGGTCTGTATCATCCCAGCATGGGCCCGGAAGTTGTTTTGAAGGGATTCCCAGGTACAAAAAATCCCGGAGATGCTGTCGTCGCCTGGGAAAACAAACAGCTATCCAGACAATTAGAGAGAAAAACAGCAATCGGTCGCCAGGTAAGACGGAGGCTCGCAGAGTCTGTAGAGCAGCTCGGTGGGGACATCCATGCTTTTTTATGCGAAAGTACGGCGTGTTTTTGAATAGTTGGTGCTGAATGCCATTTGTCGTGTGGTCGGGTGCCATAGCAACGGCTCATGAGAAACACTGTACAGCTCAAGCCAGTTTCACGTTGTCTGCTGACAGCTGTATTCATGCGGACCATTTGGACCGTCGCAACTCTTCCACCGATGGCCACTGTGCCATTTTGTCCTCACGACCGCATTTGAGCCATAAGACTGCATATTTGACTAATGGCTAAACAGGTAGCCACTGAACATATCACAAAAACACGTCTGCTGCTGCATGTGTGGCTTGTCTTTATTGTTGTGCGCTGTGTGTGGACGGTTGTCAGGCAGGTGTTGGCGCCGTGCACGTCCTCGTTTAGTCGCCGTGCCCTGGTGTGACTGGCGCGTCTCCCGCAGCATCAGCGCCTGTTGCTCTCCGTGCGCGGCCAATGCCAAGATATTCCTTTCCCTGCGATGAGTTGTCTCCGCCTATGCCCCCCCTCGAGTAGCCTATCCACTGTTGTCATCCATTTGAGAAAAAGGTGCAGCGCCACGCAAATGAAAGATGTGTGGACTCAACATCATACAAGAAGGCCATGTCTGAACTCCCAATGTCGCTCATTACATTTCCCAAGTAGGTGACATAAGTCCGGACTGCCTGCTGCGTGCATGACTCTTTGCACCGGGCTTTATTCGCAGCAACAGCAAATAAAGGTTTAGGGTTTTTTTTAGTTATTATTATTTATTTTTTTTTAGTATTAGTTCCCATGGCAAGGCTTTTTCTTCTTCTTTTTCTCTGCTGTTGCAGTAAGTCTGTATTGATAAAAGACATTCTCCCTCAAAACTCCTCCTACAATCGCCTTCATTATAGAAAGAGTTTGTGGTATGGGTTTCATTTCAAGGTTTCATTCATGGACATTTAGTCTAATCAAGAAACAATATTAGCGCCAATTACAATTAATAATTTATTTCATAATTATAATATTAACAGTTTTATTGGGTTTATTCACAGAAGTCTGGTGAGAGAATGAATGCTGATGACTGCAATGGACGAACATATGCAGGTATGATTAAAACTATAAAGCATATATTAGTCAGTTTATTCATTTTAATAATTAAAACATTTTTGTGCTTCAGGCAATGGAGGAGGGTCGACAGAACAGGACTATTATGGCGGGCAGCAGGGCCCTTCAAAATCTCCCACCAGTCAGAAGTCATCCCCTCAGCATTCACTAAGTAGTAATAATTTAGTAATGTTTGTGCATCATTGCCTTTAGAATATGTGTTTTTATTAATATGTGTTCTTTTTCTAAAACAGCTAACTCCATTAAGGTTGAACTGTGCAGTGATGATGAGTCACCATGTGCTCCTCAGCCCGAGAACACAGAGGCAGTGAAGGACGATCCGCTGAATGACAAAGGGGATCCCTTGGATGAAGGAGGTGCAGAGTACGCTCTGTCTAGACGAGACAAGGTCAGTGTATATAGTGAAATGGCCAGTACCAACACTGCTTCTCCTGGACCCATTCGATTACCCAATGGTAAACTCCAGTGTGAGGTGTGTGGCATGATCTGCATTGGACCTAATGTGCTCATGGTGCACAAGCGCAGTCACACAGGTGAGAGAAGAAACAAAAATGTTAACATTTTCTAGAAATAAATAATGATTTTTTAAAAATGTAAATGTGATTGTGTAGGAGAAAGACCATTCCAGTGTAACCAGTGTGGGGCCTCATTCACTCAAAAGGGTAACTTGTTACGGCACATTAAATTACATTCAGGAGAAAAGCCTTTCAAATGTCCAATTTGCAACTACGCCTGCCGCCGGAGAGATGCCCTGGCGGGGCATTTACGCACTCATGCAGGTAAAGACAATAATACTACAATAATACTACAATAATACAGTGGTTTATAGAACACCTTGGCAAGAGTAACTATGCCGCTACAACTATTTATGTCTTTTTGAATCACTAACACCTCTAAAAATAGCAAAAGCTATCTATCATTTTCATATTTCCACACTGTAAGCACAAGACATTTCTAGTCTAAGATTTTAAACAAAACCACCTGATTTCCTGTGTAAAAACATGTTTTTTATGTGCATGAAGTCACAGAGAGCTGTAGGCTAAAGATTTGTTAGTTTATGGAGATTAATGGGACCTAAAAGTGAAAAGTTTTATATTGTTTTAAATGATGGGAAATTGTGTAAATTTGTCAGGACAATTGTGGACAAACAACCACAACAGACCTGCTAAAGAGTGAAAACGCTTACTTCAAAATCACGAAAGAGGGCCTGAGGGCAAAAGGAAATGGGTATTATTGTTTACCAGAAGATTGAGCATTTGAGAAAATGACATTTAATGGTTTTGAAAACAGGAAATCCTTTTGTTAAAAAAATATTGACAGGTGTTCACAGGTCTGGTAACGCGCTTCATTTCTTGTTAACTGTAATTGACGTCAGTTCAATTTCCGAATGAAAAGTATTGCGGTTGGTTATTTTCTCAAAAGTACATCTTCAAACGTATGCATTTCCATTTCTAGTACTTCTGCTGTACATATTTTCTGCTGCTTTCTTATGCAGTGTCTTCTCCGACTGTGGGAAAACCTTTTAAGTGCAGCTATTGTAGTCGCAGCTACAAACAACAGAGCACACTGGAGGAACATCTGGAGCGCTGCCATAGTTATTTAAAGAGTTTGGACAATCAGGCATCAGGGGGCGCACACACAACACATGGTTAGAGACTGTCCCTTTGTCTAATGTCATGAGCACAAAATGATGTATGAGATAAAATTATAATCTGCTCTTTGTATTTGTTTTTAGGTGACAAATCAGTAAATATGGAAACCATAACCAAGACAGTTCTTCAACCGTCCAATGATAAAATTCATTTTGCAGAAAGACTGTCAATTAGTATGACTAAGCGCAAAAGATCAACACCACAAAAATTTTTAGGTATGATTTTTTCCACATTTTAAAGATTATAATGCTTCTAATACTAGAATCAGTTTTGTTTACTGAGCAGGGATATAAAAACAAAAAACAAAAAAACATTAACTTATTTTTGCATGTTTCAATGAAAGGTGAAAAGCACATGCATCTCGACCTACCTGACGCACCTTATGAACTATCCTCTGGCTCTGAGAAGGAGGGGGAACTCTTGAGCGCTCACTCTGGGCAGGACTCTGTAGGGATGACAGGGTCACTCCTGCAAAGCACGAGAAGCAAAGAAGGCAACCATGAGCCCTCCACACAATCTCAGCCCTATCCCACCTATCTGTCAGTTATGGGCCCCTTAAATAACAACTTACTTCCTCAGGGCCAACGAGCCCATGCAGGAAGTGGGCTGCCTTTCTGTTTAACAGGTAGAGATCCAGGTGAAAGCCAGGATGACCAACCCTCAGCTCATAGCCTTACCACCTCACCCAATGGCTGTCCTGACTCCACAGACACAGAGAGTACAGCAGAAGAGCAGAGCACAAGGGCTACAGGACCCACAAGTACCTCTAACAACCACCACCTCCACTACCACAATGTCCCCCTGAGCCGCAGCCACCCCACTTCCAGCCCCAGCCAGGCCAAAGATGTGGACACCATGTGGGTGAAATCCAGCCCCATGCCCCCCGCTTCAGTAAAGAGGAGCCCTCTCTCACCTCTGTCCTCCAGGGAGACCCTGCAGGTTTTAGACAGGGACGGTCGGCCAGTGCGCTCCTTTCACTGCCGCCACTGCCGCATCCTCTTCCTGGACCATGTCATGTTCACCATTCACATGGGATGTCACGGTTTCCGCCAGCCTTTTGAGTGTAACATCTGTGGGCATCGCAGCCATGACCGCTACGAGTTCTCCTCACACATCAGCCGAGGAGAACACCAGGTGGGCTGAGGGGTGAACACAGTGCTGTTGTAGGCTCACGTTTGCTCTGCACCAGAATAGTGGCTTTAAATACATGTATTGTAAGCAAACTTTTATGGGCTTAAGTAACTGAACCTAAATATTGAATATTTTTATTGCACCTTTTAAAAAGAATGTGGAATCAAATTTAGGATTGCACACCCATATCAAATCATCTGGTAAAACTCATTTGCTTCAAAAGTGCCTTTTTAGGGGATTTCCTCTAAATGTATTAGAGTGACAGGGGCGCGGTGCTTTCATGTCTTGCCGAGCCATCATTTATGAGCAAATAGTGAATAGGTCTTGAGCACAAGTGACATGCACAGTACAATGGACACGCTAAAGTGTAACTTAGTATGCCCTAACTACTGTGCAGCATAAAAAGGGTAGTTTGTTGAGAGTCAGGTAAGCTTTATATGCACTGAGAGCTTTGTGCCTCTGGGTCTTGTAGGAGCCTTTGTCATAGACAAAGCACAGAATTGGGTTGCCTTAACTTCTACAACAGTGAATTGTTGTATATTGTTTACAGTAGGGTTCAATAGAGAGAATTGACCTCTGATCCAAGGAAACTGTATTTGCAGTTGCACATGTATGAGACAGGAAACAGTGGAAAAGTCTGGAGGTTGTTGTCTTAAAGTTAAAATGTGGGTGTAGGGCTTACGCTTGAGTTTTGGATGATAAAACGGGCCTTAGAGAACTGGTGCAGATCAGACCTGAGTCGAAGAGTGTACAGAGCTCAGCTGAGACAGCCTGGGTGCTAAAGCCCTGCACTTTTAGCTTCCCTGCAGATAAATCAATATTTGCTAAAGCACTTGTTGGCTTTTTACTTAGCTGTACTGCAGATAAAATACAGCATGTGGATAATAACTGATGAAACAAAGTGCGACACCAGTGCATTTCTGATTCACTGGTTTGGTGATCGACACACAGCTACTACAAATCTTTTACAGTTTACCTTGGAAAGTTTTTTTTAAATTAAGGGTGGATTATAACAATTTGAAAACTTCACTCTACTGGGTTACTCTTTATTGTTATATAGTGTTTGTTTCAGCCTTGGTGTATTTGCATCAGCTATATTCCAAATCTTATCCAGCATATTCCTCATATCCATAAAATGTTACCTCCTGCTTCTTTAAAGCACCTGAATACCTTATTGCTACCGTATGGTGAGTTGTCCGGTTATGTTTATATTGGGAAAATGAATGAGACCAAACTCAGTATTCTTATGTGTTTTTGTGGGTTTGCAGCTTCATAGTTTTACTTGGTTTATTTTACTTGAAGGCGAAATGTACTTGAAACTGAAATGCACTTGGATTTAAAAGTAGAGATGGAGTGAATGAGTGTAGCATGTGTGCCTGTCATATAATGCTTTTATTTGATCTGTGAATTATTTTTAAAATGTGAAGTTATTTCGGAAAGTGGAAAATGAGGCATGGATTTTTGTCTTCTTGTGTGGACTTTTAATGTTATTCGATATTTTGTGAGTGATGTAACATGACAAAACACGTTACCTCAAAGTTTTAAGATGTACTGCCTCATAATTTCAAAGTCATGTTGCTTTCCAAGATGTAATTGCAGTTACAAATGTGCCCCTAAATATTCTGGAAACTTTTTACTGTCAATAAAGTAATGTTTGCTAAGTGATTTGTTTTGTTTTGTTCAGATTGTTTAAAATGAAAGAAGATAATAATAATCCTTACAGATTTTGCAGATCCACTTGAAACAACTTGAAACTGTATTTTCCCCCGCTACTATTAGCCTCCCTTTTAACAGACTAAGCTCTGTAGTGTACCTTAATTTACAATAGGCCTACCTGTTTTGGGATGAGTGACAACTTCAGGGCAATAACATGGGAGTCTGAGTCAAACTACAATCATTTTACCTATCCAAGTTTTGATAAATTATTTGATGCAGCTTCTGTCCATTCAGCAGCCTGGCCTCCATCTCAGCTAATTTAGAATAACAATCTGTCACTGTTGACCTGGGTTAAACAACGCACCAAAAAAAGTACAACACTTTCTGATATCTGTCCTTATGGTTTTTCTTTGTAAAGCAGGTGTTTTGGCGCCATCGTGTGGTCGGTGAGGGTGGAGGAGGAATATGCAGCTTTTCCTCAACATTATTATTAGTTTAATTTCGTTTATTTGCAGGTAAAAACCACATTGGAAAGACCTGCGCAAAAAGCCCAACGCGCACAACAAGACATAAAAAAACCAACCACACAAACAGTCAATGGACATAAGTTACGAAACACTAAAATTACCATGAAAGTATTAATCCTAATTGTTGGTTTGTCATGCTACATTAACAGGGGGCTATACAAATGCAATGCACACTTACAGCACTGGTAAACATCTGCCCCCACAGTTTATAATGTGGCAGAAGACAGTGATTCTTCCTTGTGGTGCGTCATGTAAACCAACAGGGGGCGCACTACACCAGGACACAGGCCTCGACATCGCTGCCATGTGTTCGTCTTGTCTTGTCGCAAAATTAATGGATGAGTGTTTCAAATGAAAGTCTTAACAACCAAGATTCGACAGTGAAGAATTATAGTAGTCTAAAAAAAAAACTAACAAACATTTTTCATGTGCTTAGAGAAGACAAGAGGGCCGACAGATGGCGACAAAGGGACCACATTGAGCAGGTAAAGGGGCAGAAGGGGTTTAGTTGAAGAGCGGCATATCTGGTCTTTCAGTTTGGAGACAGTAATGCCCATGAACTCATACTTTCACAAATAATCTAGCCCTCAGAGCCTGTTCCTCAACACGTAAACAGTGTACAGCCAGACATGTTGAACAAATCATGTTTAATCCACCTGACAGAGATTTTTGCCTGATTACAAACGCTTTTATTTCCCATCTGTGCCACCTCCATTTAGATTTAAAATTGAACAAGATGAAGCCAAAGTAAATGACGTGTTTACATACCAAAGGACATCTGAAGAAACTATAGGCGCAAAGAGACTCTCCCCACACACTGCCACTGTTCAGCTATTCTACTCTTTCCCATGTGCTGTTCATTGACACTCTACTTGTGACATTTCAATCATACAAGAATGTGAGAATGGCAAATAGGGACAAATTGAAGTGACAATTACAGTAAGCTGTTTTCACTGAGCAATTTCAGGCTTTGTGTGTTGTTTTGCGGGGTTCAGGGGCTTCCTCTGGAACTACTCTTACAAAGTTCATGTAACCTATCATGCTACATCTTTATGTTCTTCTCTTCATCCCAGTATCTGTATCTGGTTTTAATTGAGTACTACTGTTTACTGATTCATATATGGCAGTTTTCAAATTGACCTACCATTTTATAGATATCCATCCTAGTTTGCGCCTACTCCTTGACATTTGCTTCATTTTGTGTACATTTATTGCTTTTTTTCCCCACTGCAAGTTTCCATTGCAGGAGTTTTATGTCTCAGATACATAGTTTTATTGTCAGGGATGTTAATGTTGAAAATGAGCACTTTAATAATCTCAGTCCAGTGTTAATAAAGACTGAAGGCATAACAACGACAGGTCATGCATGAGACCTGCTATAATCATTTTAATATTGTAGTTTAATAGTGTTCTATCATAATGCTAAAATGAAAAGCTGCTATAACTTGTCATGGGATACCTCTGGAAGTGATTAGACCCGTAACCTGGGTGCATATATCACATTCAAACAACGAAGGGTGGGACCAAAATTGTAAGTGTGAGAAGGAAAAAGAAAGAAAGAGAGAGAAGGAGAAGAGAGCTGGGCGTCTCTGTTATGCAAGCAATCCTCAGTATGCATGTAGATTGGGAGATGTGTGGCTCCTGTGGTTGGCTGTCCCCTGTGTCACTGCCTTCAAAAACAGATGCCAACAGAAATGTCTACTTTACAGGCTTTGGCTGCCACATGCTCTGGATAATGTGGATGGAGCTGCAGAGGAAAAGCGTTTGTGGGCCTATAGATCCACACAAACATGCAGTCATATTTTGCTTATGAAAGTGACATATACTTTTCTCACTTCCCAAAAATATGCCGTAAAAGGTGGATCATTTCTTTGACCGCATAAGTTGTATCCATTGGCTGTGGAAGTAGTCGTATCTCACTGGGTTGCCAAAAATGAGTGTGCTTCCAAAGTTGAAGAAAGATGAATTGGAGCTGTGAACCAACATCTGAACAATTTTGTCTGTCACCATCAGAAACAATGCCAGAAGAATGGTTCATAGTTCCTTTAAGACACTCTGTTCCTGAAGTGCAGCAAAAAAACATTCCTGTATCACTGTGTCAGTGCTGAGCATTCACCCAAGGCTGCTGTGAAATGAAGCTTATAATTAAAACCAACATCAGATCTATCTTTCCCAGTTTTAGCAACACACAAGAGATAAATATCCCATTGCCGAGTTGCACATTCACAGCAAACCTTACTGTGACATCTTGCCTGTAATTTCAGCTACCGTTTTATTCTTGTTACCATTCAGGTCTTAATTGATTAATATTGAGAAGGTTGTACAATGGCTACAATTAATTTTAACTAAACAATTACTGCGAATCAGTTATTCTAAAAGTGTCCCTCAAATAATCCCAAAGGGAAGATAAATAACTTTTCTCAAAGCATAGCAAAAAAAATCTAATTCTGTAAACTCAACTAAGATTTTAAGAGTGAATACGTTTCGTCACTCATCCAAATAGCTTATTCAGTTCCTCTGACAGGGATATGGTTAGGCATTGCCTTATATCATTTACCCCCTAAGCGCGCCCATATCCCTGTGACTAGTTGCGATTATTTGACAAACTAAGACTCTAAGTGAGCAGTGTAATGTGAAAAAAATGTTAGATAGCCACTTGCTACGGTGAAATGCCACTATGAAGAGCTTATCAGGTCTGCAGTTTTGAACAGGAAGTCAATGGATATGGTTCAGTTATTAAGCTTTTAGATCAATATTTCAGTTTTCAATGCACACTATGTAAAATGATGATCTACTTATGTTGTATGTTGTTCAATACTCACTAGTACCTGAAAAAAGCACGATGTCTCCTTTAAAATGTGCTGTATGCAAAATGATATCCCGCTCTCACCTTTCTATCTGCCTTATCTTTTCACCGTTAACTGCAGGACCTGTATTGTTCTCACTATATGGCATAATTGTTTTATTGCCTGATTATTTATAGTTTGTCTGTTCGCCTCACAGATGTCTGATAGGAACATCTAACTGTCTTTTTGTCCTGTTACGCATTTATCCAATGTATGGTCTGTTTCCAACGTTATTAGGAAATATCTTTGACAAAGCTGATTGATTAATGAGAATGATAATATTACATTTGGGTCTAGAGTGAGGTTAAGTTCCATTTGAATTAACAAAAGCATAAGCCTACATGCAATCTGACCCAGTGTAATGTGCTCTTCCTAGCATTATACCAAAACCTTGTATATATGATGAAGTTCAATCTGTCATACCTCAACTACAGGGCTTCCTCTTTGTGTTGGACAGGGGCACCACTGAGCCTGACCACAGACACTGACTCTCAGCTCAACGTGCTAAAGCGGTCTAGCCACATTTTCACAATGTGCTGAAAACCGGAACAAGGACACGCCGTGGTTCGGGAATGACTGGACTGGTCTCTGACCTCCTCTCATCTCTGCATTAAGTCAAATAAGTGAGTGACAGAATTCTGAAAAGGCCTTATGCGGAGAACTGTAGTGGATAAATGTATTGATGAGTTCCTCTTCAAGGAGACTCGAAGTCTTTATTAGTTATTACAACTGGCGAATTTTTTAGCTGATACCAATATCCGATTTTTGTATTGCTGTTGTGGCAAATAAGTGATTACAACCCAATGTGAGTAAAGTTGTATAAAGTTCACAACCTTTATTTAGCTATGTTTGACCCATTGAGTACTATCTCTTTTGTGAGGGCGCACTCATTTTTGATTTTTGTGAAAACATACAGCCGCCTCTTATAAGCTTCTCAGAATTGGAAAAAGGATTATTGCCATTGTTAGTTGAACAAAAACAAAAAGTCACAAACTAGGAACTTTCTTTGGCCAAAAGTTGCAACATGAAACAACAATAATAATGGTAAAATATAAAACATATGGCATGAATAAAAAATAGGGTTAACTAAATGAGACAAAAATAGACTAAATACTTTTACTGACTATATACACACAATTTACTTGCAGTTCAAAAGCTGTTGACATGATTATTAAGTGACAGGTGTTTAGAAGTGTTCATGAGTCCAATGGCAGAGGGAAAGAACCTGTTCCCCTCTGTTCTGAGGGGTGGCTCAAATAGTCCATGTCCAGGGTGAGAAGGGTCGGCTGTGATCCGACCTGCTCGTCCCAGAGCCCTGGAGACGTACAGGTCCTGCAGAGATGGAAGTCTGCAGCCGATCACCTTCTCAGCAGAACGCACAATGCGCTGTAGTCTCGTTTGTCCCTGGCTGTGGCTCCAGCGTACCACACGGTGATGGAGGAGGTGAGGATGTACTCAAATGATGGGCGTGTAGAACTGCACCATCATCTGCACTGGCAGCTTGGCTTTCCTCAGCTGCTACAGGAAGTTCATCCTTTGCTGGACCTTCTTGATGAGGGAGCTGTTGGTGGGCTCCCTGGTAGCGGAAGGATTCCACAGCGGTGATGGGGGAGTCTGTCAGGGCGAGGGGGGGCTGTGATTTCCCCCCATCATCTCCACTGTCTTCTGGGCGTTGAGCACCAGGTTGTGGAGACCAATTGGGAATGACGGCACATGGAGATTTGTTCAGCTTTGAAAAGAAACATCTGTCCTATATATTGGGGAATTATTTGACTGATCTATGTTAAAAATCCCCCACTATAATGATAACAATACTGATAATGAATAATGAATTTCTGCTATTTGGAAAACATTAGTGTTCTTGCTATATACTCTGTCTTAGTGGATATAGAGTCTTCCCCTCACTATATTGGAAAGGGGATGCCAAGATCATATGGCAGTTAAAACTAAAAAACAATAATTGTTAGACATTTCAAGCAAAATTAGGTCATTTCAGTTCAATCTATGGTCTAAAAAAGTAAAGTTTGATTTGAATAATTGTCAGATTGTGATGCTTCTTCCCGCAATAATGTTAGCACATAAATGAAATATTGTTACATCCCTGTCAGTACAAAATAGTTGTGTCATCATAATGTTGGTAAAAGACAGGAAAATCAACTTGAAAAACTGCAGTAGTCTTTTATAAACTTTAGCCCGCTGCCATACTCGTTAGCGACTGTTTCCATAATTATGACTTTACTTGTCTCTTGTCTGACAGGTCATGGCAGGCCCGTGGATGATGAAGTGATGGAGTTGTTAGGAGGCCTGGTCCTTTGTGATGCTGGGTGGCTGTTACTCTGGAGTTGCCATCTGCCGTAAAGGTCAGTTGCTAGGGGACGATTCTTCTGGACAGTGTCTGCCTCCCAGCTGCCATCCACTCACCCACACAGACACGTACACCATACATACACACACACACACACACACACACAGGCACACAGTGAGTTGGGAATGTGTAAAAAAGTCACTTATGTACAAATATGCACACACACTCATGTTGTTCTTACTTACAATTGAGCAAAAGAAACACCAAACATTGACTCTTTTGAGGTTCATTATGATTCCAGTGGTGTCCTGTCTGTGTGTGGCTATGTGGTAAATGCATGCCTTGTTACATAACAATTGTATGGTTGGAGTCAAATTCTTATTTATTTATTCACATTGTCAATACGTTTTTTAAACTCTTCATCATCTCTATTTCACTTTGCTTAGCCTGGTTTGATGAACAATTAAAAAATATATATTGTAAAATCAAATTTATTTTGGTCTCTGCCTGTCACTGTATGGTCTCGTCTCTTTGTCTTTTCCTCTCGTTACCTCCAACATGCTTTCTCCTTTGTTCCTCAATGAGTTTTGTAAAGCGGTTCTGTTGTTTTTTTGTTTGTGCCCGTCTCACTGCGGCTGCCTGCTTGCCGCCTGGCAGCCTCGTGTGTCAAAGGTGGCTTCAGGAGAACAGACTGTGGGAACAGCCGGTTAGCCTCCTCGAGGTCCCCTGCTCCCCAACCAGAGGGGCTGCCATCAATCCAGTGCTCCCCCTGCCCCAGCATACACACCAACAAACCCACAAATGCCCAACCAAACACATTGATAACACAAAGAGTGCGACGCTCTCACCCGCTCCCAATAATCCTCGGAAGCAATTTCATCTCGACTCGGGTGGCGGCCCATTGTCGCCAGCCCCTTCAATCTTTCCTTATTAACTCTCGCTTTGTCCCGCATCCGAGCTTCAGGACTCATCTCTCCTACATTCCTATCAACGCGGCTCCTAGCACTCCCAGGCAACCTCCATTCGCTAATCCCACCGTGTCCCCCCACCAGCTTCCCCACCCCAAGAAACGCTTGCTGCTGTCTTTCCAAACCTGCCGATCACCTACTTACAGACTGAGGTAGGAGCATTAACTCCATGGGCGCTCTGAAGTCAGGGTGTGAAGGCGGGGTGTGTGAAGGGGAGGCGTCCACAAAGTGACTCCAGCCCAGACAATTAGAACAATGAACCAGGCCTGTAGGGGGCTAACTCGCTGCGTCACGCCTGGACGGTGGGTATTTTGTCAGTTTAATGAATTGTCCGTCAGGCCAGAGCCATATCGCAGGCCGGGCAGGGAGAGGCCAGCAGGGACCCAGACACTAAGTCGGTATTTATTACACTGCCTTTGTCACTAATTGAGCTAATTATCACTGACTCTTTAGCACTCCCACAGGCTGCGCCCCCTACACAGTCTGCAGCCACTGTCCCACTCCACTCTCACGCATGGCATTTGAACTCTTGTCTTTCTCTACATCTAATCTGTCTGGCAATTTTTCTTAATTTGTTTGAGTGCAGTCTTGTCAACTACTAGTATTGAACAATGCTTTCAATATGCCTTGCTGATATATTAAGACAAATATGATTGTTACTAGGACGGTTACTTGGAAGTGACTAGGACTAATTCTTAACATGGGGAGATGATGCATAAAATTTACACCAGATCATACAAACCTCACGTGACGCTTGGGACATGTATGCACAATTAGTACTGTGACACTCTTTGATTGGATTGGTCTGTTTGTTAGTGTATAATGTACACAAAAACAATAACTGATTACATTATTCTAAAATAATTAAGTCAGAATCGTCATGAAGCTTGTAATTTACACAAACACAATACACTTTGCTGAACTGAATATTGGCATGCTTTACCAACTCAATTTTAGGAAAACTATGCAAACTTTATGAACAGTGTTGGTCGGTTATGTAGGTGAAATGGCTCTATATGTTTTCTTGTCAGTATTGGGTAAATGAGGCTCTGCTTCCAAGTGCTGTAAATGTATACTGTATAAAGTAGGGGGTTGTGGCTGGATAAGTATTCTCTGTGGTTGGGGGCACAGATGCAGAAATGTTTTGTGAGCTGCAGAAAAGGGCTGCTTTAGAGTTAGTAATAGGATTAGGCAAAGGACACCCAGGGACAGGCTTATATGTTCACTTGGATGGTTGTCCAAACTTCCAAACACACAATGTATACCAGGCATTGTCATCTTTTGGCATCCATTCACACTGGCAAGTTAATTGAAAATATAAACTTTATTGTTCTATTTTTCAATACAAAAGGAAGTCTAAAGTTCTAAAACATTGTATCCCTTTCTACAGAAATAAATATTTTGTACTTATTTACACATTTAAAAAGTGTTAGATATTCAGTGCATGACCACCTACATTACAGAGTACAAGCGGGTTCGGATGTTGGATTTGTCACTTAAGATACCGATTCAATTAATGCCTGATTTACAGTTATTGAGGTGCATGTGACAGCATTATAAATACATTTATATTTTAATGTTTATAGTATTTTGGTACTCTTTGTTCATATTCATACTTGATATATTTTTGGTGGAGCTCTTTGCTACATACTACATAAAAATCAGTTAACTCTTTTCCTCTTACGTTACACCTAATAGTGACAATAGGGCTGATGTTGAAGGCCAGTTGACAGCTACAATTCATTATTTATTTGTGCCTGAGATTTGCCAAACTAGCCCTTTATGTCATCATATTCAGTGCATGATAATACATTCAAACTCAGCCTCAATAAGATTTCTGGTTGTCCAAATTTCTGTTTTTCTTGGCAGTTTCTGTTTTCAGTTGAGGATCATCATGTGGTTAGTTTGAGGGACCACAAGAACTTAAGGTGTATTCAGCTCAAGAGAAATCTAAACACAAAGGCCCAAACTGGTGAGGAAAGAGTTTGGGCTTTATCCTGGGCCCAAGTACGGACTGATGGTCCCATGGTAGATATACTTAACACATTTTCATGTGAAAGGAGCCAAACTTCAGTTAAAGAAAACCAAACAAGTTTTTTCTTAACTATCTGTCCTCTTGTTCACTTTACCAGTTCATGAGTACATGTTTGTGGCTTTGTGGCCACAGATACATCTGTAAAACATTGTGTCCAGTCTTTGGCCTACGTGGGAGAGGCTGCAGTACTACCTGGGTACAGCAATCAATTCTGCACCACATAAACCTCTGCAATTCTCATTTATCCACAGTGTAAACATTGGGCAGGAGTTGAGAATGTCCCCTTTACATGGATCATAAATGTTGTCATGAAATACCCTCGTATTACTGTGAAGCACCAAGGCAACGTCAAAGCACCTACAACATTTTGATACCCTGTTTATATTTTTTGCCATACAAGTATAGAGGCCATCACCGCCAACTACACAGTTAATTAATAAGTTTATCTTCTGTTGAAATCATAGACACTGGTGAAACGTCCGTGTGCTAGTGCAGTTGAGGCAGCTGACGTGACAACACCAGTGGAAAGTGCAGTGGCATCGCTCTGTCACACTCTCGGTCCGAGACTTATATCCACGGCCACAGCACAGCAGCTCACAGCCGTCCAGACCAGGCGAAGAGCTGTTGCATGTTCTTCCAGAGGTGCCCAAAGGGCCAGTCTTGCCGTTGTAGGAACAGAAATTTGGAGATTTCTCAAAATACACCAGGTCCATAGCAGAAGGAGCTTTATGAGCAGAGTTTTCAGGTTCCAAGTGTCGTGGGTCGGCTCTGTGAGAGGCTCTGTTGCTTCCCTTGTTGCTGTAAACTACTCTGGACGCCCCGTCAAAACGATCCTTTAGGAAGTCTCCTACTGTGCGAAAGTTGGGCAGGCGCATCCAGCATGTACGCACTGTACAGGAGCCTGACATGCCATGGCATTTACACTCCTGATGCATCTCTGATGATACAGTCTGCACGTAAAAGACAACATCAGTTATTGGAAATGTCAGTAAAATAATTTGCCAACCTTTACTCTGGTCTAAACCCACCAGTCTGCCCGCTTCGTTGTTGTGGAGGTTGGTGAGGTAGCGGAGGTCCCGGCCTTTCTCGCTGGAGTCCACAAACTCACGTGTGAACATGCGCCCAAAGTCCACATTGTCACTGCAGCCTCCCCAATGCCAGTCTGGCCCTCCAGGTCCTCTGCGGCGATAATCACATGTACATGACTCTATGGCCCCCTCTGAGCAGGAGCGGGCCACAGCATGGGTCACTCCTGCACTCGTAATGGCAAATACAAATGCTGTTTCCCGGCAACCTGAAGAAACCAAGAAATCAGTTAGATGTTTATCAAACTTCACTGCATAAAATTAATTTAATTTATTATGTAATGATAACAATATTTATATTTTGTATGTGATCCTTTAGCATCCTGTCTCAAATCTTCCAAATATTCCCTGATGTGAGTGATAACAGTGGCTCACCACGGTTGACAATTTTGCCAAATATTGCCGGGCTGTGGGTGGTCGGGCAGTTCCAGCGGCGGTTGCGGAATTGCCACTTGCACTCTTTTATGGCAGTGTGCAGCCCAGCAGCAATGGCGTGTAAGATGCCAGGATTCTGCCGAATCAGTCGCCGCTGGCGTCGACTAAGCAGGGCCAGGCTGGGGTCCAAGACCAACTGTACATTCTTGGAGTTGGTGAGCATGTTGGAAGATGATGCCACATTGACAATTCCCCTGGACCCAACAGAAGGAAAATCTATTCAGAATCTGAACTTTGAATATGTTATTTTGCATCAGTAAAAAACACATTATTATTATTATTATTATTATTATTATTATTATTATTATTATTATTATTATTATTATTATTATTATTATTATTATTATTATGCTATAGAGACATTCCATATTAAATGTACTGAAAAAGATGAACTTACAAAATCTTACAAATAATAAACACAAATAATACTATTGTCAAATAATACCACACTAATTGAAATACTAAACCTTGCAGACGGAAATTAATAGGCCTAATTATAGGCCTAATAAACATTTAAACAAAAGTGCATGTCTTCCTTCCCAATTTCATTGTAAATGTATTCAGGATTTCTGATGTGCCGTGCGTCATGGCCATATAAATGATCTGGCCTATATGAGGAGAAGACATAGCTTAATAGATGGATGACCTTAGTGCTCACCCCAACAATCAACTTGGCCTAGAGGCATTGTGGACGCTTTGCTTATTACAACATTCTTGCTTTATCTACTTTTTTTAAATCTAATTTTAAAAACATGCGGACTCGAGACAAAAATCTTGTCAAAGCGTTAAGCTCAATAGCTAAACACTACAGAAATAGGCTACAGCAATAAACCAAACATACGCTAAGGATATATTAAATAAATGTATAATGATAAACACAAAACCTTAAATTCATAATTATTTATTCACAAATACGCCTAATTGGTGTTCAATTAAAATGATGCACCCTAAACAGCAGCCATGGCTCACGTGAAGAAACTGGGAAACGGCCCCGCTGAAGCCACACGCCTGAAAATCATGTGGTGGCTTTTATGTGAGGAGTGCCAAAACCAACCCATTATTTTGAGCACCAACAACAGTATAAAGTCAAAGGAAGCACTGTGCGCGGCTCTGGGGGTTAAATGAAGTCCTGATAAGCCCTTTCGGCCTGTGGGCATCTGTACTCACCACCACCGGCCACTGTTGTTGACGGCCCCAGTCCCCGAGAGCGAGGACACCAGCAGGATGCAAGCCGCTTTGACGCTCAGCAGCAGCACCAGGCTCTTCATTGCGTCCTCACTGCCCGCGAAGAACAAGTTTAATGCAACATGATTTAAAATCCACAATACGCACTAAGCACAACACTAACTTAAATATATTTAAAAGTTATCACAAGCATCCTATAAATTGTAGACGGTGGCGTAAAGTACAAACTCACCAAGCACAGCTCTTGCTTAAAGATGAGGTAAAGACGCACAGACCTAATTTGACTTGAGCTGAGAGGAGACAGATGTTAAAAGTGTCCAGGATGATACTGCTGCTGCAGCCCTCCTCACTGTGTCTCGCTTAGTGATGCTCTGCACGGCGCATTGAACGCGTGGGACAGTCCCGAAGACTTGATCCCCTCGGTGACTGATAGGCAACACATTCTTCTCTTATTGAGCGCTACGAGGGGAATAAAAAGGGGATTTGCTGCTCTCATCTCCCTCTGTTTTTTCCGAGCCTTTTCAATAGGATTGGAGGGAGGGATAGTTAATGCTCTTCATAGGGTGCACAATGAATAAGGAAACACAACATGGTCTTAAAAAGAGAAAGAAAAAAGTAGGACAATCCTTGGAAGTTGCGCATATAGTGGAATCTCACGGCCATCACATCACTGATCCCTGTAAGATGCAGGGGAGTTCATCCTAAAGAGAAGCGCCTGGGAGCGCACTCTGCCACAGATGCTGTAGGCACGCCCGTTTTGTGTCGTTGTTTCTTCAAGCTGCTGTCACGGTGCAATACAGTTGGAGCGCAAAATGAGTATCTAAAACTGCCCCTTTTGCCCGGTGGTTGGATTAGCCTACTCCCTAACCGCATCTACTCCTCCTCTCTCCAAACACGATGCAGAGTCCATGACTAAGGCCATTTTCAGCCCAGAATTTACAACATAACTGCCCAATTTACAGGCTGACATATTGGTCCAGAAAATGCACCGGTTATAATAAATAAATGTATATTAAAAAGAAATATTACTGGGAAACTTACTGTTTCTTATCATATTAGTTTCTAAATAGGGGCTCGACAGGCCCATGATAAACCCGGTAAGAGGACGAGTCAGAATAAAAGCATCCCAAAAGCATCTGGCCTACAGACCTCCATCGGTGCACATGTATCCATGCAGTGCAATCACATCTTGAGCCACTTTGCGGCATCTCCATCTAACCAAACCAGGAGCAACCCTAACTGCCACCAGATGTATCCATATAGCAGCCTGTTGTGGAGTGTTGTCTTATGTGACATATCCTAACCAATTTACATGGTCCACTTTAGTCGGCAGCGTGGATGTAGCCTTCCTCTGTCTCATTCTGAGGTGACAGTAAAAGGAAGTGGGCTTTTGTGAGGGGCTTTAATGGTAGCGCCCTACGTTTTTACTGCAGCCTCTAAGAAGGTGCTCAAATGAGTTTCCTGGAGCAGTCATGCGACACCGAGCAGATTAGAGATTCAATCCGGATAAAGGGGGCCTTTTATATACAAATCAACTTAAAATCACTTTTTAAGCCACTTAGATATACACGCCAAGGCAGAATGCTAATGCACTTTTCATTGCTGCAGGTTGGTGAATGGAAGGAGATTAAATGAATTGATGTCACTATGAGAACCCTTTTCTGTGGAGGTTTAACTTAATTTTATTAAAGTAGCCCGGACTAGTGTCTATTATGCCTCAGGTCGTTGACACCATTCGGTAGCGCCTATACCCGCGCCTTACACAAAGAATAGTAAAATAAATAAATAAAACACATACAATACAATACAATTTCATTTGACATCATGGTGCTCCATCCAACTGTAAAGATCCTACATGATGTGTAATGTTTGACAAAATAAAACAAGATTAAGCAGACACTAATTGGTGGGAGGAGATGAGTGAACGTGAGGGTCGTGTGCCTGCTTCTTTTATGGCGTACAGCTGGAACTCCAGTCATTTGATTCTATTTTTTTCTGGTATTTTTACACATCAATAATGCGCTAACTTCTGTAAAAAGTTGTATGAAACGAAATATAATTGATTTAGCAGTCCTTTGTTTCAGCACATGGTATCTGTGCGTAACGTTTTGGAGACGCAGTTTTACACTTGAAACAAATGTTGCAAACAAAACACAACAATGAGCAACTGTCGGGCCAACTTTTATATTGGCCAATATTTAGCAAACAGCCACCCGTGGAGGCATCTCCCCTCCCCTCTCTCTTTCCCCCTCCCGTTTACGCGTTCCCGAGTTTCTCTGTTCTCCGTCTTCAGTCTTCGCTCGTTTGGTGGTGATAATACTTTACTCTACTTCAGTTGTTAAATTACAGTTATTTGTTGTTATTAGCGAGTCATTGGAACACGTTTTTAATGTCACGTCGCGAAAGAATTGTAACAAAATGGAGCTATCACACAAACTCCGTTGGGACCAACTCTTGATTTTGGCAGCAGCGCTTATGTCACCTGCAGTAAAGTAAGTGTACTTGAGAAAGTCTGAGATGTTCCCGCGGTTGAGTGGTTGGGTCGAGGTGTTTAGTAAATATTACCTTCATTTGCCCATGGGTTTTTTTTCTGCCTCATAATAGTTGCATTAACTAAGTGTTGTGTCTTTTAGGTCATCAGTAACTGTAAATTTCAACTTCTTGAGTTTCTCGTGTTATGCATTACCACAATCAGCCTAAACAAACACTTGTAAATTACCTACATTTATGTTTAAGAGCTGATGTTTTACGCATTCATTAGTTTACTATCCAACCTACACCAACTTCCCACTCAAATCAAATAAAATGACTCACCCACCCACTCCACACCTCCAAAATTTCCTTTTTTATTTCTGTGCAGGGTGCTGTGCAACGATATCCTCAGCCTGAAGGTGGCAGGAGACCCAGTGCTCACCCCTAACTCTGTGTGTCTGAGGCTGCCAGGTCTCAGCAAGAGGCAGATGCGAATGTGTGTCCGCAGTCCTGATGTCACAGCCTCTGCCCTGCAGGGCATTCAGGTGGCACTACACGAGTGTCAGCATCAGCTCCGGGATCAGCGTTGGAACTGCTCAACACTGGAGGGCCAAGACAAACTGCCCCACCACAACATCATCCTCAACAGGGGTGAGAGTCTGAGGCAAGCTGATAACGGAACAGATACTCAGAAGATGTAGGGTAAAACAGGTTCATTTGGCTGAGATCTAACATCACTGCTTTGTTCCAGGATTTCGTGAGAGCGCCTTCTCTCTGGCTCTGCTGGCAGCGGGTGTGGCCCACTCTGTAGCCACAGCCTGTAGTATGGGCAAGCTGCGGGGCTGTGGCTGTGAGGCCAAGCGCCGACTCGATGATGACAAGATCCGTCTAAAACTTTCTCAGCTGCAGCTGCAGACGCTGCAGAAGGGCGGGTTGGGCATCAGCAGGACCCGTTCACTGCCTGCTGAGATGACGGGTCTCCATGGCAACGTGCCGACACATCTTCATGCTACTCACCCCTCAGCCATCCTCAAGACTTTACCCAATGAGCTGAGCTCCATGCAGGAGACCTGGGAATGGGGCGGCTGTAGTCATGATGTCCGCTTTGGGGACCGTTTCGCCAGGGACTGGCTCGACACGCGAGGCTCTCCCAGGGATATCCACGCTCGGATGAGAATGCACAACAACAAAGTTGGGCGACAGGTGAGATTTACTACTGTGCTGTATTTTATGGCAGTTGTTCCCAAACTGAGGGGTGGGGGCACCAGTGTTTGCAAAAATATTTTCTGTGCACATTGAATAATACAACATTCTTATATTATAGTATTATAAATTATAGACAGGACCGTTGTAGCGTGAAACGGGGAGAGAGAGTGTAGAGACAGTGGAGGCCTTTAAGAAAACCCACAACACTGAAGTGGTAATCCCCCACACAGGTGCAATGCCTTCAACCACTACACCACTGTGAGGGGTATTTGTGGGGGCCACATTTATGTTGAGTACCAATAAGGTGGGCTTCAAGAAAAAAAGGAATCAACTTAAATGATTTGTTGTATTACAATTTCTAACCAGCACTATCTGCTCCACAGATAGTGACTGACAACATGAAGAGGAAATGCAAATGTCATGGAACATCTGGGAGCTGTCAGTTCAAAACCTGCTGGCATGTTTCCCCAGAGTTTCGGCTTGTCGGTTCTATACTCAAGGAGAAATTTCTATCATCCATTTTTGTCAACTCTCAGAACAAAAACAATGGTGTTTTTAACCCACGAGCTGGAAACAGCGCTAGAGGAAGCGCTGGAGGATTTAAAGGAGGTCGCCGCCGCAGTCTGTCCAGAGAGCTGGTGTACTTTGAGAAGTCTCCAGATTTCTGTGAATACAACCCCTCCATAGACTCTCTGGGTACACAAGGTCGCACCTGCAACAAGACCAGCTACCACACGGACAGCTGCAGCTCTCTGTGCTGCGGCCGGGGACACAACATCTTAAAGCAGACTCGAAATGAACGCTGTAATTGTCGATTCCATTGGTGCTGCTACGTGTTATGTGATGAGTGTCGTCTCACCGAGTGGGTCAACGTGTGCAAATAGAGAGGACTTGTGATAACTCCATCTGTTTTTCCACTTGTGTAACCCTCCTGGTGACTGTTTATTCCCCAGTTCCTCTTTTTTGCTCCATCATCTGGGATCTATTTTCTCTTTAGCCTCTGTTATTCTCAAAATGCCAAGTCAGAGATTGAATAGGTGACTCATGTCACTTGCCTCGCATATGTGTGTTTAGACACTGCTCTCTCAGGCCTTCTGTCACTCACGCTGTCGTAAATGTGTACAGATCCTGTTTATGCACTAATGTATTTATGTAAATCTATTTGTTTTTTTCTGAGCTGTAAACCTTAAGGTAACCATGTCTGCTGATGAGATTGTTTTCCTGGTTGAGAAGTATACAGATACAGTATATTTTTTTTATAGAAGTAAAAAGTTATTGTTTATTTTTTTAACTAAAAGTGTAACTACCAGCAATTTAAGTATTTCCCAATGCACATCACATAAGTATATAGATATTGCTCAAATGAGAAGCAATTCATGACTGCATTGACTTCAAATTCTGTTTTCCATTTTCAGCGTTCCAGAGACCCACATGCAATATCGTGGATGTTAAATTGACTAATGGACCCATTCTTAGCAAATGCTGGTTGCGTTCTGTAGCTTTGTGAATGGGTGTCAGCTCTATGCTCTGTTTTAGGAGGTGGAAGGCTTTTTATGGCCACGTCATGCAGATAGAAGAACCTTTAATGAGTGTAGGATATTGTTTCTCTATAGTATGACTTACTTCTGGAGCACACTACATGACAGGGAGTTGGGACGAGTTGAGGGGTGAATCTGCCAGTCTTTGCTAGGGTAATCGTCCAAAGGGTGTCCTGAGTCCACTCACAAAATTATTATATATTTTTTAGTAACCAATGTCAAAGATACCATTTTCAAATTCACATCAATCGTTTTGTAGGATAATTTGACTGCGGTAGATGAATGCAGCAATTAACCAAGACATGTAAAATGTTTTAATTATGAGAAAAATAGAAACAATAGAACAGTCCAAGCCAAACTTTAAAAAATAATAAGATGGTTTCGTCAACTCAAACTTGTGACACTGACTGTCTTATTAAAAACATGTGCGCAAGCAGAAGATTCCTAGTCGTAAAAATGCACTTGCGTTTATTATACTGCAGATGTAGTTTTCAGATGTCAGCACCTGAAGGATTTACTGTACTACTGCAATGTCTTGAGATGATTTTGTCTGTCTCCTCTGTTTTGTAAAGAGATGGTTATCGGCAATGGGATATTCCCTTTTTGTCAGAATGTGAATATGTGTAATAAAATGTTGTGACACTGGTCAAATTATGAAGGGTGTAATAAACTGGTATAAATGATAAGCATACGTTTATGGTTTGCATTTATACAGTTGTGTATTGTCTGTCCCTGCAGCAGTTGCAAAAGGGGAATTTCCTGTCATTGTTCCTGGCATGTGCACGACAGATCTTTGTGTACAGCTTTAGTTTTCATCCTTTTGTAATATTTTCCCTATTCCTCACCATACACTCCCCCTCATGGAGCAGACATGGACAAATGCATAGCAACGCAACGGCTGCCCTGGAGTAATGACAACCAGACTTGGCTCAAATGAGAGAGAGAGGAAGTTAAGAGAGATAAAAGTGACCCACTTTGATTGACAGGATGATTATATGTATAAAGAAAGCGATTTAGTTTGTTTAGTTGGATATGAAGATGTAGAGATATCCTCACAGTATGTGCAGCCGGTATGCAGAACCGAGAGGGCAAACAGGGTACGACTATATGGAGAAGGGGGTGAATAAAGTGTACGCTGTGTAAATACATGCCTCAAAAACATCTGCTTCTCCACTCCCCTTTCATTTTTGATGTGGGACAGAGAGGAGAGCACAAGGAGCCAGCTACCCAGAACATCAAAGTCCCTGCCCTCAACGTGCAGGCCCTCATTAGTTCAGCTAGCAGAACCAACCAGACTTGTGATTGTGTTTGCTGGGGTGCGCACTGGCAGACACTTCAGAGGAAAATGAGTCCTTTAAGTCATAGCTCCCATGCACCCCACCTTCGCATATACAGTACCACCACTACACCAAGCCCGCTCTCACCCTCCTGTAACCCTCTCACTCTCCTCAGTCCAGGCACAGGCTCTCCCCAACCAGTCACTCCACCCCATAATCTGGTGTGCAGCTGCAAACATCTGCTCCCCTCCTTCTGCCCTCACCACTGAATTGATAAACACATCTATCACTAAACTGACTCACCTACAAGTTGTGCAAGATGGGACCTTGTGTTGGTCACAGTGACGGTCAATTTAAAACTATATTGTTTGTTTATTTGTTTTTGTACACAATTGTTTGATGAAGTTTCTTGGAGTTGTTGTTTTTTTTTTGCCTCATGTTTCCTCATTAGACTGTCACTCTGTGCAACTCTCCAGGATTATTTTGGCATCCGATTACAGCCAGCTAATTACTTATTCATTGAGAGGATTCCTATGTTAATTATTCAAATGTGCATGCTTACACTATGAATACCGTTTTGTATTATGACATTTAATATAGCATGCAACCTTCTGGTAGTTTTTGTAGATTTAATTACGAGTTTTTCGATGTAATTTTTTTGTTCGTTTTTTTTTCATCTCAGGCTGTGTCTTTATTAGTTTAAATAACTAATTAAATAGTAACATTATTATAGAGCAACCCCTTAATATATTGCAAACAAATGTTAATTAGCAATCCCAGAAGATAAAACATCAAGGTGTTCTAAATTAGTTCTCGCGAGACTCCAGGGCTGCATCAACATTATCTCGCGAGAACATTGAGTCCTTTCCCTGATCCCGCAGCTGGCCCGTCTGCCTTATCGAGGGGTAAGTGAATGAGATGCAAACACTGACAATTTTGATGGACATGTGTAGGCTAATTTTGAACGACCACGGAGGGATATTTACGTGTGCCTTTCTTATAATGACCCTTAACGCCTCATAAAGGGCCGTGAATCGACGACATTAGGCCGAGCGCTGTCGTGACTGCACAAGCGGATTACAGCGCACAAATTCACTGGGGGAAATATTGAATGTCAGAGAGGAGAACTATTAGTGCAATTCGCATCCATGAATCATTTTATATTCTTCTCAGCACAAGTGTACCGCCATTTGCGCGTCCAGAGTCTGCTTCATGCTCGAGGTGCAGATCCTCTCGCATTATGACAGATGAATGTCACTGCAGCTGTACCAGGCTCTGCGCGGCTAGTGTGCTCTTCATCAATGCATGTTTTACTACTGTAGCACTGATCAACCAGCTCTTGAATATAAATAGATATTTTATTAAACCAGGTTTGCACTGTGGTGACGGGGAACAGTGTTGTGTTTTTTCAAGAATTGTTATATTGTCTTATTATTCTGGGCTCCTTTATAGAGGTAAGGGTTGATTAAACCGGCAACTCACACGCTTGTTTTGGTGTTAAACCTATTGATCACATTCACTGACCGATGCTCAAACAAAAGTAATCATAGTGCAGAATTACATATATCACAAATTCACACCAGAATTGTAAAGAAAATAAATTGGACTGTAAAATTATCTCCCTTACATGGTTGCATAAAATAGTCATAGAACAGTCTTTCTCATTTATTGTAAATAAGTAATTTGATCATCTACAATGGTGATTAATGCATGCACTCACTTTCGGTTGGATGTGACAGACTTCAGATTAGATCAGTTCCTTGTGAGGTGTGAGGTGTGAAGCACGCCTTCAAGACATGACTTGAAGCGGTAATGAGGGGAGTCATACGAGTAAATGTTGTTTTATTTCTGAGCAGTTGCTGTGTTTCATATGTGTGGCTTTTTTCTTGAAAACACGATTCACTGTGCTGTCTTTTGTCAGTTTTGCATCAACAAAGGTGAAATAAAAAAACGGCATCATGGGGAACATCTTTGGAAACCTGTTAAAAAGCCTTATAGGGAAGAAGGAGATGAGGATTCTTATGGTAGGGCTGGATGCTGCTGGGAAAACCACTATTCTCTACAAGTTAAAGCTTGGAGAAATTGTTACCACGATTCCTACAATTGGTGAGATGACCACAACTACTGATCATGTCGCTCTACTACAGTGAGGGATGACTTGTAACGCTGTGTTTTATGTAGGTTTCAATGTGGAGACGGTGGAGTACAAAAACATTAGCTTTACTGTGTGGGACGTGGGTGGCCAGGACAAAATCCGTCCCCTGTGGAGGCACTACTTCCAGAACACACAGGGTAAGCGACACTGCCACAAACTTCCATCATGATCTTGGTGTGGGTCATGTTAGTGTTCAACGTCTGCCTCAGTCCAAAGCACATGCTCACGTCTCACACCTGGATCGTAGCTCTGAATAACTTCTGTCATGTCCAAAACCTCAAGAGGGTTGACATTTTATCAAATTAATGGTGCTGTCAAAAGTATCGACCATCAGATACTAGTTGATACTGGAAACTCATTTGAACAAGTACTTAAAAAAAGCTTTAAAATGATCTTGAGCTTTATCTGAACTATCAAGATACCACAATGTTTAACACAGAAAGTACTATTACGTGTTAAACATTTTTAGTGTTGAAAATGTCTAAAATCTCCACTTAAAAAGGAGCATTTTACTTAGCATTGAGATAATCAATAATCGAGTATATTCTTAGTTTGAAATGTTTTTATAGGGACAACACAAGGACAAGCAGAAAGTAGTGACATGGTAATATGTATCAATTAAGCATTAATAAGTATTTAATCATGGCCAAGTGGAAAACGTACCCTGAATCGGCACACAGAAAGCATTCATTGTTTTGAGCTTGAGCTAGTTCGAAATGTATTACTAACCCACTCTACAAAATAGCTTTCGAGTTTACCTAAATTATCCTTTTTGCTCTCAACACTTCCACCTCCTTTTGAAAGCACTGTTCAATAGTTTCAATAAGAATAGTAGAATATTTTTGTATGCATTTACATCTTTGAATTGCGTGTGCAGGTTTGATCTTTGTGGTAGACAGTAATGACCGCGAGCGAGTAAATGAAGCCCGGGAGGAGCTCATGAGAATGCTGGCTGAGGACGAGCTGCGAGATGCTGTTCTGCTCGTCTTTGCCAACAAACAGGTACAAGACTTCGACGTGTCATTCAGCTCTTATGTAACCACTGCTCGGCTTACACTATAACAAACTCAAATACATTTTTGTGCAGGATTTGCCAAACGCCATGAATGCTGCAGAGATCACAGACAAGCTCGGCCTCCACTCTCTACGTCACCGCAACTGGTACATCCAGGCCACATGTGCCACGAGCGGGGACGGTCTGTACGAGGGCCTGGACTGGCTCGCTAACCAGCTCAAGAACAAGAAATGAGGTGTCCTGGGTCTTAATGTGGGGAAGAGCCTGGCGCCAGATCCAGGTAGAGATTATAATGGGTCTGTTTACATGTAGAAACAGGACAGTTTCTGGAGGTGAGCTCTCCCTGAACTTATAATGTTACAGTATATTATGCCTTTTCTTATTTATTTGAGTCCAGAATTATTTTTCCTATTTAATGAAATGAATCCAAAGTGCAAAATAATTTTATCAGCACAGTATAAGATATATGGTTTTAACAAAATTTATATTGCTTAAAATACTGACACCTTTAATTTGTTTGTTATTTATGTTTGCATTGAATTTTTATCCAGATACTTGATGTGAATGATTAAGAATGTGAAAATAATATAGTGGCATTACAACTAGACCAGATTACAATATCATATCATTGTTCAAATACATAATCAGAATAATGTGATGTGCATAACAGTGTTTTACTGTAATCCAGTTATCCTTCTCCGAATTATTTCAGTTGCGTAGGTTTTGTAATTGTAATCTTCACACAGTAGACAGTATTTAATTTATTTTGTTGCAAATAGTTTTGTAAATGTTTATTTATTGGTAATTTACCTCACCACATGTTTTCCTTTATTGTTATGTGCATTCAATGCTGAGGCAGCTGTTGATAAACAGTCTATATTACTGCTTCCCCGATCTGCATGGAGACTCTAGTTTGGCTCATGAGATTTAGGGGCCGTGAACTTATGCAGGCCACTGCTGGAAGAACAGGTTAGTTCTTCAATGTGCCTGGCTCAGCATCAGTAAAGACCATTTGTTTGGGATATTTGATGATGGCTAAAGTGAAACATGTGCTCTGTACCAGCTCTGTGCTTTTAGCTGGCCTTGTTGTTGAGAGCGATACAGTGGAGCATGTGATTGGCAATATTAGAAAGCTTGTAAGATTCTGAATGTTTGTTGTAGTCATTTTGTGAGAGCAGCATTTTGTGTTTAACATGGCTTTGATCCTAACTTATCCATCTGCGATTAGTGTGAGTCACTTGTTTCTTGTGTTGCTGTATCTCTGTTTCATGTGGCACAAAATAACTGCATTACATTTGTACAATCTGTAATGTAATGTTATTTCCTGTATTTTTCAGTGTTTATCAACCAAAACTGAAGTGTTAATTTTAGTGCTATTTCTATTTGCTTTTCTGCCTATTATGTTCCAACTGTGTACTGACACAAACCACGCTAGGAAAAAGATGTTGATTGTTTAAAAAAATGTTCTAAGTAAGGCATGTTAATACTGCACAAGATCTGTAAAAAAAAAAAAAAAGAAAGTGATTTGTCATTTCTCAGACTATAATCTAAATACTGCTGCTGGTTGGAACACTGCTATACTGATAAATGTTATGGATTAGTGTAAAGTTTACTGAAAACCTCTAATATGCAAAAGCATGCTTTTCTATGTCAGCTCCACTGTATATATGTTCATGTAACAACTAAAGTATACGCTGGTGTTTGGGGGTAATGACAGTGGTGTTCAAACACATGTAGATATTGAGGTTGATGTGTCTGACAGACAGGGGCTCGTCTGTGTGTGTCGTCCTCTCTATTCAGTTCGGTTTGGTGTGAAATTTCTTTTGTGGCCTTATATTGCCAGTTGTTAATTTATCTAACATGTTTTTTTCTGCAGGAATGTCTAACATCGAGATACGCCAGCTAACATAGCCCTGATAACATTCTGTAGTTGTGGCTAAATAATGTTTTCAAGTTTGCTGATTTTGACATTGTAGAAATTTAATAACACAATGTAATATTCTCAAAGATGTATGGTACGGCTGGATTAAATCAAATGAAATGAAAATAAAGAGCAAAGATGAACAAAATATGTTTCAGATAATTTCGGATACTATGAATAAAAAATGATTGTGTGAAGGTTGAATACTTTTCTATAATCAATCCTTTGTCTTTAAAAATCATTTGACATTATTATGTCAAAACTTGTTAATTGACTCCACTCTTCCCAGTCTGGAGTAGGATGTAGATGTCTGTTGTCTTTCCCCCATTGCCTTTCCAAAGTGCTGTCATCAAGACCTCTTTGGCACAATCAGGTAGTTTCTCTGTTGAATTACACAACAGTTTGGCTTTGTGTGAGCCAATCATAGGTCCATGTCTGGGCGAGTGCTGCTGTGTATCCAGGGGTGTGACAGCAGTATGTGGGTTAGAGCTGCTCTTAGGGCTAACGGCCCCCAGGGCCCCCTGCAGGACAGCCACAATGGTAGCCCCAGGCCAGATGCCATAGCTGGGATTCCCACCCGTAACCGGGACGCCTTGGTTCAGGGCACAGACACACTGGCAGCAGCCCCACAATCAATTCATCAATCTCCGAGAGATGGCAACCGCAAAAGGCCACAGCAGTCACCCCCACAGTGGGTGCTGGACGGGACATGGCCACCAGGGATGACACTGGTGGTGACACTACGGAGGTATTGTAAAATTGCCAATTCAGCAGAAAGTGCTGAGTTTGAACCAGCAACAAACAAACACCTCTTTTCATTAGTAAGAAAAATGAATGATGGTCTTTACACTCAAATAGGTAACAGACAATAAATCACAAAATGAACAGTGGGCTTATTCAACAGTGTGACTAATGCAATTTCAATTCAGTGCGTTTAGATAATATCAGAATTTAATTGATGATAAATAGATTTTATTTTAGGGGGGGGAAAGCTCATTAATAATTTGACTACAGTTCTGAATGTGTTTCCTAGAGCCTCCAGTTCCAGTCAAAATCCTGAGACGATGCCACCTCCTGCTGGACAGAGAGATATGGACAGTTCAAGTTTAGTCTTATCTTCTTCAGTTAAAAATCAAATAACAATTAAGAAACGACAATTGTCGTATACCGGTAATTTATTTAAAATACATCTCCTTATTCAATGTCAATAGTGTCATATAAGCCAATGTGGGCTGGGCACCTCATTCATTCCTTCATATTAAACATATTTGTCCATATGATGTTAAGATAGAATGTTAGCACAATAAATATGATTTATTGATGTATTAATATTATTACTATTATCATTTTTATTCTCTTGCTGCTTTGGTGGTAGGTTTTCACTCTAATTTGTGCAGATGACACACAGAAAAATCTCACACACATGAGGATACACACACATATACACATACACACACAAGCATACACACACTCATACACAAGTATACACACACATACACGCACACACACAAACACACACACACTGGACTAGACCAGGACCGAACAGGATCAAGCTTGGGGTGCGTTTACATCCTTGGTCCTGGTTTGTGCCTAGTTTGGTCCTGCTTTAGACTTTAGTCTCAGTTTAGTTCCCTTTTATTATTTGGCGTTTGTACAAATGAAGGCGCCGTACGTCTATCAGGACTAAAGTGGGCTCAAGAGGCGAAGGAACGATCCTGCTTCATGTTGAAGAATTTACCCATGTCTCTGAAGCCAAATTAAGCATGTTCTTATTTTGGGTTCAAAAGTCACTCGACAGCCTGACAATGTTCCTATTATGGCTTGCTGCTCCATACGCATCAAAGAGGTGATTAACCAGTTGACGAGGCTGTGTGGACAATACTGCTCTTTGGGCTTGGAACAGTGAAGGCACTCACAGCAGAGGGATCCACTGCCCAGCTTCTTCATGCAGCAGCTGACAACACCAACCAAAATACCACCACATAAAGAGGACTGCATACAGGCTATAACACTATGAGTATAGGTTTAAGATTATTTGTGTTTAAAGCTATTCAAATCTATTATGGATAAAGCAAATATTTTTTATCAGAATCAGAATCAGAAAAGGTTTATTGCCATTGTCAGTGAATGAAAATAAGATTCACAAACTAGGAAATGTCTTTGGTGATAAGGTGCAACATGAAACAACAATAATAATAGCAACAACAAAAAAAAAAAAAAAAAAAAAATGATGGTCCATGTCTTTCTCTTTCAGTGAAAAAATATATATTTATTCAATTATTTGTTTATTTATGCATTTAGTTTATTTGATGGGTCAAGTGTGTTTCATGAACTTATGTCACGCTACAACATTTAAGATGAGACTAATTCTTAATAAATCTTAATTCTAATTAAGATTTACATAAAACACAACAAGAACAACAACTTTACATGCATTCTATAATTCTATAATTTATCAGTGTGCGTTTTATGTTAGATTGTTTACAACCTTAGGCAAGTGAAAAGTCTGCTGAAAAATGTGAGCCGAAAAAGACGGACCGAGATCTGATTGGTTAATGCTGGGACTATCAGCCAATCACGGGCCACTCTCTGGGAGGGAAACCCCAGCATCAAAACGTCTTGTCGCCTGCCGTTTACTTAGCTTTGGCACACTTTTTTTTATCTTCTCGTTGAGTGGAATAGACCAGGATTATTTTTGTTTCAAAGAGCATGTCTTTTTTGACATATTCTTCGTGTGATGTGACAAAAGAATCTGCCTCATGATGCTCCACTGGCGAAGGGCGACATTATCGTTTGTGACACTACTCTCCATCTTTATGTTAACAACGCCTCTGTCGCATGAAGGTAAGATATATATTGATACTAGCTAAATATTACAATGCTTTGCCAAATTTTTGCTAATCTATAGCTGAGTGATATTTAACCACGTGAAGGAATGGCTAATACGTCTTCACAACAATTAACCATTTGGCCACGTTGCTTGGTTCTTATCAGATGATGAAATATTACTATAATTTGTATTAATTAATTGCGTTTATTTGTCTACTTTGAACTGTTTGCATAACCTATAGCCGAGGGAATGGTGATCAAATCAAGCTTTCATCAACTCAGTTAAACTATTCTCTAATAATATTGATATTTATTGTGTTAATAGTTAATACAGAACCCAAATTTTATCTTTTACAGCAACATTTAACATGCTTGCTTATCCAGGGGCAGAGGAAAACATGCTAACTGTAGTACTTTGGTCCAAGGAAAAGCTGGTGTGCATGTGTTTTGTGCTCACTGTTTCTCTTCCTGCCAATGTGCGCCCTCCACACTCAGCCCTTTGTCCTGTGGTATGATCTCAGAGACGCAGAACCCTCGGACACATCTCACACACTGGAGCTCTGTCTGTCACTGCATCACTCTTGCCCTCTATGACACACTGTCCACATTTAGAGCTTCGCCACAATGCACAGCTTTGTCTGAGGAGGTTCTGCTGCCCAAGGCCAGAACCAGACCAGGACTGAAGAAGACCCAGTGCACCCGATTTCAGCATCAGCAACACAAGGCCTTTTACTTGCTGCACATCATTGAACCTCTCAGCACTTACTGCGTTTCAAAGACTCCTTTGTTATAAACACATTTTATTACATTTTTCATAACTTGTAGATGTACTCTGTTAGGCTGTTTGTGGATCTTATTCTTAAACGCAAAACTGCAATGCCAGAGCGGTTATTGTATGTGTTTTTTTTAACAAACTCCTGCTTACAACCGATATTGAGCACACAGCAAAAGAGTCAAGTCAACACCACCTAATCCTGTCAATGTGGTTAATGTGCCCAGTGTTTCCAAAAAATAATGCAACTTTGTGCTATAAACTCTTCAAAATCGTTGTTTTGCAGTGGTGTGTCCTGGGACTCAGAATGGACTAAGCTCTACAGGATCTCAAGAGAATCAGTATAATCTCATCAGAGATCGATACGATGGCTGTGAGATCATTATGGGAAACCTTGAAATCACTCAGATCGAAAGCAACTGGGACTTCTCCTTCCTCAAAGTAAAATACCAACTGAAATGTTAAATGACTTTTTGGATACATGAGAGTTTTTGTTTATTTAATTTACTCTATATTGTTATTCATCCAGACTATTCGTGAAGTGACTGGCTACGTCCTCATCGCTATGAATCACTTTCAAGACATCCCCTTAGGGCAGCTACGGGTGATCAGAGGAAACAACTTGTATGAAAGGAGATTTGCCCTCACTGTCTTTTTTAACTATCCCAAAGATGGCGTCAATGGTCTCAGGCAGCTGGGTCTACCAAATCTTACTGGTACAACACCTTTTTACAATTATTTTTGTTTTGTTTGACTAGTGAGTGATGAAATCCATTTACTTTGCAGTTTCATTGCTGCCAGTGAAGTTAATGTAACAGTGTTTGATACATTTGTTTTGCAGAGATTCTAGATGGAGGGGTTCAGATCATAAATAACAAATATTTGAACTACGGTCCGTGGATATACTGGCAAGATATAATCAGAGACAACAGTGCACCAATAGAAATTCAGTACAATGGAGAGAAAGGTCTGTTTTGCTTTTGTATTTTGACAGTGTCCTATGGATTTTCATTATATGGTGATCATTTTAGGACCCTGTCACCATTCCTGTGGAGACTACTGCTGGGGTCCAAACGAAAACCAGTGTCAGATTTGTGAGAACTTATTTACTTATTATTTTGGTTTATATCACATGCCCCCGTTGACTTGAACCCAATGTCCAAGTGACCTTGGTTACCCTGCTCTCTCTCCTCTGTGTCAGTGACAAAGACAGTGTGTGCTCCTCAGTGTAACGGGCGCTGCTTTGGGACCAGCCCGCGAGACTGCTGCCACAGCGAGTGTGCAGCAGGCTGCCAGGGCCCTCTAGACATTGACTGTTTTGTAAGAACTCTAAATTTGCAATTAAATAAACATACATTCATGTATAAAAAAAATCAATTATGAAATGTATACCCATTTCTATTTTCTTTTCTATAGTAATATATCCATTGTTTTGTTCTCAAAAGGCTTGTCGTCATTTCAATGATTCTGGGTCCTGTGTGCGACAGTGTCCTCAGAATCTAATCTATAACAAGCAAATGTTTCAAATGGAAACCAATCCCAATGCCAAATATCAGTACGGCTCCATTTGTGTCTCTCAGTGCCCCAGTAAGTTCCCTGTGTATTAATTGTCTACACACCTCATATAAAATACCTATGATTTATGTCTTCAATTATGCCATTGTTTCCTGTTCCTAGCTCATTTTGTGGTGGACGGCAGCTCCTGTGTCAGTGTCTGTCCTCCTGACAAGATGGAGGTGGAGAGAGGAGGCCAGAGGCAGTGTGAGCTCTGCAACGGACTCTGTCCCAAAGGTCAGAGCCAAATATTTCCATATTTTTATATGAATTGTATTTACTAATACTGTGTTTTGTTATAGTGTGTGAAGGCACTGGTGCTGAACACAGACAGACTGTGGACACCAGTAACATTGACAGCTTCATCAACTGCACCAAGATCCAGGGCAGTCTACATTTCCTCGTCACAGGGATCCTAGGGTAGTTGTCCTTGGCACTGTGTAATTTGTTGTCAGTTTGACATGATCAAAATCATGACTCCGTTTTGATTTTTAGAGATGACTTTAAAAAAATCCCACCTTTAGATGCTAAAAAGCTGGAAATATTCCAAACTGTCAGAGAAATCACAGGCACGTATGAGTAGATCTGAAACATTGTAATGAAACATTGTAAGTGATTCTGAATCATATTCTAACTTGATATTTTTGTTTAAATCTTTTTACAGATATCCTGAATATTCAGTCTTGGCCAAAAGAACTAAATGATTTGTCTGTGTTCTCAAGTCTCACGACCATCCAAGGGAGATCTCTCTTCAAGTAAGTTCTGCTTTGTATGCTGATAAGTGTCATATTTACAATGTCCTCTGACTAAAATTAAGCATAGTCCTCTAATTTGATTTTTAAAAATCCATGATAAAAAAACGTGTCTTTTGAATTCCTCAGACGTTTCTCCCTGATGGTGATGCGAATCCCCTCGCTCACATCTCTGGGCCTGCACTCCCTTAGAGAGATCAGTGATGGCAGTGTGTACATCAGTCAGAATAAAAACCTGTGTTACCATGACACTGTGAACTGGACCCAGCTGTTCAGAGGCAGTCGAGTGAGAGTCAACAATATCAACAATAACAAACCTTGGGACACCTGTGGTGAGCCTTTTACACATATTCATAGGTACATTCAAGTCACCTCAGAGTGCTTTATGGAATTATTTCTTGCAGTTGCAGAAGGCCATGTATGTGATCCACTGTGTTCAGACTCTGGGTGCTGGGGCCCAGGGCCAGACCAGTGTCTGTCCTGCAGAAACTACAGTCGAGATGGGACCTGTGTGAGCAGCTGTAACTTCCACAGAGGGTCTGTTATTTGTTATAGGCAAGTTTATTTGTAGATCTCTTGATATAACATTTTTTATATCTGACACTGTTTGCAGGGTTCTTCGGGAATTTGCAAACCTTGATGGAAATTGTGTGCCCTGTCATCCAGAGTGCAGACCTCAGTATGGAAAGGCAAGCTGCACGGGGCCAGTAAGCACAATTTGAACAAAATATTTAATAAAGGGTTATCTGATACTGACACTAAATTGGTATGAGGATTGTGTCACAATTACATGGTGCAAAATGATAATATATATAAATGTTTAATGAAATAATCTATCTTTTGCAGGGTGCTGATGAGTGTGCAGCCTGTATTAACTTCAGGGATGGACCCTTCTGCATGTCCTCGTGCCCTGCTGGAGTAAATGATGGCCAGAAGGGGCTCATTTTTAAATATCCAAACAGAGAGGGTCACTGTGAATCTTGTCACCCCAACTGCACACAGGGGTTAGTCTAAATGATTGTGATTATCATATATATGTGATATGTGATTATACAACACGTGATGATGTCTTGTAGGTGCTCAGGTCCAGGACTGTCCTACTGTTTAGAAAACGGACTTGCGATTAGTAGGTAAGGGCTCCCTCTAGAGGCAAAATCATGGCATGGTCTTTTTTAAATGCTAGTACATAGTAGATATTTTCCCTACTTTCTTTCCAGTGGCCAGATAACTAGTATCGTTTTGGGTGTCCCTGCTGGTCTGATATTCTGTCTGGTAGTGTTTTTCCTTGGGCTATTGTACCACAGAGGCCTCGCCATCCGCCGCAAGAGAGCCATGAGGAGGTATTTGGAGAGTGGAGAGGTGAGAACTCATTTAAATCACCTTTTACACTGGCTAATATAAAAAATATTGTACCTTTGTTTTTTCAGAGTTTTGAGCCTCTTGGTCCTGGAGAGAAAGGGACTAAGGTTCAAGCTAGGATTCTGCGTCCTTCAGACTTGAGAAAAATCAAACCAATTGGTTCAGGAGTGTTTGGCACTGTGCACAAGGTAGATATAGAAACTTACAACCTTGTGCATTCTTCTATCTCAAGTGGGAATATTCTGGGCAAGTTTGCTTATCAAAGTAGTTTGTTTCTAGACATCACATACCATATTCTTGTGTTATTACAATTATTATTGAACGTGGGATAACAGATCTGTCAATCATCAATGGAAAAATGAGACAAATGATATTGTATTACTAATTCTTCTTACCTATTTATCAAGAGCAATGACCTGTAACCTGTAACCTATACTGTAGGGTTTTTGGACTCCAGAAGGTGAAACCGTAAAAATCCCTGTCGCCATAAAGACCATTCATGACAGCACAGGACGCCAAAGTTTTACTGAGATAACTGATGTAAGAAGACAATATTTATTTGTTGGTATTAGCAGCTTTAATAATGCCAAATAATGTGTTTTGTTTAGCACATGTTGTCTATGGGAAGCTTGGACCATCCATATGTCATCAGACTTCTGGGCATTTGTCCTGGGGTCAGTCTACAGTTGGTGACTCCGTTCAGCTCTCGAAGGTCTCTGCTCGAGCACATCAGGAACAACAAGCGCAGGCTGGACCCCCAGCGCTTACTCAACTGGTGTGTGCAAATTGCCAAGGTGAGAGTACGTTATATGTTATTGACAAAGGTGCTTTGTGTGTATATATATATATATATATATATATATATATATATATATCAGCGTTGAAAATAAGTGTACTCCTACTTACTGTTCACACAAAGTAGAATAAACCAACAATAGCGTCACTGTCTGAATAGAAATGCTTGTTATTTGCGTCTGTCAGTCAACAATTTATATTACCATATGGCACAGTATTTTTAATTACATTATTTACTCGTCATATTTTTGTTGGTCCCTAAAAAAAATGTGCGTTTATTTTCATTTTCTATTCAAATAAAATAAATACGGTTTTCAAGGGTGACCCGGGGGAAAGTAAAAAGTAAAGACATAACAGCACACACATTTTAAAACATTACACATTTAAAAGACATTTAAGAAAAGAAAACAATATCTACATTTAAAAGCACAGACTTTTTTTTTTAAAGATTCACTCTCTTTGACCTTTAAAATTTAACAAAAAACCCTAAATGAGACCACAAACTTGCAAACTCAATTCTTGAGGGACAGACAACGAAACAGATCACACAGGGCATAATGACCCTCTGTTCTCACAAGTAGGAAGGCGCCACATATAACTTTATATCCTAAAAGCATCTGATGTGTGAAAGTCCTGGCACCCAAAGAAAGCCATTCAGCCTTATTATTCTGTTTTTTTAAATAATAATTTGTTAATATAGTGCAGCCTAAAATTCATAACATTGTACTGCCCAAATCCCGGTGTAATTATGTTTGTCTTTCAGGGCATGTATTATCTTGAGGAGCACTGCATGGTCCATAGAAACCTTGCAACGCGTAACATCCTGTTGAAGAGTGACTACCAGGTTCAGATCTCTGATTATGGTGTTGCAGACCTCCTCTATCCAGATGACAAGAAATATGTCTATACAGACACCAAGGTTACTGTGACTCATTCAGTTCTTACCCTGTATATTTTAGCCTTTTCAAAAACTAATTAGTAAGTATTTTACCCCAGACTCCTATAAAATGGATGGCACTTGAAAGCATCTTGTTCCGGAGGTACAGTCATCAAAGCGATGTCTGGAGTTATGGTGAGTGCAATACAATTTAGAGTCATACAATGGGATGATTGATAAAGATATTGAAGACACATTTTAAATATTACAGGGGTGACGGTATGGGAGATGATGTCATTTGGGGCGGAGCCATATGCATCTGTGCCACCTCAGGATGTCCCGGGTCTGCTGGAGAAGGGGGAGCGCCTTTCCCAGCCTCAGATCTGTACTATAGATGTCTACATGGTTATGGTTAAATGTGGGTTCAATCGCTGTTTATGAGTCACATTCATATTGTATTGGTTAAAATATGTCCAACATTTTCAGGCTGGATGATTGATGAAAACATTCGTCCCACTTTCAAAGAGCTGGTCAGTGACTTTACGCGAATGGCAAGGGACCCATCTAGATACCTTGTCATTAAGGTGGCTAACTAAGGAGTAAAAATACACAAACACAAATGTCTTCTTTAACTCCTGTGTTGTTTTTTAAGTTGGAAAGGGCTGACATTTGTGCAGAGGAGAACCACCTAAGAGATCTAGAACGTGGACGCTTGGATACAGATTTTCACGATGAAGATGAGGATGTTTTAGAAGAGGGATTGGCCACACCTCCTCTATATCATTCCCCCTCCTGGAATCGTTATCGCTCAAGGCTAAACTCCAACTGGGTAACAAAAGTAAACTTTGTACATATGCTTTAAGGGAAGATAATTAATTCTGACTGACAAAAAACTTTGTAGAGTGATATTTCCCAGTCTGGACCCATTGGATATCTGCCGATGACTGCTGGTCCAACAGACAGTATCAGACAGGTATGAACAAAGACAAGAGTTGAACTAAATTGAAGTGTATCAGTCTTAATCTTCTTTTTAACCAGCTCTGGAGCCAAAGACCCCACCTAAGCTCAGTGCAAACGTTACCTGAAGGGTCAGAGGTCTTGGGACATGCTCCAGAAGCAGAAGTATTTGATGAAAACTTTTTGGCAAATGGCTTTCGTATATCTAAGTTTGGCTCCGAAAAGGGTAACACATTCAAACTCAAAAATCAACACAGGAAGTTGTCCACAGCGTCAAGCCCATGTTCATTCAGAGTGTGGACAACAGAAGCAACTGAGGAGGTAGATCACTATGGCTATGTCCTGCCTGGATCGCCTGATCAAACTGAGAGAGGTAAGACCTATGGAGCTGAGGTTCTGGAAATACATTTCCAAATCATTTCTTCCATAGACTTTTCGAAACATTGACATATTAAGAGTTTAAAGAGAGGGAGGCTAAGCAGCCACTGTATGTTGTAATTAATGTTTATAACAAGGCAACATTTGCGGTGTATAAAGTTTTAAAAAGAGATTTTAAATAAAATTGTAGGTCTTGTGGTTGTTATTTTAGGTTGGTTGGCATTTTTCAAAATGTCTATGGTAAAAATTAACAGGAAATTTACTTTTGGAATCTCGAAGTGGCCGGTCACTGTTGAGCTCCACAGAGTGTTAGTTATGCAAGGACTGATTAATATTGGTAACAGCTAATTTACCTTTTCTTTTAGTTCGCAGAATCTCTCACCCTGCAAAGAAAAATCCAAAATCTTTTATTAAGAATTTATCCCCTTTGATGATAAAACAGCCCCAAGAGTATGAAATCATGAGCAAAAGGGCAAGTGCTTCTTCATGCTGCGCTCGGAACATCGCTGCCAAGATTGATGCGCCTCTTGTGGCCCTTGGTTATAAAATGACAACTTTACCATCTCCAACATCTATTGCACCATTACTTTTAGAGGACATCGCAGATCATGTAGAAACTCCATTCATCTCCTTGGGAAACACAGGTGTGGATGAGGATCGTACAGGGGCTAAACCTGAGACCTTTGTGTTGAATGAGCTTTATACTGGGATTGGAGAGGAAGAGAAAGAGACAGTCCAGCAAATTGATAGATATGAATATCTAGACATAAGGTGCTCTAACACACTGGAGGAAAATGAGCCCAGTCTAAAAAGCAGAGAGAGTGAGACAGCATTGATGGCAGCAGCAGAAATGGAAGAAACACTCCAGCAATTACAAGATGATGTGGACATTATTGCTAATACCATACCAGATGGACGCACAGGTGGAGTGGGAATGGAGGAGGAGTATGAGGAGATGACCAAAGTCACCAATGGACCTGATGTTTGGGAACAGCCCATGTACCAGAACCTGCCAGAGAAGGACAGGGCAGTTTCTGAGGAGCTGGGCGGCACCAGCTGTGCAGGGATTGGGGGATACATCAAGGTGTGTGCAGCCATAGGGGAGCCTGAGAGTAACACCTCCTTTGATAACCCAGATTACTGGCACAGCAGACTGTTCCTAAAACCAGATGCTCTCCGCATCTAATAATGTGTTCTGGGACAGCTACACAGAATTGAAAATCAAAATGTTGTTGTTTTTTTTCCACTCAACACCACAAAATAAAAGCATGGCCTATTATCTGACCAAAATTGTGTGGGGGATAAAAGCCACATCTGCATCATCATTGACATTTGTCATTTTCCTCAATTCTTCAGGGGTCATATAATTGTATGAAGTTTTATTATTTTGTCTCTTTTTAAGATAATATCTTGACATGTTTTCAGTATGAGGCTGTTTTTTCCATCAGTGTTTGTAATATAATCTTTGTATCAAGGCAAATAAAACTACAAATGTATATTTCAGATCCATTATTTATTATTTTGTGTTCATGTATGAAGTGCTGGCGCTACTAAAGTGGGGGGAGATGGTTCAATGTGAGGCTTTTCCGCGTGAGTGAAGCTTGAGAGTTTGAGCGTCCGTTAAATAAAATGTATTTATATTTCCTTTTTACGCGTTAGCATTCTTATAAACGCCCATATATATCTGTTTCCAATGTGCTTTTTAACATTTACATCAGCCACAGTCACTACAGTCAAAATGAGCACTACTTAGTATCTCTCTTGACTCGTGTCTTTGGCAGTGGGCGGGCTCTGTCCCGCTGTCGCTCGTGGGCAGCTGTACTCGAGCGGCGCGTGCAGCGTGTGCAGCGTGGTCTTTCCTCTGCCTTTGACAGCCTCGGACGGAAAAGTTCCCCGGAGTTCGTGAACACGCTGCCAACATGTCTGGAGATGAGGACACACCGGAGCAAACCATTGCAGAAGATGTGGTGGTTACCAAATACAAAATGGGAGCCGAAATAGCAAACCGTAAGCCCCCGACAACGTGCCGTTATGAATGAACTTCTGTAAGCTCCGTCTCATGTTAGCTAGCATGGCCAGCTATTCCTACTCGAGCAGTTCTTTGTATGGTTTAGTTTTTAACTGTTTCTAATCCTTGCACAGCAAATATTATACACGAGTATGTGATATATTGGTGCTAATGTCCTGTCACACTGTGCTGCCAATATAGCATGTTATGCTAGGTCCGATTTAGCTATCACTTCTAGTTCAGCTAACTAGCTGCTAACGTGTTCAGTGTATGATTACCACAGCAAGTTTGAAACACTCGAATGTTATTTTTAAAAATAAAATTTCCATTCAATCCATGCAACTGATAAAATGAAATACTGATTAAACTTGTGACTTTGAACACATGTTGTTATCCCTGTTGTATTTAAAGCAATGCAAATTCACTTTCTGTGTAACTACACTTTGATTTGTCGATATTCAGCCCATAACTGTTCACACTGTAGAATCAAGTTTAAACAAAGTTTGGGCAAAGTGTTATTTGGCAATTCTAGCAGCATCTCAACATATCTCCATACTATATTCATACAGACTTCCCCTGTAATAAGATAACATAAGATCACCTTTATTGCAACAAAGGGTACAGAAGCAGATTAGGCACAGTATAAATAAACAATCTTTAAGTTTTGTTTGTTATGCAGGAGCTCTGAAACTTGTTTTTGAAGCTGCTACACCGGGAGTGTCAGTGCTAAGTCTTTGTGAAAAAGGAGATGCCTTCATCATGCAAGAAACTGGAAAAATCTTTAAGAGGGAAAAAGAAATGAAGAAAGGTGACAGTGATTTAACTCATCATTTAGTTTATTTTTACTTTCTCTAACTGTATTTTATGTGCTTTTCTGTCACAGGTGTTGCATTTCCGACGTGTGTCTCAATTAATAACTGTGTATGTCATTATTCTCCTCTCAAGAGTGATCCCGATGTCATATTAAAGGATGGTGACCTCATAAAAATGTATGCCAATTCCACTGATATTATTATTCCTCAAGCTTATATTTAAGATCTGTCACATTTTATATCTATTTCATTGCAGTGACTTGGGTGTGCATGTCGATGGCTTCATCTCAAACGTGGCACACTCCTTTGTTGTTGGAGTGACTAGGGTAGATTTCTGATGCTTTTCCTAGACCAGTGGTTCTCAAACTTTTTACACTAGTACCACATAAGATATTTGGCCTTCTGATTACCACCTGATCTAAATCATGTCTAAAAGAGACTACACAATTGCCAATTCTAAACTAGGACTAACTCAAAGGAGGACAAAAATATGCATTAAATTAACGGCAGAGTAATCCCCCACCACAGTTTGAGAACCACTGCCCTAAACCAAACCTCCGGGTCTCCAATTATTAACTTACAGATCTTTGTATATTCTAAATAATTTTAGGAAAATCCACTGACTGGAAGAAAGGCTGATGTTATCAAAGCAGCACACCTTTGCGCTGAAGCAGCCCTGCGTCTCGTGAAACCAGGAAACCAGGTACAAATGTTTTGCTGTGGTATTACTTTACATCAAAGTGGAGGCGGGGAGAGAGGTGTGAGGTGTGCAGATCCTCTGCATCTAGATCTCACCTTTTTGTAAACTTTCCTCCACCAGAACACTCAGGTCACTGAAGCTTGGAACAAGATTTCAAAGTCATTCAAGTGTTCCCCTATAGAGGGTAAGACCATATTTACTATACTTTTTATGTTTTTTAGTTTTGCTCACTGTTCTTTTTTTTCAGGTATGCTGTCCCACCAACTAAAGCAGCATGTCATTGATGGGGAGAAAACAATCATCCAAAATCCAACAGACCAACAAAAGTGAGAAATATTGGCAGAGGTGCACAGCGTAATATTTTGGTGATGCCACCTGATTGTCTCCATGATGATGTTATTGCTTGACCTATATTGTTCCATAGTGGGGCTTTACATACATCTATTTACCATTTATTTAATGACGGGTGTTTTTATTGCTCAAATACCTGGAAAAACATGCATTCTTACTTTGAGCGGGGTCCCATCTCCGCAGATCTGGAATGTAACTTTGCCTGGTGGGGCCACCGGCTTTTTTCCTTGAGATTCAAGTTAATTACCATGCTATGGAACATACTAGGCAAAGCAAAGCTTCTCTATCTCCATGGAGGCAGGTGGAGTACCTTCCACTAGAGAAATTGCGCAGTGTACGTGTAAGTTTGTATGTACTTTTTAAACTAATGTTTTAAATCTGTCTCACTTTTAACAGAAAGGACCACGAAAAGGCTGAATTTGAGGTGCATGAGGTGTATGCAGTTGATGTCCTTGTCAGTACAGGAGAGGGAAAGGTGAAAAAAGTTTCACGTGTCTTCTTTATGTATCAATACAAACGTTAACACATTGTTTTTCATACTCAGGCGAAGGATGGGGGACAAAGGACCACTGTCTACAAAAGGGACCCAAACAAGGTGTATGGCTTGAAGATGAAGACCTCTCGTGCTTTCTTTAGTGAAATGGAGAGGCGCTTTGATAGAATGCCATTTACTCTGAGGTTTGTATTTTTTATTCAATTGGGAATAGCAAACGTGTTAAGATAAATTATGTTCTTGACTCAAATTATTTTTCCCCAGAGCTTTTGAGGATGAAGGAAAGGCCAAATTAGGAGTGATCGAGTGTGCCAAACATGAGTTGTTGCAGCCGTTTTCAGTGCTACAAGAGAAAGAAGGTGACTGTTTAATGATTTGATTTATTCTGCAGTTTCAGTGTGTGTCTATGTGTATACATATCTACAATACACACAGTATAAATTCCATTAATTTGCTATGATTTACTCACTTTGGGAATTATTGACTAAATCCAACATTTTAAGCATGCCACTTATTTTACTTTCTCCATGTTTAGGTGAATTCGTTGCCCAGTTTAAATTTACTGTGCTGCTCATGGCTAATGGACCACTGCGTATCACAAACAGCCTCTTGGAGCCAGAACTCTACAAGTCAGAGTTTGATGTGGAGGATCCAGAGCTCAAGGTAAATGAATTACATGGCATATACAAATCTTAATGTAAAGTTATTTATTTTAATGGGATTATTTTGGGATGATGATCGCCTTTGCAGTTGCCTATTGTTTTGTTTGAGTTAATCCTCAAGTTACAATGTCGTCTTTTCTTGGTTCCACCCAGACTTTGCTGCAAAGTTCAGCTAGCCGGAAGGCACAGAAGAAGAAGAAAAAGAAGGTAATAATTTCATAGAATGTTTTGTATGTATACATGTTTAATATAAATGTGAGCAATTGGTAACATTTTAAATGTTTTTCAGGCTTCAAAAACGGTTGAGAGTGCAACAGGACAAGCAGCGGAGACTGAAGAAGCGGAGTAGAAATATTGGCTTTATTTGTGATTGAGATCTGATGTCCCAAAGAAAATCACAAATTCTTTGTGTCCCAACAAAGGCACTTGTCAAAACTGCCACTGAGTAATTCAAGCAAATGTTAGTTTGGGGTGTTGTCACTCCCTACAAAGGCTCATGTTTTTCTCACCGTCCTTTGAGATGGTGATGGGCAGGATGTCAAAGAGAGGTATACATTGATGGTATCTACATGCTTCCCTCATTTGACTGGCATTGAGTCTCACTTTTTCACCGTAATTATAAAGATTTAAAAAAAGAAAATGAATTCAACTGAAAATATGACAATGATCCCTACAATGTCAAATGCGAAGATACTTTAGTATTGTAGCACATCAACCTATTTGACTGTGTTACAATGAGAAATGCACAACACTTATCAAAAAAACAAACCACTGAGTTGTTTTTTTGTCTTTTTTTTTATCAATTAGTCCTTGGTGGTGTTTTTAGTACACTGTTAAATAAGCATTGATTTTTCTCAAAACTGACTTAATGATGTACTTGTTGAACACAGGAATTTTCAGCAATGGGAATTGGATTTACATTGCTTCTACAGTACTACAGCTGACGTGTTTACATAAGATCTCCACACCTGTGTTTACATAAGATCTCCATACGTGATACATTTATGGATGCTTTTGTAAAACAACTACCAGAGACTATTTTTGGAAACATTAAAAAGCCACGTAACATCGGTTGAGTGTTTGTGTTGTATTTTACAGCAATAGACGTTTTAACCCCCCCCCCCTCATGGATCTATTACTTTCACGTTTTTGTCGCCATCATATTATTCACATATGACCATGGATCTATACTTGCATGCATATGACACGTTTATCATAAGGACTAAATGATAAAACGAAGCCGTTGGGTTTGTAAATATGTTTCGTGCGAATCCAGGATTACGCCGACATACTTTTTGGTTAAAAATACCTGCCTGCGAGCTAAAGCCGTAAATTTATAGTATGAATGTATATTTGATCATATTCTTCCATGGCAAAAACCGATCCGTGGCCAAAATAATGTAATAAAGCCATGTCAAAACCCAGTGGACTCAATTTCCCATAATTCATTTCGAGCTGCCTGACTCATAAAATCGGTCGATGAACAGTGACGTACACCGTAGAGGCGTCCTCGTAGTGACTGGTATGTATCGGCCTTACAGCGTTCAGCGTTCAATCCATATTAAATCTTCGCTTTTGTAAGTCATCCTCACAATCTGTTTTCTTAATCATCTTGTTTTCAGGTCGGTCTCCTCGAAATGAGAGCAAAGGTTAGTGTTTTAAGCATTATGCGAAGATAAGTCGCTTGCAAACTCTTGCTAGGAGCGGTAGTAGCTAACACTCGCCTCTGCCCTGGTTTATGAAAACGGTTCATTTAGCTAAAATGTACTAATGCATTTCAATATATTATTATAATGTTGCATTGACTGGATAACTTGTAAATCTGAAAACGTCCATTATCAAAACGAATGCATTTGTTTACTTTGGTAAACTTTTATATACTCGTTGATACTTATTTTTTGTAAATGTTAAATCAGTTGCCACACACCAATGACTTAGTGGTTGTGGGAAATGCCATGTGAAAACGAACGTAACATAGGTAGTATGTGGTGTTTTTAAATAGTATTTTATTTTTTTGTCTTTGCAGTGGAGGAAGAAGCGCATGCGCAGGTGAGCTGAATAATCACATGAAAATCTTTCAATGAACGTTGCTTGCCATTGGTCAAATGTATTACTACCACAAATGTCCTTAACTCAATGTTTCTTTGACAGGCTGAAGCGCAAAAGAAGAAAGATGAGACAAAGATCCAAGTAAAGTCATGGCGTTGTCTTCTGACACACTCAACAACCCAAACAAGTTGAAGACCAGTGAGGTTCTCTTGACCCAGGGGCCGCAGGGAGCAGCCTGTAAATGAAGCTGAATGCTGATTAGAGATCTACTGGACAATAAGCTTTTGGTCTGAAATGTACTGGACCTTTTACATGTCCAATAAACTTTTCTCCATGTGTTTTTTTTTTGTACTGTGATTAAAAGTTTGATTTGAAAAAAAAAACTCATGTCTTTTCTATTTTAGAAGGTAATGGAGTTTGGCGTGTTTTTATATTACGTTTTTAACAATTGTAACAGTCAACTTAGCATCAAACTTCTGTTTTAGGAAGTAACTGAATACATTCATGTACTGCAGGTATGTATTAAGAATACACATTTTTAGTAACCTTTTGGTGGTATTCAGAATACTATTCTAAAATCTGAGTAATACGTGATTAACACAATTTAGGTTTAAACATCGGAATTAGTGAGGGGGAAAAAAAGAAATTGCAGCCCTAGTGATGTGCAATTTTTTTTCCCTTTTTAATTAAGTTTATAGATGCGAAACAAAAAGCTGTATTAATCGTGTTTAAACTGTAAAATAATGGACTCGACGTGAAAGTAGTCAAAGAATTCATGAAACTACAACGAAAAAAAAAACATTTTAATGCAGGTATTCTATAAATACATGTTCAACGTATTCTTCCCATCACTGTCAATATTACAGCAACCATACAGAGTTAAGGGTCAAGAATGCAAAAATGGCAATAAAATCTGCATATCCTTGACATAACTTCTGACTGCGTGACTTGTCATAAGGCATGTTGGATCTTACAGTCCCATATTTTTGACCGCAACTTCCGCCTGATTTCGCCACAAACTCAAATTTATATCTGATTGCACAAATGCTTGATATAATGCAAAATAAAGAAACAAGCTTAATTTAATTGGTCATTTAAAACTAAACATCATACAAATACTGCTAAACGACTAGAACTAGGAAGCTGTTAAATCCATGGAGCTTTGGTTTCCAGATGAACCACGGATTAGGAGTTTGTGCCCCCCCAGGCCAGTGCGACGAGCCTGAAAACTGCTGGTGCGTAAACGCATCTCTGGTGGTGCGTTTGGAGGCTGCAGTCTCTAAACTGTCCATATTCAGTCTGTACAGAATTGTGTGTACAGTCCGTTAAGACGGCATAGACGTGTGTATACAGTCAGTTTGGACCGAACACAAATGCGTTTACTGTGGCCAATACTGCAGAGCAGAGGAGCGCGTGCGCACGTCACTTATGTAAAGCGGATAACGGACCAGACTCCGGTCGTACAAACAAGGGAATAAACTAAATCATTCGTTTTGTCTGAAGCAATAATGATCTTGAGTGTCACTGCTACTGCCATTATTCATATTGCCAGTTTACCACGACGAATCGACTCCTCCAGACTTCGTGTGTGACGCTACAAGTAAATTCAGAGGTTTCTACTGGAGCTTATGGAGGAGCGTTTCGCGCAGAGCCCGCCCTTGTGTGTCTGCTCTCTTAACTCGATCAGTACATAATGAGGTAGATAGGCTGTGCACGTAAATGCTGGTGCGTGCCATAAACGAGAATCTTAGCGATACATTTTCGTAATTTTACGTGTTTCCTCGATGCCCTCGGTTTATTAAACTGGCAAAGCGCGACTGGCGCTTGCCACTCCGTCACAGAGAACCAAAAGGCTGGACCCAGAGTGTCCCAGCGGCTTCAGGAGATGTCGTCCACAGATGCTACTGCGGAGATGGCCTCAGTGAGCCATCCCCCCGGGGAGCGAGCTGTCAGTGTGCTGTGGTCCTTCGGTAAATGCCTGGGCGCGCTGCTGCCCGTGTACCTGGCGGGCTACTACGGCTTCAGCATCAGCGTGGTACTGCTCGCGCTCATGATCTACATGGGATGGAAACACAGCCGGCTGGAGAAAGTGATGAGACTCAAATCTGCAATGTACCTTCTGGAGAACGAAAGGGAATTCACCACTGCAAAGGTTTTCCGGAGCAAAAGGGATTTGCCTCCTTGGGTAAGAGTCCTGATAGTTTTCACGGTCACCCAATGTTGGCTCTATGCAGCACTGTTGTTTTAGTTCACTCATTCCTTCGGTTCCAATCCATATTTAGACATACTCCTGTGCACTGCCTGGGGATGAAGCTGAAGCCACCCCACACTGAAGAATGTGATTTAAATGTTACATTTTTAGATGCATCTAAATTAACTGTCAATTAACGCCACGTTAAGAAAACTACCACCAGCTAAAACAAAAAAACACATAGCACATAGCACAACATGGAGTATAGCCTACCCCTGATCAATAGAAACAATCATAGAGCACGAGGGCACGAGTCTAATTGTAAGACTTTTTACCCTGTGGTTTGTGGGTCATTTTGATGCCTTTGGTTTCAGTTTCCTGAAAGTCACAACTTCAGTCCTGCATCATGGCACACAAACCTATTTGTCACTAAAGATAATTAATCTGCTACTGGGGCATTTATTGTATATATTGCAGGTAGCCCTATGTATGAGAGCCCTATTAATCTATAAGCCATTTATTATATTTTACTTATAATTTATATATTTGTATATTCACAGGTCAATTTTCCCGATGTTGAAAAAGTAGAGTGGATGAATAAGGTATGTGTATTGATTTCAATGAAAGTTTCCAGAAAATGTTGTATTGTATCTGACTTAACATTGATGATGGTTGATAAATAGCTCTGGCGATGGGGCTCCTGTTGCAGCCTGCACATCGCAGCAGATAATTATGAGCGGTAATGTAGTGACCAGGGAGAGACTGAGATTATATTGACAGTACTGTACAGTACCTTTGCTGTGAAAGTGTTGCTAGAATACTAAAAGCCATTGCCCTTGTGAAATAGGAAAACCCAGTGAACTCAGGGACAGGAGATGCACATTGTAATGGCGTCATTTCCCCCCTGCTTTCTCTCTCTACTTGTGCATGTAATTATGACAGGAGCCATAATGCACCAAGTGAAGCAAAAATGTTGTTAGAGGACTGGTAAAGGCTTCCGTCACATTATTATCTGTTTGTTGAACTGTTAGAAGCAGCAAATGGGTCACGAGTTTGACAAACATGTTGACTGGACTAGCACTATGCTCCTACACTTAACATAGACGCACAGAATCTAACACCAAAGGGACTTTACAAGCGGGTTTACTGTCACTCCAAATCCTAAGCAACACCTGTGGTTTTCAAAGTGGTACAGGCTCTTTCTGGTGGTATGCGGTGTACCCTGGCAATGATTTGGTTAGTTTTTAAATCTGGTGTAGACCTACTGTTATAGACCTGGTTTACCTCTGGTGTGGGTAGAAGGCAAAATATTTTCTTGGGCGGAGAGAGAACCCTGCACTATACCATTAGACATGTTGTATAAGGAGCTATGTTTTGTGTGTGTGTGTGTGTGTGTGTGTGTGTGTGTGTGTGTGTGTGTGTGTGTGTATGTATGTATGTATGTATGTGTGTGTGTGTGTGTGTGTGTGTGTGTGTGTGTGTGTGTGTGATATATGTATATATAGTATATATATATATATATATATATATATGTTGACAGTAATAGTTTTTATTTATTTATTCTTAGATTTTGCAGTGCAGGTATTAATAGGTTTTGAATTATCTGTTATAATTTGGACCCACAATGAGTTTGACAGTCAAATGCTGTCAATTGTCTTTTATTTAGATATTGCAGCAAGCATGGCCATTCATCGGGCAGTACCTTGAGAAATTGCTTGTTGAGACCATTGCTCCAACTATTCGGGCATCCAGCATTCATTTGCAGACACTAAGCTTCACCAAGGTCAATCTGGGAGATAAGGTATGCATGCAAAATCCTTTTGAAAAATATAAGAATAGATGTTTAATTCTTTAAAACTGGATTTTAATACAGTATTTCAGAGCTAGTCAACAGCTGATGTCTTAATTACATTGACTTTGTTTGTCTGTTCATTTGCTTTGTTGAACACACCAGTTGTTGTCTTCACAGGCTCTGAAGATTGCAGGTGTAAAGGCTCACACTGAACATGATAAAAGACAAGTTATGTTGGATTTGTATGTGAGGTAACAACACTTTCCATGCTGTTTAATCGAGTGTTAACAACCAGTCTGTCTAGTTATCGACTGCTACTATGAAATGTCTAGAATATTAGAGCTGGTAAATATTTACTTTACCTCGCCTCATAAGCTCTCTGCTCAAGCTAAAGTTTATCTAAGGGTTGAAGTGAGTTTTGTTGTTCTTCTTGTAGCTATGCAGGTGATGTTGAGATCAATGTGGAAATCAAAAAGTACTTCTGTAAGGCTGGTGTGAAAGGTGTTCAGGTAAACATATTAAATAAAAGCATAATTCTCATAGCAAAAGTTATTGATATGCATTTTTTTGTCTAGCTCCATGGAAAGCTGCGTGTCATCCTTGAACCTCTAATTGGAGATATGCCACTTGTTGGGGCTATCACAATGTTTTTTATCCGTAGACCAGTAAGTATGACACCACTAATATATACTATTCATGATTTTTAGAATTTGTCAATAGATTTGGTATTATATGTACGTATATATGTAAGCGTAATTGCATCTACTTACAGAAACTGGATATCAACTGGACAGGATTAACCAACCTCTTGGATATTCCAGGGCTGAAGTAAGTTTCAAATGTAATTGCTTTTGAAAATACAGTAGCAACGTGTCAGTGACACAGGGATGTTTTGAGTGGCTGCAGAAGTCTAGCATTAGATGTCCATAGTTTAACACAAATACAGTATTAATGTAATATATTCATTTCATGAACAATGAGCAATGGATACATGTATAATACCTACTATAGATTTGAAGAGAAACCATTTATTTTGCCATTTAATTCATTTTAATATTATAATAATATTTTGTATGTATACTTTTTGCTTTATTCACAGTGCCATGTCGGACACAATGATTATGGATGCTATAGCCTCCCATCTGGTACTCCCCAACCGCCTCACTATTCCCCTGGTGTCCAATCTTCTTGTTGCACAGCTCCGCTCTCCTCTCCCAAGGGTAACTGTTACATAATGAACACATTTTAATGCTGATGTTTTTGTGTACAACTAACCGTCAAGCAGACAGCACAAAACAGCCATCTAGAAGCTTTGCCATTAATCTTAAGTGATCTGTATCATTTTCAGGGGGTAGTGCGTATTCACCTGCTGGAGGCTGAGAACCTGACAGCCAAAGACACTGTTATTAAAGGGTTAATTGATGGAAAGTCAGACCCTTACGCCGTGCTGCGTGTAGGGACCCAGGTGTTTACGTCTCATCATGTGGACAGCAATCTGAATCCACAGTGGAGGGAGATGTTTGAGGTGAGAGGGTAATAACAGTATAAGTAATACACAGAACCAGCTAATAACAGTATTAACTGTCTTTACATTCAAAAGTCGGAGATTCCCCATTTCTGTGGTTGCACCTGCTCGGTGTTGGTGTTCTTGCTTTGTAGAGGCTGAAGGTCTTTGGTGCTAAAAAGCTGTCTTTGGCTTCTTTGTAGCTTTTACAGATATTATCTGTGTCCCTTATTATAGGACGCCGCGATTTCGGAGAAATTCAAGTTAATTTTAAAATGCTTTTTACAAAGTCACATGTGTTCTTGTTTTTAATACTAAACAAGACAGTGACTAATGGTGACATGTAGCTGCTGTTATTCTGTTTGCATGTCATGTGCTGTTGTTTTAGGGGCTTGCTTATGATAGTATCTTTGTGGTGCGTATTGTGTACATCCATTTTTGTGTGTGTGTATGTCAGGTGATTGTCCATGAAGTGCCTGGTCAGGAGTTGGAGGTGGAAGTTTTTGACAAAGACCCAGACCAGGATGACTTCCTGGGCAGGTAGCTTCTTCATTATCAATGTGTCTCTATGTTCCTCTCATGCTCCCATCTCTTCTTTGGCTAGAATTAACGAGTTGCTTGATGTGCTTCTTTGAATTATAGCCCTGATTGTGTGCTGGTCCTGTCTGCTCTCTTTCAGGGTTAAGGTGGATCTTGATATTGTAAAAAAGGCCAGAGTTGTGGATGATGTAAGTTGTAAGACATTGCCTCTTTTAAACACCACCATGTCAGGCTACTTTAACAAATACATTTTTACACGACTCAGTTAAAATCATGTTTTTAATTTGTGTCATCAAAGAAGTGATGAAAGACTGCAGTAATCCCCACCATGTGACCTAGTTGAAATCTTCATGTGATTCTCTTGTGATCTTAATGTTTTTGCCAACTTCAGTGTCTTCTTCCTGTTGCTAAGAAACAAATCAGATTCTAAATACGTTTTTCATACTCCATTCCTGCGTATCTAACAGTGGTTCAATCTACGGGACGTTCCAAGTGGTAATGTCCACCTCAGACTGGAATGGCTTTCTCTGTTGTCCTCTGCAGAGAGACTGAGTGAGGTAGAATCTAAATGTTAAAGAGGACTCTGCTGGTTTTATTTTTTATCTGCCCTACTCATATTTATGTTACTGGTCTCAGGTCATCCAGAAGAACCAAAATGTGACCAGTCGAACCACTGATCCACCGTCTGCGGCCATCCTAGCGGTCTATCTAGATCAGGCTCATGCTTTACCTGTAAGGCTGTCATAACTCTACAAAGGCACTATTGAAGCAGCATCTTATGCTAAGGCACTGCATTATCTTTCAGATGAGAAAAGGAAACAAAGATCCAAGTCCTATGGTGCAGATCTCAGTTCAGGATACAACTAAAGAGAGCAAGGTAAGACGAAGAAGATCATTTTTTCTTGATACGACATAAGTTAATACATAAGGGCTGGACGATTTGACAAAATAATTGCAAACATTTTTATTCCTCACTTCATCACTATTTTCAATCCAATTTTATTCTGTCTGAAAACTAATATAAATGGCTTTAAATTGGTAATTTCTTGAACCTAAACAAAACAGACTTTTAATAATTTCCATTTATGCTTTTACTGATAGAGGATTGGCTGTAGACCCAAGTATGTCACTGACAAATGGAAATGACTAATTATCAGTCTCGATAGAATTATCATAATTGCACTGCCCTAATTATACTTTGCTTTTTCAAATCAATAGACTTGTTATGGGACCACAAATCCTTCATGGGAGGATGCCTTTACATTTTTCATTCAAGATCCTTGCAAACAAGACATTGACATTCAAGTATGTAATTTAACTTTAAGTATGTCCAAAAACATTACATTTCTGTGTATTCATTTCTCCTCGGGTTGCAATTGCAATATAATCAAGGATGCCTATATTTTGTCAGGTGAAAGATGATGACCGGGCTTTTTCATTGGGCAATCTGAGTATTCCTTTGAGTCATGTCCTCTCCTCTCCAAAACTAACAGTGGACCAGTGGTTTCATCTGGAAAATTCAGGCTTGGCAAGCAAGATCTACTTCAAGATGGTGCTAAGGGTTAGTGTCACTACAATATTTGTCATAATAATTTGGACTCAAGTTTTATTATTTTGTATGTAGTTTTAACTTTTATGCCACATTTTCATGCTTATATTGGCCATGAAACATTTTTTGATTGCTCCACAATGGCACTATAAAGTTGGGATTTTGACCATTGGTGGCTTCCCATTTTCAGAAGAGGTAAAATGTGTAATTTTTACATTTCATACTGAAATCACTCCATTTATCTTTTTAATAGGCCTCTGCATAGAAAGTTATTTTCTCTCCATGCTTTCCAAAGGGGTTCTCTGGTGTGTCCACAATGTTTTTGTATTCAGAAGAGTCCTAGGGGCATACACTTACCTGGGGCGTATTTGTGGGGGGAACTACGGGCGTGTTGAGGAGTATGTTTGTTTGAGTGTATCATGGAGGGTTTTCTTATTTCTTTTTTCAAACTACACACTGCTCCTATACAAGAACAAATCTCACAATCATAGTTGTTACAAACCTTTAACAAACCCTTGAGAGTATTAAAAAGTTAAAATAATTTCTGCACAATTTTTTTTATATGGATAGTTAGTTTAGTTAAGGCTAAAGAAATAATTAAAATTGCACCTCGTTTAAAAAAGAATAATTTTGGGTAGAAACTGAAGTGGATTAACAAACAAACAAACAAACAAACAGATCTAATACACGCACTGAAGTCGGTCTTGAGTTTATTTATTTATTTAATTTATTTATTGAAGGCTAGCCCCTTTAGATGATCCATCTCTTTTGCGAGGGCATCCTTGTGTTGCCAGGATAAAGAGAGATGCTATAAAAGCGATTTGTATTGTATGTTTATTTTATGAATAACGTTTGTTGTCCTGGTGATATTTATGACACCAAACCAATAGATAGATGGATGCTATGTAGGATATTTGCTTTATAAATTTGCTTTATTATTATTTTTTCATTACATACATATATGTAGTTGAATTCTTTATGTTGGTGTTATGTTTATGCTTAAAGTGCTAAATAAGCTACTGGTACTTGCTTTATAAATGTATTTGTATTTTTATGCATTCATTTAAATGCTTAATATGAGTAATCCTGTGTGCAGGAGGTGAGATAGTATTCTACTTGCAGCAGCAGTGGTTAGCAGTTAGGGGAAGTGGTTTGACCTATCCACATTTGTGTGGACTGGTACTTAACGTAGCGATAACATCACGGAAGGCCCTTTTTAGTTTTTGTCACCAAGAAATAACTTAACTCCAAGCACTGGCCTAAATATTCGTGTTTTTTGTGCATATTTTTACCAGTTGCATCTTCTAACGTTAACGGTATACTGCCCCCAATCAAACGGTCAAAGATAAATGAGACAAATAAAATGAAAATGTAAAATAAATATTACATACTTGCAGGAAACCCATTTAAAATATCTAGAACATTAAAAACGAACTAAAGTTGGCTATACTAAGCTGTACTTTTCTTAATACAAAAGTACACATAAGAGAAGACTGGCTATTAATTGAAAGTAAAATAGCTTTTGAACAAAAGATAAAGATGAATTGAAGAATTGTGTTGCTTAAAGGAGCTTTTGGTGATTTTTTCATCAGTGTCCTGGATCTGATTGTAAACGGCACTGAGGGAAGGCGATTTTAACCTCCACTTACTACGTCCACTAGATGTCTGAAATCCATTCATCACTGGCAACACCATATAATAGGCATTATAGAATTAGTAGACATCTGGAGAGAAATGAACCCCAGTGCCAGACACTATATGATATATATATATATATGATATATGATATATTATATTATTATATAATATATAGTATTTACTAAGATAGATTACTTTTTTGCCTTCAATAAAGATAGATCAAAAATCATAGCTGCAGATATAGATTTGAGTGGTCACATTACTGTGGATTTGGAGGAGAAACAAAAAAACTCTCTTTGGGGGTTTAATGCTTGTTTGCTCAATGATCCTTTATTTAACAAAAAAATATCAGAAGACATTGTGATATATGTAGAAGAATAGAAGAAGAACGAAAACGGTGGACCTTCTTCTGATGCAGCCAAGGCAGTCCTAAGGGGCAAATATACTGCCATTGCAGCTGCTAAAAAGAGACAATGGCAGAAAAAATTAGTGATCTGCAGGCTAAATTAAGATTATTAGAGGCTAAAATGCCAATTTTAAAAAGCGTGTCGCTCGTGGTCGAGCGGATAGCACTTATTCCTGCCATGTGGGTAAGTTTCACACTGCTCTGTCCTGTCAAATAAAGCCTACGGGCCAAAAAATAAACCTTTTAAAGAAAGCTACAAGACATCAAAATAATAAGAAAGTCAATGCATAATATGACCAATGAAAAATGGGGAGACACTGCTTATAAACTGTGTATTAAAGAAATTTTAACGTGCATATTTGGAAAAATGTTGTAACATTCCCATGACCTCTGTATATGTTATGTTGTGGCAGGTTTTGTGGCTGAGTGATGATGCCACTCCTACCACCCCACCTCGACCTTCGTCCTCTAGGTCTGGGATGGGTCCAGGGGGAATAGCCTCAGAGCTGAATCCTATGGGGCCAGGCGGGTTATCCAAACCACCACCAACCCGACCACAGCATGCCACGCCGGATTCAGACTTCGCAACAGAAGTAAAAATCTTTCAGTTTCACGTTCATGTACTGTACACTGCCATGCTTTTATGTTCTATATTTCTTTCCATCAAATATGCATTATGTATGCGTCCCGAGCACTTGGTTCTATTCAGGGTGGGCTATGAGCTTTTCAGTCGGGACATTTTTAATGCCAGATCTGAAAGGGGTCAAAGTCACTAAGGCGCACAGTAATGACTCCGTTTTGTGCTGTACTAACAGGGAGTTCTGCGGATTCATTTGGTGGAGGCACAGAACCTGATTGCCAAGGACAACTTCATGGGTGGCATGGTAAAAGGCAAGAGCGACCCATATGTGAAGATCCGTGTGGCTGGGATCACTTTCAGAAGCCACACCATCAAAGAAAATCTTAACCCTATTTGGAACGAGCTGTATGAGGTAACAACCCTTTCATTTGATACATTATAGAAAATTGGTAGACTGCAGTAAGTATGTATGCATTCTGTTTTAACTATAGGTGATATTGACTCAACTGCCGGGTCAGGAAATTCAGTTTGAGTTGTTTGACAAAGACATTGACCAGGATGACTTCCTTGGAAGGTACGTCAAAAACAATGAATAAAAATAATATATAGTGGTAACATTTTCATTGTATTGAGCAGGCAGTAATTATAAGAACTAATACACTGTTTCCCTTTACAGGTTTAAACTGAGCCTACGAGATATCATAAGCGTGCAATGTATTGACACGGTAGGTCAAAGTAAAACATGTATTTCCCATTTGAATGCATTTAGATTGCATTCATAATTTGATATAATCTAATCTTAGTCCATTATCTCTTTGGTCACAGTGGTACACTCTAAATGATGTAAAGTCTGGGCGTGTCCACCTTGTACTTGAGTGGCTACCCCGAGTTACAGATGTTTTCAGACTGGAACCGGTTAGTATTGTGGCTATAAGGAGGAATTCTTTATTTAAACAAAACCAATTCTGTTATGAAGGTTCGGGATCGTAATAACAGAATTAGTACTTAGGTGCACTAATTTTTATTTTGTATTGTTTTTTGCCTTTAACAATACACATTATTGTATGTATTAAAATATTTTCAATCATATTATTCATCATTCTTTATTGTAATCTAGGTCTTGCAGTATCAGTCACAGCAGTCTTATCAGAACAAGGCTGTGCCGTCGTCAGCGCTTCTGTTTGTCTATGTGGAGCGGGCTCACGGTCTGCCGGTGAGATCATGTCTATGAGTCCTCCTGGATTTATTACTTATTTATGTTAATGAGTTTTCTTTACTTACATGAGCAGCGACATTGTAGTTTAAGCCACACTACTTTGGGCTGATTGCTTGTACAGCTGCATGACCTTCTTGTAGGACTTCTGTCGTGATTCAAGGCATGTTTCATGTGATTGACTGTGTTCCAGTTGAAGAAAAATGGAAAGGAGCCAAAAGCTGGGGTTGAGGTTATCCTCAAAAATGTATCTTACAAGACAAAGGTAGCAGCACCGACAGAGGAGATCCGTCAAAGCCCATTACTTTGAAAAATGACTCATTCTTTGTTGCTGTCCAGGTTTTTGAGCGCTCAGCCTCACCACGATGGGATGAAGCTTTTCATTTCCTGGTGCGGGACCCACGAGATGAAATCCTCACTGTGAAGGTATACACTACCTTTATAACTTAGATGTGCATTGTTAAGGTCAATATCAGCAGATAATATACCTGTGCAATTATTACGGTAGTATCCATGGACAATTTGAAAATATTTAGGCAATGAGACTTTTTGACATGCCTCTCATGTGAAGTTAGCAGATTGCCACTTGATTCTGTCCTGATTCTAAGCCCTTGACATTGTCCTAATATTGACTGCATGTATGTGATGATGCTCAGCTCTCTCACAGCTGGGGCCACGGTCTTGGCTCAGTCACATTCCCGCTCAGACAGGTCCTCTCTGAGTCTGGGCTACTTCTCGATCGCTGGTTCAACTTGGAGGGAGCTCTGCCAGAAAGCCAAATACTACTGAGGATCACACTTAAGGTACATGCTGTTTGCAACTATATACAGTAATATATTATCACTGTGATTTATGTTATTTTCACTTCTATATCCATTTGTGATTTATCATAGATCCTGGACACTCAGCTGGCAGTGTGTCGCAAGGGGGAGGGTGATGTCACCATTGATGAAGTTATGCCCAAATGGGACCCTGCTCATCTGGACCTCAAACACCGGGCTGGTCTTTCCATGTGAGTCACTTTGCCGTCACCACTGACAAACCTGGTGCTTTTATTAAGTGTCAACAAGTCAATGCATAATGGGCTTAATATTAATAATACAAATATACTTTTTAGTTCGGGTGAAAATGGCGGTGGTGCAGCTGGACAAGTGAAGCTTACTATTGGTTACTCCATAGATGAGAGCAGGCTTTTCGTCACTATACATGCTTGCAGGTCCTGGGCCCCACCATTATTACATTATTATGATTTAATATTGGATGCTATGAAGAACAGCATACTCATATTTGTGTACTATTTAAATTGTACCTACAGGGCCCTGGCACCCTGCTCAAAGGATGGAGCAGATCCTTACGTTTCTTTCGTCCTTCTGCCCGATAAAAAAGCTACAACTAAAAGACGAACTGCCACAAAGAAGAGAGACCTGAACCCTGAATTCAATGAGAGGTACGAGACTGACACCTCCATTAGTCCGCAGACATGACCTTCTCACCACTGCTTCTGTTCTTTGTAGATTTGACTTTGATTTCTCACTGGAGGAGTCAACCCAGAGAAAACTGGACCTTTCTGTGAAGCACAACGTCTCCTTTATCAGCAGAGAGAGGGAGCTCATTGGCAAGGTAGAAAACTACACGTAAAAAGCATTGGGTCCTTTTATATTTTATATTTGATGCTCATCTATCGTCATTTGTGCTCTCAGATGCAGCTGGACCTGGACCAAATGGACCTCAAGACTGGTGTGACCCAATGGTATTTGATTTTGCTCCACTGTTATTCATTGTTTTCTGTGCACAAACATTTAATGTTTTATCCTGTTTTATTCTCAGGTATGACCTGGTGGCAGAAGCCAATTAGAAGAAACTATGCCTGCTTAATCTTCAGCTATACAACATTTAGTGTAGCTTTAGTTGTCTGTGATTTGTGAGTGTTCAGCTTGAATAGAAACCACCACCTTCACTAAAGAAAAGATGAAAACCTCTAAAAAAGGTCCGTCTGTATTTAAGAACAGAAATGTTGTTTATTCCCATGAAGCATTAACTGTGACGTGTTCATCTTAAACAGTGTTCTTCAAGCAAATTTAGCTGAATAGAAATGTAGAAAAAGGAAACTATGTTGCAATTGCACCTCAGAGTATGTGTAATTGCATGTTCACAACATTGTAGATTGTAGCTACTGCAGTGGAGATGGGCGAGAATGACCAAATGAATGATTATTTTTGTTTTAACTCTGTTTATTCATTTATAACTGCCAATTGAAGACTTGTATTTTTGCCTTAAGTATTATGAACCTGTGCACAGATTGTCATTATTGGATAATTTTGTTTCAGATGAAATTTTATATGTTTTAAACAGAGATTTATGAAATAACACTTTTATAAATTATGTATTTAACTCAGACCCGTGTAGAGACTAGTGAAGACAGAAGTGCAAATCACTGTGCTTTCTTAAAGATACTGTAGCCTAGATGTAAATGCCTACATCATTCCCATGCTGCTTATTGCTTATACTGTGTTTATACAGCTGTTAAGGCTGAACCTTTGACCTCACAGAAAGCATGAAAATATGCTTGGCTCTTAATATTGCTGCTCTACTGATATTGTAATTGTGAAAACAAAGAAAATGCTACACACAATATAAACGTGCTGCTTAGCGATGTTGCTCCCATCATATCACGTTTCTGCTGATTCAGCTGATTAAAGTTTGCACTTGAATCAATGTTTATTTCTTGATTCTTCATTTTGAACAACAGGTGGAGCAAGAGTGTCACAAAGCCTCTTCGAACTCCTACAGCTGTATATGGGCTTTCCTTGCAGATGTGTCTTCTATGTCAGGAGGGGTAGCCAAATTGACAGTGGTCTCAGCCAATAGGAACGGCAACTCTCCCGGAAATGGGCGGGAAGAAGAAGGGGCACTGCCCCCTGAGTGGAGGCACTAGCTAAAAGTCTAATCAGGATCACACAACAATAATGAATGGAAACACGCTGAAGCCAAGAAAGTTGAGCAGAGGCTAAATTAATTTTGGTCGTCATTTTATCTCATTTCTCATTGGAAAGTGATGGATTGGCCAGGAAAAGCAGAAGAACTTCATTGGAGACAGTGGATATGGACTTTTATTGTTCGTTTTTAGAATAATTTTGGATGGAAAATACAGTGGAAACACTGTAAAAAGTGTGACATAAATGGCATTTTGGGACGCAAACACAAGACTTTGTTTCTCGCAGTGGAAAAGTGGATTGTTCAGAACCATCTGTTGAATCTGGTGCTGGGACGCTCGTGCGCTACGCACGAAAAGACGCACAGAAGAAGAAGCGCTTCTCCTAAAGAACTGGATAATTTACTTGAACAAAATGGGAAATATAGAAAGTGTAGACGGTCAGTCAGAAATGAAGCATCACATTATGCCTTTGAAGGTGCCTATGCCTGATCCCACAGAGCTGGAGGAGAAATTTGCCATCGTTTTGGTAAGTTGATACGACTGCTGTAAACTGTTAACTGTGGTTACGGGGACGAACTTAAAATGTGCTTGAGCTTATATATGTGTAGGGCAGATTGGCCCTGAAACAGTTATGACTGCTTGTGACTTTTGCAGTTTTATGTGATGCTTGTCTGTGTTTATGGTCCATTATTGTAGCCGATGTTTTAAATGGTTTGAACAGAGCCGTCCCGCCCCTCATTCTCCCGCTGCCCCCCTCTTTTCTCTCCTGTGGTTCTTTTGTCTCTCAGAAGTCAGGCAACTCAGCGTTTGGCTCAAGTGGCAAACGTTACAAACGTGGGGCGGGGGTGTTGAGAGATGAAAGGTTTTTGGTGAGCGACAGCATCACACCGTGCTTTAAAAGGATATATACCTGCACCGTTTCTGGCATAGGCATATAACATTACAACAACTAATTATCTGAAGCATTCTCGTTTCAAAGTATTGGTCTCATTTGAAGACAGCATTTTCTGAATTCCCCCAAAACTCCCACACCAAACGCAGTTCCCCCTCCCTTTCCTCCTCTGTCTGTAACTCTCACATCAGGGGCTGAGCTTTGTAATAATGAGCTCAGTCAACACCCACTTTAACTCTCAAAGTATCTCCTGAGAAGTGTCATTGCAGACACCACAGTAAGGGACTTCCCTAATGAAAAATACCACAATACTGTAAGACAAGTCAGTCATGTGCCATAAAATGAGTGTTATCAGTTTGAGTTTCTCTTAAATATTTTGGCATCGTTCAAGGCTGGAATTGCTGCTGATATGGCTCTCAAGATAATGCGACTTTGACAAAAATATTCTGTTAACCTTTAGATGGGACATTTTTACTATGACAACATGTTTGCCCCTGCGCTTGCTGTTTATAGGTTTTGTAAATTCAAACCTTTTGATAATTTACCTCTTCTCATCATGTTTTCGTCAATATCCATTTAAACCGACCATACTCCCTCACACAAACACCCCCTTTCCAATAATATGTTCAGAATTGCCTCCACCCTTATGCACATACAATGCATCCATGGTCATTACATGTCTGTCTACGTGACACAGGTGCCTATTTTGTGTTCCTTACACCAAAATTTAACATAACCACACCCAATCTTAGATCTTAATCTGTTTACGGTCTTAATTACAGTATCAAGCCCAAAGTGGACCTGGATCTCTTCTGTGCTAGACTGTGTGCCCCATTCTTCATTACTGTGGGACGCTCAAAGTTTTTGGCATGAGTCCATCACTTGTTTGCCAGGACGATCAGCAGTTCCAAAGTAAAGCCCTCCTCATGAAGAAGGCAGCCCAGCGAGCGGCCTTTCAAACAGCTTGTTGACTGCTGCGCTAAGCCTCCACCATTATGACAATTATACACTGTACTACAATACTGTGCCTGCTGTAACGGCCTGACTTGTGTCTTTTTCTTCACCCACAATAGTCATGGCTTGAATGAGTGGGTGGTTATAAAAATAAGGTATTTTCATTTGATTTTCCACATGACAAATGAGAAAACCACTCTAAATGATTTTCCCATGAAAGAAAGACTGGCATATTTTTTATAATCTGTGTCGTGGATGGGGACAGTACTGCAGCTACGCAAATGTAATCCCTGTTATTATGCTCAGTCATGCCCTACAGTAGATTTTTAACAAGCTTTCTAAGTCCTACCCCACGTAACCCTGTGCCATAGTTTCTGCTGTTTTACTCCGTGGGAAAGATGCATGTTTATTTAGAAGTACTTATTTCGCAATAGACTTCTCTTTGAACTCTTCTTCCCTTTTACATGAAAACCATCAGACTTCCTGAGGCATGAGTGGGGCGGACTATTGCACCTGAGCATCTTTCTATGTTAAATGTTTTAAAGTGAGGATATCTCTGTAGATGGCCCACTGCAAGATTGAGGGGTCAATACCCCAAAGACTACTTTATGGATTTTTATAATAAAATCTCTTGGACAGGTTTGCCTGGCTGCATGTGTTATGCATCATCTTTAATCTCAGATTTGAATGCATTTTGGGAGTAGAAATGGGTGCTTGGCATTTTCCCTCTCCATTTATTGAGGAAATTGCATTGATGCTGCGGTTCCCTTCCTTGTGTTCCTGCACACAGTTACATTGCACAGCATGTCATTACTATAATGTGAATGTGCACAGACCTCAAATGCATTTGCAAATAGATAACTATTTATGAAATTATATGTCAGTACCATCTACATCCTTATAGTTATAGCTCCCTTTGATGCCTTTATCTACTGTAAATATGATTTATTTTTTGAGTTGTATGCAGCTCCAAATCCAAGTTAAACATCCTGAGCTGCAGAACACTTTACTGTACCCTACAGTTTTAGTCCTTTAGTGGCACTTTCAAAGGTGTACCTCTATCATTCATCTGCTCCTGGATCCATTTTCAAAGCTCTTCATGCCGCCAATCCAGATCTGGATTCCTGTGGTCTTTTCTTCTCTGAGTCCACATGAGAACTATGAAGGGAAAATTCCCTTTGAACTGGCAGTGTGCTACTGTTCTCAGCTTCAGCTTTTCTTATAACTTTACCAACAGTTTAACAGTGTATACATTTAAAAGGGATCTGCACATTTAGAGAGTTGCATCAAGTTGCATCATGTATTTGTGGGCCTCTGTGTTCCTCATGTCACGTCGGTTTTGGAACAAATAACAAAACTAATGTATTGCAATAATGTTATCATTACATTTATGACTGTATCAACAGCAAAAAAGGTATGGCATTCATTTAGTTTAGTACTGCCTGGCAAACATCTTACATGCCTATTTGGTGGGAGCAGTGCAAATTAAGAGGTTAGGGGACATGTTGACCAAGGGGACCCCAAACATGTTTGACATTACTCTTCCTTGTAGATGAAAGAAGCAGCACTGTCTGATATGTGCCACTCAGCTGGAACTAATGCCGCCAAGCTGTGCTCTGTGTTTATTAGACACCCTTTCACTTTTATTTGTTTAATGCTCTCCTTTATTTATGGAACCCATTAAATGTCTCACGCATACCCCAGCTGACTAAGAAATGGTTATCACTTAAGTTAGGGCAGTGTTGCATCTGGCCACCCACCCTCTATTTCAGCAAACTGGGGATTATGGAACTTAAGTGTGCACAGTTAACTTGGTTTTAGGCACTATGCAATGGAAGCTCGGCATAAGGCTGTCCACCTGGCTCTCTCTGCCCTCAGGCTGCAGTTTATGGTCAGTTACAGAGCATGCTCCTTCTCCACTTGCACATCTGAGAAAGCAAAGGTCAACCACGACAGAGCAGATGTGACTGACACAACAGCAAAATGTTTAATGTGATTTACTTACAAGGCTGAGCCATGGGGAAACTAGAAATTGCTTTCCTCTGAAAGAAAAGTGAAGAAAATCAATTCTGATCAATTTCTAAAAAATAATTAGACTTTTTATTTATTTGGACACTCCCTCTTCTGTTGGTCCAATTAATGTTTTTATAATTTAGCAGTTGGGGACAGTACAAGGTGCCTCAAGCTTTCACAAGATGAAAGTGCCAGGCTGGATTTGGCTTTGACAAAAAAGAAAATGTTGGACAGTTACATCAAATGAAGCAGTTATAAAAAGTAACAATATAAATATAATTTCAACTGCACAGTTAATTTATTATTATTTACTAAAAATTATCTAAAAATCTCATCTTGTCTCATTCTTTAGGACCCAATCTCATGTCTCATCTTGTCTTGCGAGGATTCTGTCTCGACCCACCGTTATTAGCACTGCTATGGCTGGTTTTGTAAAACTTCTCACACACTTGTCGTACTATTGTGGTTGTCGGTGCTGCTGGAAAGAATGGAGACTTCCATGTTTTTGAAATGGGACTGGTCCCTTGTGGCCTTTGTGCCTCTTCTTAGCATATTCAGAGGACCCACATTAGGTCTGGTCAAAATAAAATACAAATTTAGATTTTAAATAAGGGGATTTCCCCTTTATTGATATTTTCCACACATTTCCTTGAAGACACATAAATGTGAATGTGTGATATAGTGAACTTTCCATCTTGTATTGTGGTTATTTTTTCAGTTGCTTTTTTCATCTGTTGCAACGTTGTAAGTACTAAAACTGTACCTCCTTGTTCTGGACTGTCCCTGTCTTCTCCTGTTGACCTTCACGTCTTAAACAGGGCCCTTAGTTAAAAGGCCGGCAGTGTGAGTTATTGAGGCATTCATGTAGGCTACCTGCATTCCTCACATTCCCAGTGAATATGGGCTGTTGTTCGGGACGCACAAGACTCAACAAACAGGATGTCCACTTCACTGATACAGTATTTATTTTAGAACAACATATTTGTGTTTGTCTTGTTCATCTTACAATTGGGTCCTGACAAAATATTGGAACTGATAAAGCTGTAGTTTATTTTCTATACTACAATAGGCTACAACGATTACTACAATTATTACGCTTTGTGAAAATAACAGGTCTTTGATATCAGGATCTGATTCAGAAAAGGTTTATTGCCATTGTCAATGAACAAAATTCACAAAAATTGGAACTTGTTTCGGCATTAAGGTGCAACATACAATAATAAAAACAACATATATGAAATCAAAAGGGCATGAATTAAAGAAAACTATTTACATTTACTATAGTATAAAATGAAAATAGACTTACTATGTACACAAGAATTTACAGTTACATTTACTGATGTAGTGCAGAAAGTGAACAGTACAGTGAGTGATTGATTAAATTGTAGTTAAAGTATCAGGTGTTTAGAAGTGTTCATGAGTCCAATGGCAGAGGGGAAGAAACTGTTCGGGAGGTTCTGGTCCGGATGGGCCGTAGCCTCCTAGACTCCTGCTATATATAAATAACTTGAGCAGCTACACCAGGAAATAGATTATTTAAGGTCTTCTTTAATTTATTACCCAACATTTTCTTTAATGGGCCATTTGCTTTGTTTGGGGCTGGGGGGAAAGTCGTATATGTCAGCAGCATACAGAGGTCAAAGGCAGCATGGGAGAAAGAGCTTTGTCACCTTTTCAGACAACAGTGTGGATTTTATGTTAATATATTCGCTTCGACTGCTAAATATTTCAGTAATTTCACTGTCAACAAAACTCTGAATTAACATTTAAATTCTTTGTTTCTCTGTATGTTTACATATAATATAGCCTGTTATATTACCTGTTATGTAAATGTATGAATCAGCACTAGCTTTATCTGATTTGTAAACAGAGCACCAGTGGCTAAAACTAGAGGGAGTGGAGCTGCTGGAGAAAACTTTTTTTAGGAAAGGTGCTGGCTTTTGCTTTGTTATGATTACCTGGTTTAGATTACAACACACTACAGCCACATACTGATCAGGTGTCCACGAGTAGAAAAGGGGACACTATTTTCCCACACACCTCTTTCTTATTTACCTTTAAGCTGAAAAAAAGTTGGTAGTTCATTCACATACTTTGCTTTCGGTAGTAAATATGTGTGTCAGTAAATCTCCAAGCTCCAAACCAGCTCTGTTGATTTCCTGAAGAGTGGAGGAAGTCCCTTCAGCTCTCATCCTGTCTCCTCCTATTGTGTTTCAGAGGAACACGGACAATAGGCTGGCTGACATTTCATTAATAAAAAGCTGCTGGGGCTAAATTATGTCAGAAATGAGATAATAATGTGATTCATATTGACTATAGGAATGACCTAATTCATCAGATTACCTAAAATGTCACAAACAATCAGCCACAAGTGGTCACAGGCCAGGGTTTTCTTTGTGTATGTCCCAAGCCTGCACCTTGGTTTGTTGGGAAGGGCATCTGATATGAAACCTGTGCCAAATTAATATGCCAGTTGTTCTCTTTTCACACAAGTACAACCTCAAAAAATATTTGGACTTCTGAGGGTCACCAGGTCAAACCAGGTCTAAGAACACAACTATTATTGGTCTAAAGTAGGTCTAAATGGGACAACAAAGCTCTAACCAAGGACTAACCCATTAAATTGGGGTTAATTGAGGATTAGATGGACTCTAAATTAAGCAAATATTTGAAATTTGGAACAATCTCACATACAACAGTTTGAGAATTATTTCAGACAGAAACACAACCCATATGGATATTTTTAATTTGGAGTTACAGTTAAGTTTGAATATATTAGACTTATGTACCCCATAGCTATAGAAAATGCCTTTCCAGGAGCCATTTTGCCTGTGTTTTCTTTGCCTGCTCACTGGCCTCAGTGACTCTGCTCCCTCACATCAGTTACTGCATCAGAAGCTGCTCCACCGCTGAATTTAATAGTAGGTGTCTGTCCACCCACAACAGCTCTTGAGTCGCTGTACTTTTTGTGCCACGAGTCTGAACAAATGTCAAACTATTATGCAAATCCCCAACTTTTAGCAGTCAATGCATTTGTTGTGACAATTCAAGAACGGCAAAGCAGAAAGGAAATAACAATTAGTGAAGTGAAAATTAAGAATACATCTTATCTAAAGTAAAGTTGCGAGATGTGAACTTTATACAATGAACTGTCCTCGCAGCTTGCAGTAGTTTGGGGTTTTGTGTCTGTTTTTCAGTATGTCCATCTCTCAGACACCCACTCCTTCCCTTCCTCGCACTTCGCTCTTGACAACTGAGTCTGGCCTTTGCAAACACATTCGAGATAGTAAAGAACACAGCCTTTAACCCAATGACATAGCAGAGTTGTGAATCTGCTACTATTTAGGGGTATCTCTAAATGTGTCATCAAAAGATATTATTATTATTATTAATTACTATTTAGTTAATACTGCTGAGTTTGTGACTGTATGACTTTTAAATAGTCAAAGAAAAGGTCAGAGAGCCATGAAAATGTATATTAATTTGTATTTTTGAACAAAAGCTCATATGGCATTGACTCGGCTCTTCAAAAATGTCTTCAGATTGTTTCCTTGGGTGAGACGATGCGTTGCAGCTGCCAACTATAGACTGAACCGATCTAACTCTGCAATTTAAACAGCCCCTTAGACACAAAATGTTAATGTGATATTAAAACAGATTATGTGTGTAATGAATTTATACGGATCATTTGCATTCACAAGATCACGCAAAAACATTTATTTGCAGAAAAGTATATGTAAATCTTCCTATGTAAGAAGGCATTCCCTCTTAAAACTCCGCCTAACTCACTCCATCCCATATCCTTTCTGCTGTCCTGATAATAAAATACACAGTGGACCAATAATAAGTTTGACGCAGTAAGTAAAGTAAGACGCCATCGACTATCAACAATCTATACAATCTCTTAACAAAACAATAGTCCACATCTTCTGTTTCCTCTGGTCTCTCTGTGAACTCCTCCTCTCAGCTCATGATCACAGACTGGGTTCGGGACAGGGCTAAATCAGGTGGGATTAAGGTGCTGTCAGGTTTGGGGCAGATGGAGTTGCCCAGTCTCTCTGAAGTGTGGACAGACTCAGGGTCAGTGCAGCAGACACCGGAGCTTTACTGGTCCAATGCGTGACTTAAGTGCTCATCTCAGGGTCTCTCTCTGGGACTCGTCATGCCTCCTTAACCTCCAACCTACCCTCTAAACCTCTTTGTACACACAAGGATAACTTTGTTTACTTTGTGTCTTTAAAATGTATTCACTGAAATTAATAATTGGCCAAAATAGGTCATTTTAAATTTTACGAAAAGTAATTGAAATCCGTTTTGTCAACCATCTGATAAATGAGAAATAACAGGCTTGTTGGCATGAGAAACATTATGTGAGAGCTGTAACCTTCACATTTATCAATCATTCTGGGAAGAATCATATCACGGTGTACACCAAACCCAGAAATGAAAAATCAAACAAGTCTTAATTTGACATGCATTCTGCCTGGATTTCTTTTGCGATATTGGCGTCACCTTTGAAATGGGAATTGTCAAGGCCCAAAACAATATCAATATAAGCTCATATCTTCTAACAGCAGCTTTACTTCTGCTTACCAAAACATCTCGGTGGAATTTGAAATCTAGTTTGCCTCCCTGCTTAGCTTGTTACCACTTACTGTCACTGAGTAAACCGGGCCGCAGTGTCAGTTTCACACACTGAGACCTGCCATTTGTTAAACTTCAAAGGTTTCCGAAACTGCTTTAGTTTTGACCAAACATTTGATCGTATCTCGCATTTGTTCAGAATTATTTAAATATCCTAAAGTTAAGTAATTTACTTTATTTTGCATTACAAATAACTATTGCCAAAATCCAAAACATGATAACCACCAACTATGAAAAACAATTCATAGATAAATATATTACTTAGACATGGGTAATGTATCAAAATGTTAATAATACTGTGAATGTTGTTTTGAAGATATGCTAATTTTTTAAAATATTGAGTATATCATTTATAGTAAAAATGCTACAAAAGAGCTAATTAAAACAAAAATGTATGCTGTAATTTTTCAAATAAGGGTATATGGTGATATTTCTACACTTTTGTGATTAATTTGACAGAAATTTCACTTTTGTCATAATAAAACCTCAACTAATATGCTTAAAAACATGTCTTAATACCTTTCTGTTGGATTCTTCAGGAGTCTTCAATAAAGCAGATTCTTTCTTTTTTTTTTACATTTTTGTCAATATCTGCCACCCATAATATTAGTGCACTTTGCGTCTAACACAAGACTAATGATTTAGTCTGTCTTCCCCGTCTTCTGATTCCCCTGATAAAGCCAATAATAGAACCAGTTTGTCCAGTGGAGCGGTGCACGGTCGTGTTTGGAGGATCCTCTGCAGCACCAGGAGGCAAACGCTGACCCTGCCCACCACCAGGCTTTGTGAGCGCTTTTCTCTGAGAGCAACAACATGGCTCAAATGTCAAAGGACAGAAATGGCACAGCACCAAATCAAAACAAAGCGTCACATTCAATCTTTTGTTCCAAACCCGTCTCAGGTCAAACAAGAAGAGGCCACAGAGAGGGGAAGGTATGTGGGCACAGTGGCATCATTTTGGTCAATTATATTTTTCAGTTCAGCATTGGAAAGAAGTTTTTGCTATAGTTTAAACCTTCTATCTAAATCAGGAAGTGCTTGATTGTATCACTGTGGGAGAAAGTGAAATGCAATTAGCCTAATTGGGTTAGTGGGCTCAAATTACCCAAATCTTGTCAGAAACATGCCCAACAGTCTTTGGCTTATTCTGTGTACATTTCAAGAGCAAGTCGTTTGATAGAAATGACACCATTGACTATATAAAAAGACTGTATAAAAACTACTCTTCACATAAATGGATATAGGACAAGTTTTCTGTTTGGCAGAATTAAATTACTCGTGCAAACTGCTCCTCCTATGGCTGTTTTTGCGAGGTTTCGAATGCATGAATGGAAAACAAAGAGGCCGACTGACTCGGGGCCTATTCCAGATGCTTCCCTAATTAGAATCAAAATATTATTTACAAAAAGGCTGTTTTTTATTTTCAAATCAACAAATTGCATATTTCAGAGAATATATGTTACTTCTTTCCAAACGGTCATATACATCAGCGTACATTTATAATAGGCTTGAGTACTGAATATATGATGTAATAACTAGCCTTTTTAATGGTTCTTAGTTTATTTTAAATTCTCGGTTAAATGCAGCAAAAATTTAAATATTATCTGTAATAACAGTGATCCTCAGAGCCGTAATATACTACTGACGCTCGTAAATATCAATTTTACTTGTAACTTATACTTTTAAAAGAAATTGTAGGTTTATCGTAAAGTTATCTACCAACCTTTTCCACCTCTGCTTGTCCAACATAGATAAAACATCTTGAAACATAGCTTTTAAATGTAAAATACACATTGTTTATGGGGGACAGGCACCATGGGACTTTTCCTTCACCTACTTCCTGGTGTGACCTTACCAAGCGCTACTGAGGTGAAGAGGCCCCAAAGGAAACGCATAATGTCAAAACGAAAAAGTAAATTTAAAAAAGTCTATGAACCAGAATATGAAACAGAAACATTCCTGCTCTAATTTGGAACATCTGGTGTGCACATTGCTTCTTCTTCAGCCATCACTACAAGAGTTAATCTTGTCAAAAACATTCTGACACAGTAAAAAAGATTGTCATAGCATTAGCATCACCTCAACCCACTCCTGATATGGTGATTCATTATGTACTGTTTGAAAAAGAGATGCATTTAGGGCGGAGTGAAGACACTTCTACAAAAAATCCAATCCATTTCCATTGATGATATATAATAACTCCCAGAGCCATGATGTCAGACTGATACGGTGTTGTGAGTGAGCTTTGTTTTCCCGGTGAGAAGTCAGACGAACGTAGATAATTAATTGAGGCACTTTTGTGAAGAGATGATTTCAGTTGACCAGAAATAATGGGATTTTGTGTAGTAGCAGACCAGCAGCAGCCGCCACAGCTGCAGTAGTAGTAGTACTAGTAGCAGCAGCAGTCGTAGTACCAATAGTAGTGGTAGTAATAGTAGTAGTAGCAGTAGTAGTGGTAGCAGTAGCAGCAGCAGCAGCAGCAGCAGTAACTTTAGTAGTAGTAGTAGTAATAGTAGTAGTAGTAGTAGTAGTAGTAGTAGTAATAGTAGTAGTAGTAGTAGTAGTAGTAGTAGTAGTAGTAGTAGTAGTAGTAGTAGTTGTAGTAGTAGCTCCGCTGCAGTAAAATGAACAGAAATATGAGAGGTCTGCCAGTGTAGCTTTTATCATGTGGTTAGTCATTATTATTATTATTATTATTATTATTATTATTATTATTATTATTATTATTATTATTATCATTATTATTATTATTATTATTATTATTATTATTATTATACTAGTTGCAATTAGTTGAACCTTTCTATTTTTACAGTATTATTGTACAGTCGTTACAACTCAACCTCAGTTTAATCACTCTCAGCTGAATAAAGATTGCATTTTAGTGACAATGACAATATGAGCTCAAATGTAAGTATTTTTTCCCACTTAAGTCAGGCTTATGTAAGTGGTTGCCTGTCCTTTAGAGTCAAATTGTTATGGCAATTTAGATGACACTTGTTTAATCTTTGTTTGTTTTTTGTGGTTAACACAAACTGTTGCCTAAACAAAGATAGACACAAAGGAGATGCAGATCATCTCCTGCGACAGGATGTAAAGAGTCAACACAGGAAGTGAGGTCACGCTTCATGTCCTCCAGTTTTGTCTGTGCTCTGTGGTTGACGCCAGTGCAGTTTAAAAAAACTGTTGTGTCTTAGTCACATGAAACTATGATGCAAATGTGGGGAAAAATAAATGACTTCATGTGCTAGAGCAGAATGTGTCATGAGAAGTATAAATATATTTTTGTGTGTTTCAGAATTCTATGAACTTGCCTCCCGATAAAGCCCGTCTCCTTCGACAGTACGACAATGAAAAGAAGTGGGATCTCATCTGTGACCAGGTAAGCACAAAGAACACTATAAATATATCTTACGATCAGATAAGCAAACCATTATTTATCCCACAATGGGAAAATTATAATGTTGCAACGCACAGTTCAAGAACAACACGTAAATAGAAACATGCAATAACAATCAAGATAAATAAGAATAGACTTAAATCTAACCATTACAGTTACGTTAAGTTAAGTGTCAACTGTGGCCATATTTTCTAGTGGCAATCAAAGACCCAGATAAATGGAAAACTTTTCTTATATTATATAGAACACTGCACAAACAAGGAAAAGATTTGGTGGGGTGACTAAGAAATTGACAAACTCTCTATTTATAAGTACTTTAATACCATGATGTCTGATACATTAAAGATTTCTATCACGTGTTTTCATTTTTACACATTATCTCCTTCATCTGTGCTTCAGGAGAGATTCCAGGTCAAAAATCCCCCTCACACATACATCCAGAAACTTCGAGGATACTTAGACCCTGGCGTCACACGAAAGGTATGGCAAGTTTAAATTTCAATGTCTCCCCAAAGAACATCTGGACTATAGCTTAACCCTGTCTCACTGTGTTGAACTGTGCAGAAGTTTCGGAGGCGAGTGCAGGAGTCGACCAAAGTCCTGAGGGAGCTGGAGATATCTCTAAGGACCAACCACATTGGGTATTTACATCACATTTGTTCATTCACAAGAATAGTAACTGAATTGTGAATTTATGAATCAACTAGGCCAAGTACAGTGACTACCACCTCGTCAATGCCTCATTACCAGTAGAACTACCAACTGCTCTGCCATACAAGTCTAGCCTTGAGATTTACAACAAAAAGTACCTTTTAAACTATAATCGCAAAGAATATTTGCTGGTTGGGCAATATGGAAATTATTAAGTTTTCTCTTATTTTTTGTGTGTAGATTTTTAGCAGGAAATTATACAGGAAAGACAGCGTGAAATGGGGGATGAGAGAGAGGGGAGGACATGCAGTAAATTTTCAGAGTTAGGATTTGAACTCACAACTCAGCGATCAGCCTGATACATGTGCTGTGCCTTAACCACTCGGCCACCGAAGCATGGCAATGATCAAGATTTTATTTCTTCATATTGGCTGATTTGATATTCATGGGGCCTTCAATATAAATGTTGTGTACATAAAGAAGACGGCACAGCCTTTCTGAGTTTGCATGTTCTCCTTATGTCTGTGTAGGTTTCCCCGACCACTAAAAACATGTACAATAGGCTCCTCCTCTCTGGGGCCAAGACTTCTCTGAAAAAGAGATGCTACATCTCAGTGGGACTTTCCTGGTTAAATAAGGGTCAATAAATAATAATAAAAACAAAGACAAGCTTTTAATCAGTGCAGTGTAACACAAATACTACCGGATTGGTCTTCATTAAGAACCTGACCATTGATAATTTGAAATGATTGGATCGATTTGATTTAAATGAATTGCATGGGCCATTGTACTTGTTAACTTAAGTACAAGTGTGTATTGCAACTTTTTATGAATGAAAGCCGCTGTTTTTATGTGTAAAGAATCACCTCTTCACCTTCACTGTTGCCGCAGGGACACATTTGGTGCCCAGTTTTCGTCTATTGTTCTGCCTTGCCAGCTCCTCTTCATCAAGCCGCCGTGTACTGCCCAGATGGTAGCCATTGTCCTGCCTTGTACACATCCCCCGAACACACTGAGCAGGAAGCTTTGTTGTATATGCCAGAAGGACAGGAAGCCAGGCTCAGTGTTAAACTCAGTCCACACAAGTTTGTTCTTTTTATGCTTTATGCTTATCAGCAAAGATGTCTGAATTTTTTTTTTTTACTAACTTTCTTGACACAAGTTCTGTAAACTCATCCAGATACCAATAACATGACTCTTACCACTAACAACCACAACTACTAAATATGCCTAACCTCAGATATACTTTTCATACAAAAGCTATAAAAATACAACAGCGGCCTATTATTTTTCCAAGCCCTTTAGTTCTAAGCGTAACAGATGCTGCTTTATTGTGCGCGCCTGGGCCTTTTCTGTCGTGTTATTCCTGGGCTCGGGTTTGCCAAGAAATCTGAAATAGCAACCAGTTGGGGAAAGTAGGGGAAAATTTCAGGGAAAAAGTGAAGCATTGCAGGCAGCAGAAAGCAGAGAAATGCAGGAGGAGTTAGGGGTGGTAGACCGGAAACGCCCCCCTCTCTCTCCTCTCCTGTTGCAGTTCTTTGTCCACCTCTCTCCTGTCTGTGCCTCCTGATTTGAGCCCCTGATTACTTTCCTGTCTGATTTGCTTGCACGTCGTCTGTTACTATTTTGAGAACCTTTTACCCCAATTCCGTTGTTCCCAAAGTAAGAGAAGTGGGTGAATGGATTTGGAGGGGGAGGCAGACTACACACTGTTGACTTGAGCATTGCTAATCATATATTGCGCTGCATTCTTTATACCGTTCTTTTGTTTGAAGATGTTTCTACTCACAAGAAGAGGATTTGAACAAGAAGGAAATTTGAAACGCTACTCAATACACAAAAAGAAGTCCTTCTTTCATGCTGCCCCCAAAGAGTAACTGCAGCGTATTATAAATATGTTCCTTGTTTTCATAGATTTAGACAAAATGTAAGTCAGATGTGAAGTCTCTACTCTCACACAAATCTGGAAACATAAGCAGGACCACACATTTAGTTTAACTTTAAGGCATTCATTTCACTTTTATTTGATCAATTAAAATGTCTGTATCTACATATCAAGAACTGTGAGTCATGGCTTGGTGTGCTGGCCCCAAAACCGTATAAATGGAGAAAGTTGTCAGGGAAGTCATACAATTTTAAAAAAGGCAGACCATTTGCTGTGGTCCTCGTTCTGTATTATAAATGAACATCACAATATATTTCTTGTCAATTTTCTGTTTTGTTTAAAGAAAAAAAAAAGGGAAAAGAAAAAGAAAAAACATAGTCAGACTTGTAAAATGTGACAAATTCAGCTGTGTTTGATTACAGTGAATCCTTGGTGCTGGAGTAGTTTCAGGAGCGACGCCTGACAAATAATACCAATGATCCATAAAAAAAAAAGAAAAGAAAAAAAGAAAAGATGATCTGTGCTAGTTTTGCAATGTTGTTCTGACCATACTGTACTGTTTGTGTTTAAACTTACTCAGCAGTTTCCTAACTTGAGGATTGTGGTCACTGACAATGGCAATAACACTTCTTCTTATTCTGATTCTGAAACAACAGTGTCCACCAAAATGATCGTGTTCATGTAACCCAGAGCTACGGATTTCCTTCTCACAAATCTGTCCCCCCCCCCCAATGTGCCACAGGTGGGTCAGGGAGTTCCTCAACGATGAGAACCGAGGCCTGGACATCCTGGTGGAGTACCTCTCCTTTGCCCAGTGTGCTGTCATGTGAGTGTTCCTATCCAAATCTGCGTACAAGTACAGCCCTGCCTTTCCTATGAGGATGTGGGATGGGTTGGGACACAGCTGCAGGTTTAACATTGAGCTAATGAGCTGCTTGTGCATCTAAAACGTGCTCTGGGCCTCGTCTTCATGTGTATTTGCTGCGATGTATATAACTGTGCTGTGATGTGATGCGGCGTAGATGTTTTCAGTGTGTTGCTTGAAAACCTCAGCATTGAGTGGTGCTGCAGCTTGAAGACAGTTGTGATAACCCCGTGCAAGATGCTCTAAACTAACTCCCCTCTTGCTTATCTCCTCTCCTCTGCCGGGGCTCTGTTTTCGCTTCCTTGTTTGTGGCCATGCAGGTTGAATTTTGAAGGGCTGGAGAATGGTGGGGATGATGGCTATTTGGACAAGTCTAGATCATGGAGCAGGTCTATTGAGGACCTGCACAATACAAGCGCTCAACCCTTTTGCAACACTCTGGTGCGCTCGGCCCGTCAGTCTGTGCTTCGGTACGTATCTGCAAAGCTTTGTCCTGCTTGTGCCCGCCGTCATTACCGAATGCTCTGCTAAACTTGCATGTTTCATACTCCTTATCCAATGGCCATGACTGTTTTGTTCCAGCAATTATTTATCTGATGTGGCAGCAATGACCCCTGTCCTGACCTCAAGCCTGCTCACTCTATACGAATTCAATCACTGAGCTGCATCACAGAGAGAAATTGGAGTCTACGACCTTTTGCTCAGGATGCTTTTGGTAAATGCTCCTCCAGATGTGAGCCATGAAAGCCAGCTGTGAGGTGTAGCATATGTTGGGCAACTCTTGTTATCTTTTATATACACAAAAATCTAGGCTTGGCAATGAAAATTCTAGAATTACAGCATATGTTTTTCCTGGTAATCAAGTTTGGTCTGAAAGTTCAAGCGCGTATGTTTATGAAATTGAATATATTAATACACATTTATCATAATTGGTTGAGATTTTTAAAAACAATTTCTTGCCATATCCAGCTCTAACCAAGTATTGCTGGTTCATTTAGAATAACTGTTTGATTTCTAGATGCTCTGATAATTAAATGTATCTGGTTTGTCAATGGCATTAGTATTAATTCTATACCAGACTTTAATTGGCGCTCTTTTGAGAAGATACTAGCATGTTATCTGCAGGGAAAATCTCATAGAAAGTCAGACAAGAAAACAAAGCACACATTTTAGAAAAGTTAAAACGCTTTTATTCCATCGTGGCCTTTATATATTAAAATGTACGCACAGATACAGTGCCTTGGTTTTTGTTGTTTGTCTGATTTTCTGTAATTTTACCTTTGCAGACAGCCCCTTTAGTATCTTAAAATTGTTAACAGTTTATGGAAATGTAACAGACCACAGTTTATCAATGAATTATTTCCACCACGTTTGAATTTCTCGCCCACTGCCGTATCTAAGAAGTGTGTTCATTTAAAACACCCCTTCACATGCCACCATGAAATCAGTTTCCTACAGTACTTTTACTCTTGATGACAGTGCTACCAGACAACTGCATGGAGTGTGTGTTTTCACAGAGCTGGTTTTGTTGACAGCAGCAGAAGCCAGCCGTTTCCCATGGTGCATCTGTAACCTCAAAAACCATCTATGATTTTTCTGTCAGGCCTCATTCTTTCCCTTCATCCTGCCACTTTCTGTGTCTCATTTCAAAAAGCACTATTTTTAAACACAGAGTCAAATAAATAAATCTCTAAGATGTTGAAGAAATCCTCCAGTCCATGCGTCATTATGAAGCATTAACTAGTTCCACGTGTTGCAGCTATGGCTCGGTTTCAAACAACAGAACCATCAAGAACTCGCGCCTCGTGAGCCAAAAAGACGACGTGCATGTGTGTATCATGTGTTTACGAGCCATCATGAACTACCAGGTATTAAACACTATATTACTCTCAAATATATTGATGATTATGCAGAGTTCGAAAGAATATTACAATTTAATTTTCTATTTATTGGGGCTGGCTAAGAGTTGATATCCAGATTTTAATCAGTATTAACAATTTGAATATTGAAGTACTGAAAAGAAAGAAAAATCGTATCACTAGTACTAAATTGGACTATCAGAACTAATAAAAGACCACATAGTAATATTAAAGAAACTGTTATTGTTTCTATCCTGATAATAATGTTTATTTTTGGTATAATTGTGGTATGGATAACGGTATTAACCTGTCAACTATAACCCAGTTGAAAATAGTATTCTTATAGCAACACTACTATTTATCGATTGTTCTTTGTAAAGAAAACAAACAAAAAACAACAAAATATAGTATCAAGTTATGTACAGTCTTGTTTTGACTTATTGATGAAATAGTAAATTTTAAAGGGCTTAATACACTCTCCCACTTCTTTGTATATCAACATCCTGTGGTGGAAAGTACAAAAGTAAAAGTACTGTACTTAAATAATTGTTTTAAGTATGTGTACTTTACTTAAGTAGTTTTTACAGTGGATACTTTTACTTGACAACATTTGAGACCAAGCATCTACACTTTTACTCATCTACATTTTTATTTAAAAGGACTGAAAAGTAGAAAGTACCTTTAATTTGGCTTGGGGGGTTATTTTTGTGTGCATTCTGCCTTAAGGTCTTGAGTTCAAGCCTCAGCTTTGAGCAAACAAAAATATACTGTACACATCAAATTTCCTATAAGAATTGATTGAAGAATGAATTGATTCGAACGGACCTTTGTTGACCAAAAGTTGACCTTTTTACTAAAATCCCTGCATTTAACATGTAAAACAGTTCTCAAACTGTGTGAAATAATTTAGCTTTTTACTCATAAAGTACATTTTTAAACAGCTACTTCAAAATTTTTACTTAAGTATATTTTCAATGTTATACTTTTACTTGAGTCATTTTTTGCACACGTATCTGTAGAAACAAAATTGAGCACTTCTTCCACCACTGTCAACATGTCTTCTCTATGAATATAATGAAAACTGGCGCCGTTTTCTGACCACATCCTGTCATCTTTCCTCGCAGTACGGCTTCAATATGGTGATGTCCCATGCACATGCAGTCAATGAAATAGCTCTGAGCCTGAACAACAAGAACTCGAGGTAAGAGATGCTGAGGCCGGGCCCCTCTCCTTACAGACACTGGGTTGGGTCAAACAATGGGGAAACCCTGCAGCAAGTTCATATGATATGCTTTTCTTTCTCCACGGAGCTCTCTCTGAACTCAGGGATCAGAGGCGTGTGTTTGGTGCTGAGAGGAATGTTTACTAAAGACAGATTGGCAGAAAACCACAGGCGCTGATCACTTCATAATGAATAAGTAGTCTTAAAGACATGCACAATTTTTAATTACCAAATAAAAAAACTGTTCACTAAAAGGATGTGTTCTTTAATTCAGTGATGCCCGTTATGCACATTTCTCTTATTTTCATAGGATATTTGTTTGTCCCAAGTGCTATGTCCCAGTTATCCAGGAAAACATTTTATAATTATTATTTAAACCTTGTACTGAAAAGCTTTTTTTCTTTCAGAACTAAAGCTTTAGTCCTTGAGCTGTTGGCTGCTGTGTGTCTGGTTCGAGGTGGACATGAAATCATCCTTTCGGCATTTGACAACTTTAAAGAGGTAATTTTTTTAATATTAATTTAATTATAATTTCTAAATGGTTTTGTTAAAATATATCCTGGCCAATGCTCTGGTAAAAGTAGACTCTGGCTGAAAGTGAAGCTTCACAGAGGCTTGTCTAAGGTCATTCGGCTCATTAGGACTCCAGATGTGAGCCAGCCTTGAACCATGAAGGATCAAGTCCCTGATGTAACCTGTGAAGCACCAATATCTGCTCACAGTTTCTGCTGACCTGGTTGAAAACACCGGAACAAGACAATTACTGCAGTCCCTGAGACACTCAGCTATTCTGCCAGAAGAGTCCAAATAAATGTCTCATCATTTTATTGAATTATTCTCAAAACTGATTTTTGCATATCAAAGCATTTTAACAGACATGTCAGTTCATGACACAAAAATGTATTTATGAATAAAAAAAAGTTGGAATCTGCTAAACAAACATTGTTTTGTTTTCTTGTCTGAAAGTTTATCCTGAAAACATTGTTTAATATTACTCTTTACACTGTAGGTATGTAAGGAGAAGCATCGCTTCGAGCGACTGATGGATTATTTCCGTGGAGAAGAGGGAAACATTGACTTCATGGTAAGAACTATAGATCACATTTCAAGTCTAATTGACTTTGGGATAAATTTGTAAGTTAAAGTCTGAATTTGTCTTAGGTTGCGTGTATGCAGTTCATCAACATTGTGGTCCACTCTGTGGAGGACATGAACTTTAGAGTCCATCTGCAATTTGAATTCACCAAATTAGGACTGGATGATTACTTAGAGGTATGGAAATATCTTCATTACCTTCTGGGGTCTTGTGTAATTGTACTAAATAAATTCTGGTCCTCTTTTCCAGAAATGTAAACATACAGAGAGTGACAAGCTCTCAGTGCAGATACAGGCCTACCTGGATAATGTGTTTGACGTGGGAGGTCTGCTGGAGGATGCAGAGACGAAGAATGCAGCTCTTGAAAAAGTGGAAGAGCTGGAGGAGCACCTGTCTCATGTAAGACTCACTCTGCACCTGCACTGTTTATGGTTTCAGTCATTTAATATCTGTGCTTCACCTGCTGTCCGACTTACTTTCCACCCAGTATTGACTATGTTTCACTCTGCAAAACAATCTACCCTTCCGTTGGCATCAGCTGGATGCAAACCGTCTTAAATATGTAACAGTCTTTACATTGTTCATACAGTCTCATTCTTTCTGGGAGTTGCTCTTGTATCCCACGCTACTTTGCATAGAAATTCTTCACATGAAGAGGTTGTAGGAAGGCCTGACATCATTTGAAGTATTTCAAAACAAACTCCTCTCTCAAGACTCAGGAATGAAGGAGGAGGAGGGCTGGAATTCATGTGAATTCTTTTGAAACATGTATTTAAAATGTATCTCCAAACACAGACTGTCTCACCCTTATGCTGTGTCATGCTTTTCATCATATCCTATTTCGTATTGATGATGCAGTGATGATAGCGGAGAGTGACGGTGCATCTAGGAGAGATGCTCTCACTGCAGATCAGTGTATGGATATTCATCTCTTTTGTATCTTGTTTGCAGGTGACAGAGAAGCTTCTGGAGGTGGAGAATGAAACAATGATGAAGGTAGCTGACCTGGAAAAGGTGCTTATTCTAAAGGATAAAGAACTCCAGGCAGTGCGGGTGAGTTTTGTAACTCCGGGGAGGAGCTATTGTTTGCACGCTTTACATTTGTGTAGCTCAGATCAGGTTCAGATGTTTTGCTGAATTGCTGTGATTGCAAATCAGGGCAGTAGGAAGCAGGATGTTTCTTTAGCTTTTTCTGTCATTGTCTTTTGCTCTTTATCCCCCCCTGGTGACTGTGCAGGAGACATATGAGTTCACCAACACCCAGGTCAACACCCTAAGGAGAGTGATCAAGGAGAAGGATGCCGCCTTTCAAAGGCACTTCAACATTGAGAGGCGTCTGCTGGAACTGGAGCAGCAGGGCACCATCCGCCTGCACAAGAAACCTGATGGAGACATCTCTATCGAGCCATTGGGAGTGGGTCCTGCTGCCATTCCACTGGGAAACATCGGGCAGCTGTCTCTGGGCTCTACAGTGCCCCTGACTGAACCAGGAGGTCCAGACCTGAGTCTACCACCAGCCAGTGCAGCTCCTCCCCCACCACCTCCTCCACCACCTCCCCCTCCTCCACTTCCCTCTGCAGCAGGTAAAGCACATGAATCATTTCATCATGTTTTGTGACACACAGGTGAAAACTCCAGCTACACAGACCATTGTACCCTCTAATGAGGCCCATTTCTGTTCCTCAGTATATGCCACCAATGTGGCAGGGCATGGCAGGGCTATTTGGCCCAGACAGGAAAAGGAAATAAACAGTTAGTTTCCTGTGTGTGCACATGTTAAAAAACAATGCACACGGGTTTAAAAAAAAAGAAGAAAAAAAAGTATTATTATTGTTATTATTATTATTAATAATAATAATAATAATAATAATAATAATGATTATAATTATAATTATAATTATGTTATTTTCTTTTCTTTTTTTTTTACTACAAAACAAAGCTCTGTAATTTTGTTTTGATTAAGTATATCTGTATTTTACATTAATTCCAGGACCTTGTGCTCCAGTTCCTCCTCCACCACCTCCACCTCTTGCTCCTCCTTTACCAGGAACCTCACCTTTGGTCATTTTCAGCACTGGTTTATCAGGTAATCTTTATATCTATCTTTGAATAATTAACTCCTAATAATATTTAATAATACAAGCTTTTGTTACATTATAAGTATTGATATTTTCCCCCCAAAGCAATCAAGATAAAGAAACCTATCAAAACAAAGTTCCGGCTCCCTGTGTTTAACTGGACTGCCTTGAAGCCCAATCAAATCAATGGCACAGTCTTCAATGAGATAGATGATGAACGTGTGCTTGAGGTGAAAGGATCACACTTTTCCCTTCTTGAAGTCATAGCAGAATCATACATTGTGCTGTTATTCTGTTTAGGAGCTCGACCTGGAGAAGTTTGAGGAGCTGTTCAAAACAAGAGCTCAGGGTCCTGTTGTGGATGTTTCCTGTACAAAGAGTAAAGTAGCTCAGAAGGCCCTAAACAAAATCACACTGTTAGATGCAAACCGCTCCAAAAACCTTGCTATCACATTACGAAAGGCCAACAAGACGGCCGAGGAGATTTGTAAAGCAATAGAGAAGTATGTATTTTTCAAACATTTGTATACAGGAGCTCTTTCATTCTGCTCTTAACCTTCATTTTGTCCGTTCAGGTTTGACCTTAAGGCCTTACCGGTGGACTTTGTGGAGTGTCTGATGCGTTTCCTGCCCACGGAAGCAGAGGTCAAAGTATTTCGGCAATACGAACGTGAACGAAGGCCACTGGACCAACTGGCAGAGGAGGACCGATTCATGCTTTTGTTCAGCAAAATCGAGAGACTCACACAGAGAATGAATATCATCACGTTTGTTGGGAACTTTGCCGACAATGTCAACCTGCTTACGCCACAGTTAAATGCAATCATTGCCGCTTCAGGCTCAGTGAAATCGGCGCCTAAATTGAAAAGAATGCTTGAGGCATGTGTTATTCATATAGTATATGCTTTGTAATTATTCTATATATATAATCTTTATGTTTATTACAACAGATAATCCTAGCCTTGGGAAATTACATGAACAGCAGCAAACGAGGGAGTGTTTATGGTTTCAAATTGCAAAGTCTAGATCTGGTGAGTTTCAACAAAGCACAAAAGCAATACCTCGGTTACCTGTGCATAACTTTCACTAACTTTGGGTCAAATTTCACTGTTCTTTCACAGCTATTAGACACTAAGTCTACAGATAGAAAAATAACATTGCTACACTACATAGCACTCACTGTAAAAGAAAAGTATCCAGAACTGGCAAATTTCTACAATGAACTGCACTTTGTTGACAAAGCAGCAGCAGGTAAGGATTGACACAGGCAAATATGTTTTTGCTACCTTTTATGACCTATTGCACTCCTGCCATTGCTTCTGCAGTTTCCTTGGAGAATGTTCTGCTCGATGTTCGGGAGTTAGGAAAAGGCATGGATCTGATTCGAAGAGAGTGTAGTCTTCATGATCACTCTGTCCTCAAAGGATTTCTCCAGGCCAGTGACGCACAGCTGGACAAACTGCAAAAGGATGCCAAGACGGCTGAGGTATGTAAAGCCCTTTAAGTATATTCACACCTCCCTCATCTGTGAAAAAACATTTGTCAAAAGGTGAACATAATAAGACACAAGTCGGAATTGACAGTATTTACAAACTAGCTTCCACTCTGACCCTGTCTTCTGCTCCATTCTAGGAAGCCTTCAACAATGTGGTAAACTACTTTGGAGAGAGTGCCAAGACAACTCCGCCCTCTGTGTTTTTCCCTGTGTTTGTGCGGTTTATCAAAGCGTACAAGGTAACGACTCACTGATAACCTAATTTCTAGTTTAAACTTCACGTTTTAGTTGTTCCAGTAGTCCTTGTTGTTGCAACTTGGATATGTCATTTGAGGCATAGTAGGGCAAAGCAGGACGTGGTCATAGTCAGCGGCCAAATAACAGGAAGGGCCAGCTGGGTCTGACGGTGGAGCAGCTGTGGTGTTTAGACTGGTCTCTGCCCCAGTCCTGCCTCCACCCTGCCCTGACACATTGCACATTTCCTTAGATTGTTCTCACTCAAGATTTATGAGACCTGCTCAAGTCAATGTCCAGTGAATAGATCTCTTGGAATATCTGAAAGTGCAAAAGGTATAATCAAACGTGAGAAGATACAGTATCTATAGATGTTTTCTAATGTCTTCTATATATTTTTCATCTTATTTTTCCTGTATTATTAATTAAACTTACCATACTTTAACTTGGACATGTTCGACAACACGCTCTTTACCTTCCCTGACAGGATGCAGTGGAGGAGAATGAACAGAGAAAAAAGCAGGAAGAAGCCATGCGGGAGAAGTTACTTGCACAGGAGGCTAAAGAGCAAGACCCAAAGGTACAACAAAATCAGATCAAATTAACACTAGGGGCTCAGAATATCTCAGAGGTGTGTTGTGAATGATTGTGGTGCCCTCTGCTGGTGAAGGTCCAGGCTCAGAAGAAGCGGCATCAGCAGCAGGAGCTGATCGCAGAACTCCGCAAGCGCCAGGCGAAAGACCACAGACCTGTTTATGAGGGGAAAGATGGCACTATAGAGGACATCATCACAGGTGGGACAAGCAGGACCCTTAACATGCCACATGTGGCGAACAAGAGCCCCTTGCGGCGCAGACCCAAGATGACTGTAGTTATTCACTGCTCTGCTCCGCTGCAGTGCACCTTGTGTTATGTGGTCCAGACACCGGCACATCTGGAGCAAAGCATCCTTTAGTTATTCCATGAGATGTCTGCAACCACCCATTTTACTGTGCATGTACTACAGTCAATACTATTCAGGCCTTTCTACATTGTGAGCACTAGATGTGTAGCATACGGCCTATTTTTGAATACAGCAATACAATAGTTTTGCATAAAGAGGCAATGATGGGATATGGAGAAAACTTTGGTTCCCACGACTAACACTACCTCCATCTAAGGTCCACTTTAAAATCTGATGGAGTTAAACAATAATAAATAGTATAAGAGTAATGGTCCAACAATAGGATCACATATTACTTATTACCTTAAATGATGTACTAATGTAATAATGAACTATGAAGGTGGACGGTAAATCCTAAATGCATTGTCTTGGATGTGACCTGATCTCTCTCCTCATCCCTCCTCCCCCAGTACTGAAGAGCGTGCCCTTCACAGCCCGCACTGCTAAACGCGGCTCACGGTTCTTCTGTGAAGCCAACCTCTGTGACGACGGCAACTGCTAGCCCTAGGCCTGTCCCCTATGCCAAGGTTGTCCAGGACCAGTATGCCTCCTGACCCCTGTGCATGTAGCATGTTCCCCTTTACACAACAACCGCATCTCATGTCTACTGTCAACTAACGTGGGCTGTCATTTGTGTCACTTTTATTCACTCCTACTATTCGAGAGAGCCAAACGTCTTTAAACACAGTCCATGAGAGCATTTGACTTGGGAAACAATTCACTTATATTAAAGCATGAACATAAGTGACTGAGAATTAAATTGATTCAATTCACTGAAATGCGTAAAGAGGTTTGGCTATATATATGGTGACCTTTGAGACTAACTTGTACGGTGTTGGTGTTTCCCACTAATAATTCACTCTTCTTTCTTCATCCACCACTGTTTGTTTCACCCCTCTAGCTCAAAAGAAGATAAATGACAGTATTTTCCACTCCTAAGAGAGGGTAAGAAAGGCTTGGCTGAACACCGGCTTCATGCTTGGCCTTCCAGCTGTTGTCTGCTGTTTCAGTTATGTCAGCTTCAGCTTCTGCTTTGATTGCAAAGGAAAAAAAAGTCAGCCGCATAACTTTTTAAACAATGTACTAAAACAACTTTTTAAAGCACAGTATCAATTTCAGATATGTCATTATAAAAAAAATATATAAAACATTTAAATTTAACCAATTTAATTTGTGGTCTAAGTAATTATAAATCATATTATTTTAATCTAAGAATTTACAAACAAGGTCTTCCAAAAAGCATAATGTAGCCTTTTAAAAATGTATTAATATATTGATAAATATTGCATTGCAGTATAAAAATGGCATAATATTTTAATGAATTGCTGTCCACCATCATCATCATCCTCGTATCATCCTAAATGTTGCATGTTGTCCAGTGTTTACTTCTCACTTGTCATCCATGTTGTGTCTGTCTTAAATGTAATAACAGCATTTTGGTCAACAGGTTTTGAGGTAATATTCAATGCAATTATGACATGGCTAGAGCCTGTCTATCAAACATCTGTATCAGTAATAATTATGCTTATTTCCTTTTTTTTTTTATGAACCAACATTCCCAAAACCATAGATTGATGTTGCATTAAGGGGCCAGCTCAATGTACAATCCTCTTGTTTACTAGTCTACTTGCAACTAAAAAGATGCAGATAATACATTGCAATTATATTTGTTCAGATGTCACAAGTTAACATTTTATGCTGGTTTTCTAACATGTGCGTCCCCCTGTCTCCCTGCACACTCACAGATCTCCGAAACCAGCCCTTCCTTCGAGCTGACGCACTGATCCGGAGTGGTTGGAAGAGACCCTAAAATACCTTAAAGATACTCATACCACCTGCCCCGCCTTATCCTGCCCATAACCCTCTTCCTCCTCTGTGCTTTCTGGTGGTCTATATTGCAACACGAGGCCGCAGATCACAGGACAGCTCACAGACCTTGTTTCGCTGGGTAATTTATTTATTTATGGAGGCCCTTCTAAGCCACTTTAAGGAAAATGGAATCGTTGCAGAGACATGGTAGTCATTCTCGTGAGCTAAATCAGACTGAACTGGCTATGGGACGATACAGCATAAAAAGTGCTTTCTTATCTTCAATACTAAGACTGATTTGTATACTACAATATGCAATTCTTAGCAGGATACACCAAGGGAAGATGTCAACTTTGCTGCTGGGATGTATGTCTTAAAACATTGAAATGTTAAGACACTGCCTTGAAACATTTTGATACATTCAGTTCAATCAATTACAGTAGTATTTTATGGATGTTTAAAAGTGCTAACAAAGCCAAAACACAGTATGTCAAATATGTCTTATATTTGTGTCCATAGTGACTTAAGTGTAAACAGTGTTACGTCATGCACGTCAGCCATAATCGCTCCTTTGTCAATAGTTATATTTTTTATTGCCTTATACAATTTTTGTCTTGATATACTTAAAATATGCAAAGACTGAAAACCCAAATCTAAGCTTTTTAAAGGCACACCATTTTAAATGAAGTGTGGTTTGCAGCTCAAAATGACATGGCGCTGTGTCATGTTCAGATGTTAAATGCTTTTTTGTTTTTACTTTGACAACACTTTCTGTCACACATCACAGTGACGTTTTGAGTGACAAATGAAGAAAAACATGGACTGCTTTTCCTTGTTCAGATATTGTTGAATATATGTTTTCTTTGACTTTCTATAAAACTTTTATCTTTTAGCAGTATCTTTTGTTGATGTCCACAGACATAAATGGACCTGTAAAACACTAGTTCATTGGGTTTAACATAAATGAGACACTATTGTTTTGATGGACATTGATATGAATGTACATTCCAATCATTTTATTTTAGAAAACAGATTATATTGACCATCAAGATGACACTTTGTGTTAAAAAATAAATATTGAAACCTTTTGTTTAATTTGAGATGAAACGACGTTCACACAAGCAACTGTCACACCTTAATGCTTTTCTGTTGCACTTTTGGATTGTTTGGTTATGTTTAGTTGTAGCTTTAATGTGTTCTTGCCCAACAAAATGACGGACAGAGCCACCATACATTTCTACTATAAAATCCATTTAATTTCTTATATCAAAACAAAATGTAATCATAACAAAACAATTATGACCACAAACATCCATGTGGATTTTGCCATCAAATAAATCCTCAAACCAAAAGTGATCCTTTAGTTTCCATGCTGTGATGAAATTGAACAATGCAAAACTTAAAAAACAAAACAAATTACATGATCAATACTGTGAAGAGCAAAGAAAATCTGTTGGCTAAAATAGCTGTGTGCACCATGTAGAGCAATGGCATGTATGGCTGATAAAACCTAAGGTAAAAGGAACATGGTGCCACACAAAGCAACACTTTAGAAATAAAGTCCAGGCTGACAGAGACAGATCCTTAGCATTAGCAGCAAGGCAAGGAATTACAAAGGAATACTATCAGGAAGTTGATCAGTGCTCTTCCTGGGAATGCTTAGCAACGAGCTTTAACCTAAATTACATGTACATGTAATTACATAAAATTAAAACAAAAGTTTAATCTCCCACACATAAATGTACCATCAAACAGCCTTTCCTGAAAGTCGATACAATCAAAGACAACGAGCAAAGCTAAATGCAACCATCCTCTGCTAGTTTATTTGTCACAGATTGCATTTCAGTGATAACCGGAAATTCACAGAAGCTTGTTTCACTCCCAGAGCCCAGAGCAGCCCAGATCTGCTCTGGGGGGAGAGTCCTGCTGCAGGCGATTCCAAGGCCACAGAGCCATCCCAAGCTTCAGCCTGGAATGTGGCTTTAATACAATCATATTCATCCAATACACACACACACACACACACACACACACACAGCCACGGATGCACTCATCTCCTAATGCCAATTATACAATGGCTAAAATAAACCGATAAAAGTACAGACTGCTATTGTTACTGACGGTTGTATTCCTGGGTATATTCTCAAGACACTTTGTTAATAGGTTCATATATATGCAAATATATAACTTTAGTCTGTGCAAGAAGGTAAAAGACAATCACTTGGATGTAGTTCTTTGAGACAATCAAACAAGTCTGATCTGATGCTGCTCCTCTGTGCACATGTGCAGTGACCTCCTCTCCAGCGCCCCCCTGTGTCAGACTTTCAGCAGCAACATACAAATACACACGTAAACGAGCCACACCAGCATCAGGAAGCATTCTTCCTCTCCAACACAACTTGGCAATGTTATCTTGGAAGGAACAATATTATTTTCCCTATACAATTAATAAAAAAATAAAAAATAATAGTTGTTCCATTGCCATTGGAATCTCTATCTTTTACATTTGCACAGAGGTAGTGGCTATATGCATGACAGGGGGAGAGAGCTGTGAGGAGAGGGGTGAGTAAAATTTAAAAAGAACTGGATAAATGTCTATAAAACTCCTTTTCGTCATCAAACGATTTCCTGTTTTCTCAAAGAACAAAATATAATACTGCCAGTACTTAAAAAAGTAGTCCTTCATTTTATACAATTTGTACAGTGTTCTCGCTTTTTTTGTTGCTTTTGTTTTTCGTGGGTAAAGGCGTAAGATGAGGGGGCTTATTGGCTCAACAGTTCACCAGCTGACCGGGACAATTTAGGCAAAGTTCACTCCTGGCTGTGCTCTACGCCAGCGGGTCGCTCATGTCGTCATCGCCCTGGGAGAGCAGCTCCTTCTTCTCATCTGTGCTGGCCAGAGAGTTACGACTGTTGTGGGCCCCCATGTACAAGGTGGCATACACTGGGTTTGTGAAGTTGGTGGGCTGTTGAGAAGAAAATGTATTTTATACATAGTTTTAATATTTAACTGCTATCATCTGCATCTGTGCCATATGATTTGTAAATAATTTACCTTATCTGGGTCCAAAGCAAAGTCTGAATCCAGGAGCTCGCCTGCATCATCGTCTGGGTCTCCCTCATAGATTTTATAAGCTGGGTTCCCTATCTCCACGTTCATGGCTCCGTTTGTCATTCTGTGGTGCTGGAAACCCTTAGCACTGTAAACACAAGAAAAAATAAAGTTATCAATTGATGTAATTTGTAAAACAAGATATTAGAAATAACACAAGTTTTTGGTAAACCATATTCATTGAGTTATTGTTACATTGCATTGGGCTTTTATGCAACATAAAGGTCACACAATCAAGACAACACACATTACGTCTGTCAAATGAACTTTTCTATGAAGGTCATTTGAGAAAATTCCACAGATACACTTTCATTTATTCATTTATGAACTTGTAATGCAAAACTGCAAGCATACTGACAAATTTGATAAAGACTATAACACTTATGTAAACAAAGGAAGATGTAGAAACGCAAATAGGACATAATTCAATTGCTTGAGCACCACCAGCAAAAGCAGTTTATCAAGAGCCATCTCTGAAATGCTGGGAGGGAAAGCCCAATTGGAGCCAAACAGGAAATGACAAGCAACATTAATTTTAAAGCGACTAACAAGGTGGACAAATGAACAGACATCAAGAGCCTGAAGAAAAAGAGGAAGAGGATTGGTGGGTTAAGAGATGAATTATGTAACCCTATAAAGTTACCGCAAAGACTGAGAACGAGATTTGCCTGGCCATAGAGACCTGGGAGACAGGAAATACATGGTTATCCAAAGATTAAAGGTGTATTAGAAAAAAAAGCAGAATAGATGTGAAGAAGTGGAAAAAAATAGAGTTTGTCATGTTTCATGTTGGATCATTACTTACCCTCGCATTCTTCGTTTGTACCACAAGATGGCACCAACCACCAATAGTGCCAGTAGGAGCAGCAGAAGGACTGGGATAACAATTGAAGCAGTGTCTGCAAAAATGGACAATAATTTAAGTAAACTATTTCATACATTATTCTGTCATAAATTGCATATTTTAACTTACTTCCACTTGTGGCTGAGGAGTCCACCGGGGCAGCTGCCACTTCACATCTGTATCCATCCCAGCCAGAAGGACATCTGAACAACAAGAAAGCAGATTTAAAAAAGAAAACGGGATTGAGAATAAATAGTTTGATAAATTCACATGTTTGCTTACTTGCACTGAGGCAGGAGTGAGCGTGTGTCAACTGAACATTGACCGTTGGCGCAGTACTCCAAACAGGAGTAGCAGCTGGGTTGAGTCCGACCATTGGAACAGCTAGAAAGTGAAAAGGTTTAGCTTAGACTTTGGAATTTGTAATGAAATACATTTTAAACAAATCTTACAGGCAGGAAACTTCTCCATCTGGTGACGTCAGGCATTCGCCCGTTCCACAGAAAAGACATTTGCTGAGTTCACATCGGTGTCCAATGAACTGAGTGGAGCAGCGGCATAACTTTGTACCATTAGCTGTTTGGAGGCAGGTTCCACTGTTCTCACAGAAGCCCTCACATTTACCTGAGAATGACATGAAAAATATGGTTAGATTTTTGTAAAAAACAAATGGGTAAGTTTAACCAAATCAACAATGCAAGTGTAGCTTACTGTATTGGCACATGTCTCCCAGGTACTCAGGCGGACAGCTGCAGGTTGGCTGGTTGCCCATATTGACTGTGCAGTTGCCCCTGTTGAGGCAGTAATCCTGACAAGTGTGACGGCTACAAGTGGGTCCAGTGAAGCCCTTCTGGCATCTGCAGGTTGGAGCACCTGCAACACACATACCATCATCATGCGAGTATATTTCCACAAGACGCATACAACCATAAGGCATTTCATAGCAGTAAGAAAGTTAGAAGACAACTGTTATAATATGTAACCCCAAATGCTACTCAATCAGAATAAAATAACTATTTTTAACTAACTAATTGAGCCATCGTACTATGCCATGTACCCAGAGGTGGCTAGAGTATCCAAAAAATGTACTCAAGAGTAAAGTTACTTCAGAATAATTTTTCTCAAGTAGAAGTACAAAGTAGTTCTCAGAGAAATTACTCGAGGGTAAAAAAAAAAAGTATTTGGGGAAACTACAACTAGTAAGAGTGATTCATTTTAAGTTGAAATTAATGTAATTGGAGAGACAAAACATTAAATAAAGCATAAAAACTGGTATTTTCAAAGGATTGACATAAACATTTGAAAAATGAAATCATATCTGAAGGAAAAAAGGCTTTCAACAACTTTGTTCCCTTCCTGTGGAACAAAACACAGACTTTTTAAATTAAATCATTTTATGCCTTGTAATGACGGCCTGCAGTGCCGATGCACTTGTTTTATATAATTTTATCTCATAGTGTATGTGTAAATGTGTTTTTATGTATTGGTTAATTTTATTGAATGTTTTATTTGTGTTTTAGTATCCTGTGTTTGTTTGCTGTTTATTTTGTGTTGTTTATTTTTTGTTGCGTTGTTTATTTTTTGTTGCGTTACCCACAAAAAAAGAGAACTTTTCTCATTGGGTTCTCCCTGTATAAATAAATAAATAATAAATTAAATTAAATGAGCGATGCAATAAACACAAATGATCAAATCATTTCATATTGTCAACATAAAGGTGAGGAACCAAAAAAAAGTACCGTCATATTATTCAAGTAGGAGTAAAAGCACAGTGTCAGAAATGTACTCCAAGAAGTACAATTTCTTAGTCCTCACTTTGACTCAGTTACATTTACTTGAGTAACCTGAGAACCACCCTTCTCTGCATATATCTATCTGCAAACAGATTTTGACTACTACAGCAAGGAAATGCCCCACATGAGCAGCACTTTCATGGCTACTGTGACCCAATTGTTGAATAAAACAATGGTCAAACCCCACAATGAAAAGAGATAAACTCACCTGTATGAGAGGCGGTGCATGTGCCTCCATTCTTACAGTAGTCCCTGCACTGGTTGATCTCACATCGCTCTCCGGTGTAGCTGGGCTGGCAGCGACATTTGGCCACCTGTCGGGCATTCAGGAAGCAGCTTCCACCATTCAAACACTGGATGTCACATGTGCCCGTGGGAGGAGCTGCAAGAATCATATGTGATGGTCACTAAACACTGCACACTTAAGCTCCACGGTCTACGAGGCTATATATCTGCCATCCAACACATTTATCAACTCACAGAAAGGAGACTGAGTGGGACTGGGTCTCTCCACACAGGTGCCGTTGTTGGTCACATAGTTATTAGGGCAAGTGCACACTGGTCCACTTGGGCTCAACAAACACAGCCACTCGCATTTCTTACGATCACATGGGTTTGTCACTGTGAAAGACAAAGAGCATGAGAAAAGGCTCAAAATCTTCACTATTATACAAATAGATGGGCTCTCACTTTCTGGCTGCTTGTAGCGATGATACAAAACGATGTCAGTAGCATGGTTAATGCCAGTGGTGAGATTCTCCATAGGACCTTTTCCAAATTTGTTGACCCGGAAGACAACGTTATTGACATATGTCACCCCATAAATATAGTCCTCAAAAATGTCAATGCTGAAGGGATGAAGAAGGTCTAAAAACAAAAAAGACAACATAATTTACTGAAATGGTAAATTGTTATTGAAATTATTGAAAAAATAGAAACACGAAAAAATATTCACGGTTTTTAATTCCAGATACAGCAACAACAGGATCCGAGCCATCCAGGCGAACACTGCCAATGATGGACAGTTTGGCATCAGCCCAGAACAGACGCTCATTGAAGTAATCCACAGCCAAACCTATGACAGTGGTGAGGTTTGTACGTGTAGATATATGAAAGTAATAATGCATCATGTGTAGTACATGTTTAAATGTACCTGTGGGCCATTGAATGTTCTCATGAACCAAGGTCTGTCTCAGTGTCCCATCCATGGCCGCAGTCTCAATTTTGGGATGGTTACCCCAGTCCGCCCAATACATGGTACTGCAAAGGAATTTTATTACATTAAAACCAACATTTAAAAAAATAAAACATAAAAAAACTTGAATCCTTTGATGTTTTGAGCTGTATACCCTCTCTGTGGATCCACTACAATGGAATAGGGCTCATCGATCATTCCAGAGATGAGAGTTTTGCAGTTCTGGCCCGACATCTGTGCCACTTCAATCACATCTCGTCCAGAGTCGGTCCAGTAAATGTTGCCAGCGACCCAGTCCACAGCGATACCACGAGGCATCTTCAGCTCCTTTATCTGTTGTAATAAAAATCATGTATTTTTGGGTTTAATGAAAAAAGAAAAAACAGTCACAGTGAAACCTAAGTGTACAATTACGTAAGTAAAATTGAGTGACTGGAAAAACAAAACGATTGAGTTATACCTCTAAGTTTGTGATCCTGCCCTCGCTTTGTCGTCTGTGCCTCTGGTTGTTGGAAGAGGAGGTGACTGGTCCTGGAAGTTCATAGGAGGAGATGCGTCCCGTGTGCCAGTTGGTCCAGAAAATTCGGTTGGTTTTGACGTGGAGGTCCATGGCATCGATGCGAACACTGGCATCCCCTTGGAAGGTCTGCTCGTAGCGCCAGTTTGGCATGCCAGGGTCAAGGCTACGGATTTCATTATCGTCTGCGATGTAGAGGATCTGGCGGCTGCTATTCCGGTCTGAAAAACAAAAAAGCACAACTCAAGCTTCAAGATTCAAGCCTAATTTTAAATCATGGCCTAGCATATAATAACTGATTATAATTTGCCACTAAAAATTCAAACAATTCTTACTGTCAGCTTTGCAAGTGTCGTTGATTCTGGTAAAGTACTTGTGGCAGCTGCATTTGTAAGATCCTTTGGTGTTATTACACATGTGGGAGCACACGCCAAACTGCAGACACTCGTTTTTATCTAAATAACATAACAATCAGTATAATTTACGAACAGTCAAATGTACATATAATTATATTTAATATGAGGATATTGTTTAATTTTGTACCTCCACATGTGTGATGGCCCGTCTTCAGGAAACCTGGTTTGCAGGAGCAAAACGAGTCTGTCCTGTTGGTTACACAGTGGGCCTCGTCTCCGTCACCACATTGAGTCCTATTACTCCTGCAGTCATTAAGTTTTGTGTCTATTCACAAACATAAACATCAGTTTAGGCTTTTGTTGAGACAAATGATTTACTTAATAAAAGATGATACGACACAATCCCAAGTCACCTGTCTTGCAGTTGATTTCATCTGAGCCGTAGTCCTCACAGTCGTTGAAAAAGTTACAGCGCAGTGTGGAGCTGATGCACCTGCCGTTAGAACACAGGAACTCGTCTTTCTCACATGTCACTGGGGTTGTCTCTGTGGCAAAACATGTCACGTTTTATAATTATAATGTATCATGCAGTATATCTACAGGAGATTTAACACAAATCTTAAATTGGAAAAACGTACGGCAATTCATTTCATCCGAGGTGTCTCCACAGTTATTGACACCATCGCACCTCTTTGAGAGCTGAAGACAGACGCGATCGTTCTGGCAGCGGAAGGCCCTGGTTGGAGGACACTGGAACTTTCCTAAAACAGGTTTGTGGGACAAATTATGGTTATTATCTTACGTCAAATGTCTATGTGTATTTGTAAAAGTACTGTATAATCTAAATACTATAGTACTTACTGCACTCTTCAGGTTTCTCATCAGAGTTGTCCCCACAGTCATCCTCTCCGTCACACATCCAAGCGAGAGGTTTACATAATGTGTTGTTGCATTGGAACTCGTCAGAAGGACAGTGACGGCCCGCTATGGCACACAGACAGAAGATTAGAAGTATAAGTATATGAACGTATTTTGATGTTCAGAGTACCAAACAGGAAACTCACCCGTGCTGCCACAGTTCTCCTCGTCGCTGCCATCCATACAGTCAGGGTCGGCGTCGCACCTCCATCGAATTGGTATACAGTGGCCACTCTTGCACTGAAACTGATCCTGGTCACACTTCAGATCACAGCCGTGCTAAGGAAAAGTGATCGTGAAAGTGAGTCAATGTCGCTTCTTTTCTTACACTGTGTTTGTTCATCTTGGGCTTAGACAAACCAATAATAAAACATTTTGGAGGATATGAGTAACTGGGTTGTCAAAAAAAATCATTACCCAGATACTAATTTATACTAAAACTAGTTTTGAAATGATATACTAATTTGAGCAAGTATCTGTACAAAATAAGATTACAAACATGACACATTTAGACATTTCCTGAATATTTTTAAACTAGTCCAGAGATCTATATCAGACCATAGGATAATATTAAAGAAACTAAAAAAAATGTGTGTGGGGAAAATTGTGTTCCATTATTCTTTCATAGTCATTGTTGTATCCAAATTGGTCTCAAACCATTTTCTTAGTATCATAATAGTTTGAAATGTTAGTCCTGTGACTGGTGCTAAAATTTGTAGGGCTCACAACTCTGCAACCTGCAGTCATTTATAGTTGGTTTTATTTAAAACGCTAGACACAAAGAGAGTTATACCTCATCAGATCCATCGGCACAATCATGGTCTCCATCGCACTTCCATCGTCCAGCAATACAGCGGCCACTGGTGCACGCAAACTCACTTTCAGAACACTGTCGAGGCACTGCAAAAATACCACTTACATTAGACATCAAATTTATGGACTAAACAACCAGTAGCTCAAACTCAAATATAGCAAAAAGTCTGGACCACACATTAAGAGAAAGATATTACATACTTATTACAAAATAATTACAAAAGGGTGCAAAAGGTGACCAAAGGTTGACACACGACAATGAAGCCACATGGGAATCACACACAACATGGAAGCGGTTGACAGATGTAGGTGGAGACTTACCTCTGTGCCATGCCAACAGTGCAGTATGGAATGAAACAAATGACAAATGAGATGAAGTTGTAAATGGAAATGTACAGGACAGAGGAGCAAGTTAGAGGAAAGAAAAGTCAGTAATAACGCAGTACTTTCATTTTTGTTATAGCACATTTTCTTGTGTATATTAATTGCAAGATAAATCTCAATAAAACAGAAAATTGTGTAATCTTGCAATTTCGATTCAATTAAGTATAAAATCCTGAAGTTTAGTCCTAAAAATTTCAAATCTAGTTGCAATGCGAATCAAGTAAAACACAGTTACATATTTTGTTCAGCCCTAGTTTAGGTTTTCATTAGTTCACGTTTATTTTTATTTAAGAAGAGGAGCTAAAACTCACCGCACTTGTCTTCATCCGAGTTGTCACCACAATCATTGTCATAATCACACTGCCAACGGCCCGGGACACAGCGGTTGTTCTTACATCTGAACTGATATGGCTCACACGTCCGCTCAGCTGCACAGTGGACAGAAACCATCACCATGACAAAAAGGTACACAGTTGGAAATTAATCCATCTTAATGGACAAGTCCTGAGCACAACAATGTATTACACACAGCATTTACAGAGGAAAAGTTGAAAATTACAGGATGTAACTGTTCTAAAAAATAAAAATAAAAAATTCCCTCATTCTAGAACATTTCTGTTGTAGTAAAGGTGTTGTGTAATGTATTTTTGGCCCTTGTTTACAGTATGGTTGCGGCTAGGTAACATCTAATCCTTCTACTTACAGCTGCGTTCATGCAGGCCTCGGGAGCTCAGGTTTCCAACTTGCTTGCATTAATGTAATTCATCTCAGAATTTCTGGATTTTGATGTCACCAATATTGAAATCACCAAGTCCACTTTTTAACAGTTTATTAGAGCTAACCATTACGAATGTTGTTTTTAACCTTCGTAAACGTTATTTCAATCCAGCAATTTCTACTTTAGCTTGCCAATAGTAATAAATTAAACAGTGGTGTTGGGTTGCTCCTTTGCTCAGATGATGTAAATGTAGTAACTCTTTGGTCAAATGCTTAAGAAAAATCAGCAGCAATTTGTACGAGCGTTTATGTGCATTCTTAACTAGGAAAAACAGTTTCCCAAACTCCCGAGGACCACATGACGCAGCATATGTCACATCTGCTGCCCATGTACACCCAGGAAGTACAACTGTACCAAATAAATCGAAAGCCACGCAAGTAACTACGGTTCTATGAATCCCGGATGACCGCTAGAGGCGGTGCTTAAGCTCTGAATGAATCACTACACATGCGCGAAGGGATTCATTCAGTGCTTAAGCACCGCCTCTGGAGGTCAGTAGGGATGAAATAGAACCGTAATTCTTAAATTTAGTTATGTTAACTATGTGTGGATAAAATTAGTAGTCTAATGTGTCATAGGCACATTAACTTACCACACTCCTCTTTAGGCTCATCTGAAGCGTCGCCACAGTCATCTTCTCCATCACATTTCCAACGAGCAGGAATACATCGTCCAGAGTCTTTGCATCTGAACTCGTCCACGCCACAAGTCATTTGAGCTACAACAAAAGGGTAAAAATGAATCACTATTCTATGAGAAGACCAAAAAACAAAATAGGACTCACTGCAGTTGGCAGGCTCATCGGATCCATCCACACAATCATTGTCACGGTCGCACACCCACACACGAGGGATGCAACGTTTAGTAATAGCACACTGAAACTGAGTGGGGGCACAAGTGACCTCGGCTGTGACAGAAAGAAAATAAAACCTTCAGTACATAACAGATTAAAGAGAAAAGTCTGTTAAGCAAGTTTAGTACACTTACGACAATCTTTCTCATCCTCTCCTTCACCACAGTTGTCCTGGCCGTTACAGCGGAAGATGCCTGGGATACAGCGGCTTGGGTGGGAACATTTGAATTGGCTCGGTAAGCAGACGTGAATATCTGGGTTGAAAAGGAAGTCAGTAAGTATCACAATATCCACTTTATTATTCTGGAGCTGAAACACAACAAATACAAAGCCTGTGCACTTACCACAGTTGGCTTCATCTGAGTTATCTTGGCAGTCATTGTCTCCATCACAGATGTAGGCAGGGTTAGTACAAATGCCAGTGCCACACTGGAACTGTCCTGGTCTGCACTTGAACTCAGCTATGGAAAGAAACAAAATAGTAAACTTGAATGTCAGTTTGTATTTTTGAGTTGTCTATTAATTGTTCTCATGTTATTCTTACGGCAATCAGCTGGTTCGTCAGATCTGTCCCCACAATCATCTTCAGTGTCACACTTCCACCAGAAAGGAATACATTTGTCGTTCTTACACACAAACTAATAAACAAAAAGGAAATTACAATCAAAAGTGTAGAACGGGGGAGCAAGTTCAGAAAATACAATAATAACAGACACAAAATGAGATCACCGCCTTGTCTTTACCTGGCTGGCAGTGCAGTTAGACATGCATGTGCGTTGATCATTAGCCAGGTAGAAGTTGGTGGGGCAGGCACATTTGTAGCCCCCTCCAGGTGATAGGAGACAGAGATTACTGCAGCCACCATTGTTTATCTGACAAGGATGATTGAGTACTGCAAACAAAGTAAAATATGCTTTTGGTTTTATTGTTCCTTGCAGAATAATGCATATACGGTAAAACCTACCCTCGGGCTGGCGATAAGGATGGTAAATATGAATGTCCATTGGTCGATGTAAGGTGCTGATTAGAGTGGACTTGTTGATGCCCAGAGTCTTGTGAGCTCTGTTGATGGACTTTGTCTCCCAGTCAGTCCAATAAATGTACTCCTCAAACAACGTCATGGCAAAGATATGGGGGATGTCGTTGCCTAGTACTGCAGAGGACAAAAATCATGTATGCAAACGAAGGATCGCAATTATATTATGAAAATAAATAATCTTGTATGTGAATTCCTGATAAGAATGCATTGTTTGATGCTTTTTAAAATGAAAGTGTGCGAATATACAGAGGTTATGCAATGTCTTTACTTTTAGATACGACCTAACTGTCTTAATTTGTGTTCCCGTGCATTTCCATTATTCCCACATAGAAATGTATTTTATAAAAGCTAGTGGTCAAACCAACTGAGTATTTGTCATTTCCATCCATAGCTTAATCCCTCCTAATAATAGGGAAATGATTCATTGTTTATACAATGGTCATTATTTACAACAATATTGTAGAATTAGAACAAAGTGCACTTTGCCTCTTGTTATCTTAATACAAACAAAGCATGTTCAGCAGTACAAAAACAATTGAGTCTACACAGCATTTGCAGTGTGTGTCAAAAGATGGATAATTAACTCCATGGTAATGCATTTTTAGTCTATTCAATAGGGCACAGACTTAGAAGCATACATCTTTAAAGTTGTATTTCATCTATGACATGAACTTAATATGCTTCGGTGTTGTTTGCATGTTTCTGTCTCCGTTTTGAAGCTGCCTGTAAAGAATAAGAATCTATCTTCAAGTCAAACTTAAAGTCCAGTGTTAGAATAATGGCCATCACAAGGCTTCCTTACCAACTGAGCAGAACAGAGAAACATGTACAATAATGCCCGCGTGAGCCAGACAATCTCCTCTTTCTTTGGCTTGAGCTGGATGACTTGATCTCACTGCATAACAATCTTCCTACTCCCCTATGGTGATTCCAGTTCAAGTATGTAAAACAATCCTCTCCCCCTGTATTTGTCTTTTGGAGTATCTGTCTCTTACCAGTGTGTCTGCTGGTGCCATCCAAACTGGCAAATTCAATGTAGTCCTCTCTGGCATCCGCCCAGTAGATACGATCATTTATAAAGTCCAGTGTAAGTCCATTTGGCCATGTAATTTTGTCTTGCACAATGACACTGCGGTTGGTGCCATCCATTCCAATCCTTCCAATGTGAGGATTGTCGCCCCAGTCTGACCAGTAAAGATATCTGAAATGCAATTAAAGCAGAAATTTGTGAATAGTTTTTACTCAAAATTTAAAACAGATGACATTATAAATGATATCACTCTGTAGACATTGCTAAACATTCCATCAAATGGCCTTACCCATAACGGACATCCACTGCCACTGCACGCGGCTCCCTTAGACCACTGTTTACCAACACTGTCCTGTACGCTCCATTGAGTTTGGACACTTCAATTGTGTCCCGACCCTTGTCACACCAGTAGAGATTTCCACCAACCCAGTCCACTGCCAAACCATCAGGGTTACTAAGGGATGTTCGGTGCAAAACCTAAAATACAACAACAGCCACGTAAGATACAAAACAAAATGATTGTATAGTGAAGAGAAAAGGAGATCTTTAAGACATTTTTAATCTCTGACCTCCATGCTGCTGCCATTCATTCGCATGCGCCGGATCATGCTTCCCTGGGTTGTTACATCCGTCCAATAGATCATTTGTTCAGCATAATGGAAGTCAAGTGCTACTGCGTTGTTCAGTCCCTAAAAAGAGTCAAAACGTCAATAAATATTTTCCAATAATCTATAGAAGACTAGACTATAAGGAACACTTACCTGCTTGATAAGGGTATAGTTTGAACCATCGAGATTGAGCTTCCTCAGGTAGTAGCGATTTGCAAATATCAGATATGGCTCCACTTCTGTAGTCAAAAACCAGCCAGACAACATATGCATCAGATTTAGGTTAAGCCAATACTTAGCGGAGAGTGCCAAGTGCAAATCTATAGCAGATAAGGAAATGGTACCAGAAGTGGACTTGCAGATGGTGGGGTCGTTGGGGCTGACTTCAAAGCCGTCCACGCAGAGACAGTGGAAGCTGCCGTGAGTGTTGATACAGCGCTGGGAACACGGGTATGAGGTCGTACACTCGTCTATGTCCACACATGTTTTTCCATCTCGCTTCAGCTGGAAACCAGGATGGCAGCGGCACTGAAGAAAAGTAGAAGAAGAATGAATACATCATGTGGCGTCAATAATACGTTTTGCAATAGAACGTAAACTAAAACAAACTGTGTAATATAGTGTACAATTTAAACTATTTACTACTGCACCAAGATACCATCATACTGTAATTTTAACAAAAAAAACCTTCATACATCGAGGGAGATAGTTTGGATAGAATTTGTTAGAAATAATAAAGTCTTGACCACAACTCCAAACACTGCAGGCAAAAGAAAGTTCACAGAAAGTTTAAGCTGTTCCACAAATGATCTCCCATTTCAACAGTCAAAACATGCTTTATCTTATGAAATGGCATGGCTGAAATCAAGCTTTAAAAATATCAACTAGAGTATTTAAACAGAAACCAAAGACTGCTTGGATTGCTTTTGTATCTCAGAACACTTTCAAATGATTTTAAAGTTTGGCAAAAGATAGAAGACGACATGTAAAGTACCTTGTAGCCAATCTTGAGGTCATCGCAGAGCTGGGAGCAGCCGCTGAGTTTGCTGTTGAGACACTCGTTGAGGAAGCAGTTGAGTTCATCTGAGCCGTCTCCGCAGTCGTCATTGCGGTCACACAGTAAAGTCTCATTTAGACACTTTCCATTATGACACACATAGGCTGAATCATTACACGCACGCTCTGAAAAGCAAATGTCAAATCATATTAGAAAATTAAACGATTTAAATTCAAACCTTTACAAAAGAGCATTAAATAATGATTTGGTTTTCTCACCAGAGTCAGTGCATCGAGGATTTTTGGGAGCTTCATCAGAGCGATCCTGACAGTCAAACTCTCCGTCACACTCCCAGCTCTTCTGGTTGAGGCAGCGACCATTGGCACATCGAAACTCGTCTAGCCCACACGGAGGGTATTCTGTTGCAGAAAACAAGTCACTTTAAATCCCTATTACTCTTGAGTTAAAGCAAATGTGTGTAATGAAGACCATTTAAGAACACAAGTTTAAATCAGTGCTGGACTTGACTTTTACTCTTATGCTTTCCTGTCCATAATAAGGCAATCCTATTATTTTCCACGCTTTCTGTGCACTCACCACATTCAGGAGACTCATCTGAGCCGTCTGAACAGTCGATGTCATGATCACACACAAAGTGCTTTGGGATGCATTGTCTGTTCTGGCACATGAACTCGTTCTCATCGCAGGTGCTGTTGGTGTACACTGGGAATGAAAGATGATACTTAGATAAACAACAATATTTTGCAGAGAGGAGATCGTTTTTGAATTGCTTTAATCTTTCCACTCACTGCAGCCAGCCTTGACGCTCTCATCTGCTCCATCGGGACAGTCCTTATCACCATCACATTTCCATCTCTGAGGCACGCACATGTGGGAGCCGGGACACTGGAAAGCCTCAGGGCTGCATGTCTTGGACTCTAAGATTAATAGGGAAAAAAAAAAAAAATCACTTCAGTAAATTACTTCTCTAAAAGGTTTGGATAAATTACTGAATCTAAGATACTTTGGATTATGCTAGATGAAAACAAATGCATCATCTTACTGCAACTTCTGGTCTTTCGTCTGAACCGTCCTCCAAGTCGTCTGAGCCGTCACAAAACCCAGTGGCTTGTAATGCAGCGATGGTTCCCAATTCAAACTGTGGGATGTGAGAATTGTCTGAAAGAAAAACCTTTTAATGAGACTATTTAAGACACAAAGTTTAATCCGGCTGGACTTGACTTTTACTCTTATTGCTTCCTGTCCATAATAAGGCAATCTATATTTCCAGCTTTCTGTGCACTCACCACAATTAGGACACTCATCTGAGCCGTCGAACCAGTCGATGTCATGATCACACACAAAGTGCTTTGGGATGGCATTGTGTTCTGGCAATGAACTCGTTCTCATCGAGGTGCTGTTGGTGTACACTTGGGAATGAAAGAAATGATACTTAGATAAAATAATATTTTTGCAGAGAGGAGATCGTTTTTTGAATTGCTTTAATCTTTCCACTACTGAGCCAGCCTTGACGCCTCTCTATTGCTCATCGGGGAACATTCCTTATCACATCACATTTCCATCTCTGAGGCACGCACATGTGGGAGCCGGGACACTGGAAAGCCTCAGGGCTGCATGTCTTGGACTCTAAGATTAATAGGGAAAAAAAAAAAAAATCACTTCAGTAAATTACATCTCTCAAAAGGTTGTGGATACAATTACTGGAATCTAAGTACCTTTGGATATTGCTAGATTGAAAACAATGCATCACTTACTGCACTTCTGGTCTTCGTCTGAACCGTCTCCACAGTCGTCTGAGCCGTCACAAACCCAGTGGCTTGTAATGCAGCGATGGTTCCCACATTCAAACTGTGAGGATGTGCAGAATTTGTCTGAAAGAAAACGGGCAACAAGAACAGCGATCAGAAAAGATAGGTAGGGCTGAACAATTTGGGGAAAATATCGAATTGATTTTTTTCCCTTTGTGATTCGATTTGCAATATATGTCTGATTCTGTTTAAAGTTCACATTTAAATGTGTCCAGAATATTGACAAAAAGAGTGAAATAGGAAAACAAATAGACAATCTAATAAAAGAATATTTACTTGTATTCAAAACATGTTTGTACAGATCTAAACTACAGTCTTAGTGTTTTCATGCAGAATAAGACAGGATTTTGTTGTTGTTTATGGGGGAAAATATGGTTGCAGCCAAGACCATTTGCCATTCAAATTGCGATTTCGATTGCAATTAATCTTGTAGAAGGAATGGCAACTAGACTTAAGAACAGCAATTTGTTTGAATAAAGTTTGCATAAATTAGTATCTTGTATATTCGTATAATAATTACAACAAAGTCATGATTTAGAAGGATGCGTTTTTTACATGCTTATGTGAAGTTAAAATCTTTGGACGCTCCAGTTGGCAGAACACAAAATTATATATTAGAATCTGGTTTTGCAGCAGACTGACCACAATGCGTCTCGTCGGCTCCATTCTCACAGTCGTTTTCCTTATCGCACGTCCAGCTCATAGGAATGCATCGCCCACTGGGACACGCAAAGAAGTTGACTGGACATTTAACATTCCTCTTATCTGCAGGACGATAATAGAACAGAAAACACATGTTGAGTGAGTGTGGCACACGGGAAGAACCGTATAAAAGCATCAACAACAACCACCTTGACAGTTCCTTTCATCAGAGAAGTCTCCGCAGTCATTGTTGCCGTCACACTCCCAGGAGGACAGGTAACAAAGGGTTGTTTTCTCACAGCTCTTGAAAGAGGCTCCTTTCACGCCCAGTCGGAAGAAACGGGAGCAGTCGGTGGGCTCTGTGACAAAAACATTCACACGTATTTATCAAGTCACTGCTGCTGGGCTTGATATGATATTTCTGACTTGATGTTACAAGCTATAATTTTTAGTCGCCAAAAAGACAAGTAAAACAATGACACTTACGGCAATTCATCTCATCACTTGCGTCCTCACAGTTGACCACTTGGTCACACCGGCTGAAGTTAGAAATGCAGCTTCCATCTTTGCACTGGAACTCTCCCTGTTTGCACAAAGTCACTACAAAACGCAAATTGACACAGATTATTGTAATACTCTCCATTCTGACCTTCCAGAGAAAACCATTGCAGAGCAGAGGTTTCAAAACCCTGGCGTTTTAAGAGACCCCCGTGGCCGACCTGGCGCACGGCAGTTCAAGAGGACCATATAGAAAGAGCATAATCACACTAGCTTTGCTAGTGTGATATGCTTGTGCTTCAGGAGGAAATGTTTTTAGTCTCGATTATTTAGGTACTTCTATCTGATTTTCGCATAGACTTTGTGGCAATTAGAGAAACTTTATTGACACAGTAGCTCACAAATTACAATCCATAGAAAGTTTGTAATATCTAAGTGATAATAGGAGAAAAGAGTGGACAAATATTCAGATTTTTAAATAGAACAAATATACGTAACTTTAGAATAAATCCAATTGGCTAAATACAGTGCAAAGATGAAAAATTATTGCTCTGATATGACAAAAGGTTACCTATTACATAAGGCTGAAATAACACAGGATTGGTTGCTGTTGCCAATTGTTAATCTCTGTATTTAGAAACGTGCAAATAAACTTTGATAATTGATGATTGGTATTACGATTTGAGAATGGTCTTGGACTATATCAGAATTAAAATAAGGCTACAGTGTGATATTTGTGAAACTACAATTAGTATGTGTTAAAAACTAGATATTCTTGTCTAAAATTAATATACTGATATAATTGTTGTGGTATTGAGCCTTTTTCACAGAATAAGACTAAATTCAGAGTTGAAAAAGTGACTTACTATTGCATGGAAGTTCATCAGAGTGATCACCGCAGTCATCAGTGCCATCGCACCAGAACTGATGTCCAATGCAGCGGCCGTTCATGCACTTTCTATAGCCTTTCTTGCAAATTCTGTGAGCTGATTGGAAAAAGCAGGACGGTTAACACAGTAGTAGTATCGTTTAGGTCAGACTTACATTGACAAATAAACTCACCACAATAGGACTGCTTCTCGTCAGACTTGTCCTTGCAGTGTGCCATTCCATCACAGGTGAGGCTGTAGTTGATGCAGTCACCATTGCCACACTCGAAGTCGTCCACACTTCCACAGGACATGTTCATGGCTGATGAGGTACGCACATGATGGTTTAGCGACAGTTCAACTTTAAACTAAACATTTTCTCGCCCATTTCTTACAAGAGCAAGTGTTGTCTTCAAGGAGTTGCCGGTCTCCACGGCAGCTGCAGTTGACGCGTCCATCCGAGGTCGGCAGACACAAGTCCTGACATCCGCCATTGTTGTTTCGACAAGGGGAATACTCACCTTAAGAGGAGTATTGCATTTTAATTATATGTTGGAGTAATTTATGAATGATGATATATTATGCTTACAGCTGTTGGTGTCGTTGGCCACAGCGACGATGCCCATTGGTTGCTGCGGGATATCGGCTCTGAGCACCTTCATGTCTCCTCCTGTGTACTTATCCGCTCTCAGGACGGCCCTCCTCACCCAGTCCGTCCAGAAGATGTAGTCTCCGTACACGGCCAGGCCAAACGGGTGAACGGGCTCATTCTTCAACAAGACCTGTGAAAGAGGTCAACTAGGTCTCAAACGAAGCTGGAATATATTACTGTTAAATAGAATATTTCCTCTGCATATTTTAAAGGGGGCATATTATGCATAACCAACTTATAAGCTTTCCCTCATCACAAACTTACTTGGGGTAGTATATTGCATGTTTGAGCAATCTTGTATTGCCCTACCTTTGAGGCTTGAGTGCTCAGAAACTCTGTTTTCACCTACCCCCTATCTCTGCCCACTGCTATGCATTTACCCACTCATACATGTTGGGTTAAAAATGCAATGTAGCTTTTTTGTCAACAATAAAATCAGCTGTATGAAAAGCCGCAGTTTGCTAAGGCGCGGCATATCAGTTTTGAGCGGGAAGTCAACTATTTTAAATCCATGTTGACAGAATATTTAAAAAATGATCTACGTATTATAGTGCACTAAATGCTCATAAAATAGCATAATATATAACATAAATATATCAGACATAATAATAGTAAACCTCAATGAATAAAGTCTTTGTAAAATTATATTATTATTATTATTATTATATAAAATTATGCATAAACTAAAGTTATATTATAATCGTAGGAAAAGTATTTAGTAAGACTGGATATGGTCCTAAAAATACACAAAATAATAAAAGTCTTACATAACGGTTGCTTCCATCGTATTCACAGCGCTCAATCTTGTCCAGCGTGGCGTCGGAAAAGTAGAGTTTTTCAGCACGGTGATCTATTGCCAGACCGTTTGGAGTTTTGATGTCACTACCAATGATCACCAGAACATTTGCCCCATTCAGAGACGCTCGCATTATACTGGGGGCCTGCTCATTCCAGTTGGTCCAGAACATGAGACTAGAGCAGGAAACCACAGTTGAGTTATAATAAAGATGTTTAAAGCAAAAGGCCATGGTTCATTGAAAACTAAACAAATGAAAAATATTAGTTTTGGTATTAGATAACTCACTCCTGACACTCATCCAGTACAAATGCTCTGGGGTGGTCCTCTCCAGACATAGTGACCACAGTATCACGGTTGTAGGCCACGTTTCGGCTCTGGTCTACTGTGTGGCGAGTGATTGTTGACGTTGTATAACTGGTCCAATAGAGCGTATCCCAACCGCGGTGATAAGCAAGACCTTCTACCGATCCAACATCTGTGAAGCAATGAAGAGGCATTATATCTGTGTTGTTTACGTAGGGCAAAAAGCAATTCTAGATTTCACTGAAAGAAATTGACAAAGAAAGGAAATTATTGTAATGGAGGACAAACATTTTACTAGTAACTAACCACATTAAAGTTGAACAACAGATAGTTCTGTTGTTCACAGACAAGTGACAGAATAGATCATAGATTTGTATATCTTCGGTAATGAGTGTGGAAATAAACTACAGCAGCCGAACTATACACATGTAACCATGTGTTTGCTTTTCCCGAGGGGAGTAATGATCTGTATCGTCCTGTCATTTTATAGCTGGCTGAACAACGAATACACATACCGCACCGTTCGTTCAGTGCAGCATTTTATAAAGGAAACAAAATCTGCTGCAGAGTTTAAAAATCAAACTGTTAACTATGAAAAAATTATTAATCAAAAAAGAAAGACTGTCGCTGTTAAAAGTACATTATGTCATTTCTTCTGGTGTAGGGGCCGCTGCCTGTTTGTCTCCATGGAGATGTCAATGCTTTGCCTGGAATGTTCCACAGTATGATATTTCTCTCATCTATCTTGCTGTTTTTCAATTACAGATGCTTTTCATGCCTTGAAAAACATGCCGGGTTTCAAAAGCTCTGACCTGTAACTTGGTCTGATGGCATCACATGCTTGTCTATAAGGAGATGTAATGCCGAAAACATTTCAGGTAAAGCAATAACATCTCCATGGAGACAAACCAGTTAGCACTATTTAACAAAAGGTTACGTTACTTGGTGCACCTTTCAAAGGGCTTAACAAAAGAAAAAAAAAAAAGACGATAAAATGTAAAATGACAAAATAAAATGTATAGTAACTGTACTACAGATAAAATACTAAAGAAATTATGACTTGATTGAAGCATACTGTAAATGGTGATAGATGGTGTGCCCCTCCCCACACAGATCTCTACAGCCTCTTGTCACTGAGCAAACACAGTTTCAAGCTTTTTGCCATTTGATAAAGCACCCTGATGGCTTTGCCAGCGGCAAAGACCTAGAGTTTTAAACTGTAGTCTGAGATGAAATATTATAAATATTTTGGTTTTGCTGGACGAGTATGCTGTGTTTGAAGAGCTTTGAACTGAAAAACTGGCACCTACACTAAGAGCTATTTAGCATCAACATCGACTGATCTTCAAGTGGAATATCGTCTAACAACCAGAGGAGCAAAGAGATCAAGCTTAACTTCTTGGATTACAAAGACCAACCTGATTCTGCCAAGGTAAATATTGGGATTCTACAGTCGACTTTGAACTTTCACTGAAGATTAATAAACTGAATCTATCAAGCACCTTCTAAGTCCGGTGCAGAAAAAGTCTGTTGTATGAAGGACAAAGATTCTAAAGTTCCTAAAGAGATTTGACCGGGGAGGTCCTAATTGCTCATCTAATTACTATCATTATGAGCTGTCTCAACAGAGTGTGATTAAGCCTGTGATTAAGACACAAATTAGAGCCAAAAGATGCATCGAGTAGCCTGTGCTGGAAGGTGCAGAAGCAAAGCTCTCATGGGCCATTAGACAAACAAATAAATTCAATTCTGAATCATGGACATGTTAGAGAGTCAGTTTAACACCAGTGGATTTCCCAGAATGAGCAAGGACCAGGCACTAATAAAAGTAGTGATACCACTCCTTGATGGCTTTATTCTGGTCATTGGTCTGGTAGGACATTTTTTGGTTATTACCATCCTAAACGGCAGGAGGAAGAGAGACAGTCAGCCTCCACATGGTACAGACACACTGCTGCTGGCGCTGAGTGCAGCTGATTTGCTCCTGCTCCTTTGTCTGCCCTTCCATACCTCGGCCATCACTTTAGGGTACTGGCCTTTTGGCAGTTTCCTATGTAAGGCCATTAGCTTCATGGGAATTGCTTGTTCAACCGCATCAGTTTTCACACTGGCTGCGTTGGCGGTGACCCGCTACCTGACAGTGGTGCACCCTACCTGGGCTTACCGTTTGAGGATGCACCGGCATATTAAGCTCACAGTGACTCTGCTCTGGGTCCCCGCCTCAGGCCTGGCAGCACCACAGTTTGCTTTCCGCACAGTCACGACCTCCAGTGCAGTCTATTGTTTTGCCTTTCTGTCCACCTTCAGCCAACTGGTCTACAGCATTGCCTTGTTCCTTTTTGGATTTGCCATTCCACTTGGAATTATTGTATTTATGTATGCCAAAATATACTGCTTCCTTCAACATGCAAGACTACTGGGTAACCCTCCTCAACTGGAGCGCTATCAAAATCAAGTCACCCACACTTCAGCTCTGATTGTTCTGATTTTCACGCTTCTCTGGCTGCCATCCTACGCCCTCATGTTTTCTTTCATTGGAGGAACCATATCTGGAGCCCCAGGCTACTCCCTTTTTGCCGTATTTGCCAGACTGTTGGCCTCTTCAGCAACTGTGGTGAACCCTGTCCTCTACGGCTTTATGTCACAGAAGTTTAGAAGAGAACTAATGGAGCTGGGCAGAAAGCGGTGGGCCTGGTGTAAAAGCTGCCTGATCGATTGCCCTCAGCTTGGGAACAGAGACATAGTACAGCCATTTGTGTTGGACAGCTCAGACAGAAGCCACAATTGATTAAACGTCAAATACCAAACACTGCTACCTAAGAAGGAAATAATAATAATAATAAAAATACATTTTTACTTTTACTATTTTGTAATTCATTTTCTGTAATATATATTATTAAGTTTTTACTATTAAAAAGCTTTTTGGTTTTCAAACACAGTTAAGTGTTTTGTCCAGTGGATGTTCTTGTGAAGTAAAACAGGAATTTTGTTCTGTATAATGAGTAGCTCTTCAAGTGGCAGCTCTCGGCGAGTGAAGCTGCAGCTGTGTGTTCATGCAGTAACTCCTCACTGATCAAGAGCTGCCAAACTTCAAGTAATGAAGGATATCATTCACTATATAGAAAATGTACTGTAGATGGCTAGCAATAACATTTAAATTGACATTACTGAGAGTGTATTTAATGTAACTTTGTTGATGTGTAAGAAAAAATAAAAGTGACAAACTTACTATCAACAACAATCTTGCGGTCTGCTCCATCGTCATTGATCTGCTGGATGTTTCCAAAGTGGATGTCACTGAAGAAGATGCGATTGGACCCTTTTCCTCCCCCTCCATGGTAGTCAAAAGTCAGAGCAATGACATTTTTCATGTGGTCTGGGTCCTCAAATGGTTTTATAGGAGCATTCAAGTTAGTCTCATCTGATAGATGTATGCTCTTTAATATAGTCCTCTCGGAATACAGCAGATATCCGTCATAGTCACGGCAGCTTTTGTTGTCCTCAGCGAGCATGCCATGTGCACAAGCGCAGGTCCGCTGTCCATTTCCACGAAACAGACATAGCTGTTCACAACCACCATTGCGGTCCTTGCAAACATTGGTGCCTATAAAGATGACAGAAGAATTGTAATAAATTAAAACAGTGATATGTGAATTGTATCAGATGTGGACAATAACTGAGCCAATATTGACAGCGGATTATGAGTCTATGAAATTACCGCAGTTGAATTGTTCTAAAATAATAACATAAAAAAATAAGAGTACCCTGTTGTCTGGCTCGGTTGAAAACCTTAATGTCTTTAAGCTGTACACCAATTCCAGTCCTCAGCTGAACTGCATCTGTGGCATTGTCTTTGCTGCCTCTTTTAATTGAGCCATTTGCATGGGTCCTGCACGTAAATCAATGAAAGACATCAAAACAACAACTAAGCAAAACAAAGCAACAAAAAGCAAACAAATAAAAAGGCAAGCAAATACATAATCATGAGAACAAACCTGTCACTCCAATAGATGTATTCCTCAAAGACAGATACAGCAAACATATCCATGTTGTTGTTGGCCAGCACTAGCTCACGGTTTTCCCCAGTTTCCAGGTTGATGCGCTCAATCTTATCAGTTCTGGCATCGCACCAGTAAAGCAGACCCTCCTACAAATCCAAACAAAGCCAAGCAATTATTTATAGTATACAATATGAATCACACACAAAAACACATAAAGAGAGACTCTTCAAACAGAGATTTATTTGACAACACCAAAATAAATGAGCCAGACCATATATGACGTTTTCATGCCAATACCTCATAGTCAATGGATATCCCGTTGGGCCAGCTGATGCTCACATTGACCAGGACCAGCCTTTGAGAACCATCGAGGCGAGAACGCTCAATACGGGGATACTGACCCCACTCTGTCCAGAACAGGTATCTGTAAAGACAAATCAATGTATTAAATTGTCAATTAAGCTGTGCCTGAAATTGTATGACATATAAAACTGTGCACAAAACATGGTAGAAATCCAAACATCTCAAAGACAAAAAAACTAAAATCAGATCAAGAAAATTCCATATGAACACCTGCATGCATCCCACGCAACCAGTCATGAATCCCACCTGTGGTAGAAATCTGTGACCGCAAAGCCACCTCTTGTAATCTCGGAACCATTGCTATTCTTACCCTTTCACTGGATGAACAGTGATAGCTCTGGGTTTGTCAAGGCCCTGTGAGATCACCACATAGCGAAAAGAGCCATTCAGTCGGGCTACTTCAATCACATCAAAGCCCTGGTCAGTCCAGTAAATATTTCCTGTAATAAGATATGATTAATGTAGGTATACAAGCAACTGACTTTGAAATAATATTATGCAAGGATTAGTCTTAACCTGCTATCCAGTCCACAGTGATGCCCTCCACTCTGCCAATGCCATTTGTCACCACGTCCTCTCTCCAGGTCTGGTCTCTCTTGGCTCGGCTGATAGTGCTTAGGCCCATGTCAACCCAGTAAATGGTGTCATTTTCTGTAAACCAAAAGTAATATTAAGACTCACTATAAAGTCTTACATCACCAAAGCAAATTCAAAATCTCACTGAAGTGAGGCATTTTATTTGCTGCATTCTAGTCACTCACCAGCATGAAAGTCAATGCCAACGGCCAGCGAGGTGCCAGACACTGGCACCAAAGCGTCAGATTTATCTGCAGGATCCAAAGGAATTCCTCTAATTCCCTCATGGACTGAGTACAGCAAGAAAGAGCCCATTCCTGTTCAAGGAAATTCAAAGTTCAAATGAGCTTTTATAACCTACAACATGTCAGTATGTAAAAGGTATTTGAGAATGATTGTCGTACCCTCACAGGACTGCTGACCACTCTTCAGGCTGTATCCTGCGGTGCACATGCAAGCCCGGGTCGTTGGAGAAGTGGGAAGGCACAGCTGAGAGCAGTCTCCATTGTTGTTACTGCAGAGGTTTATACCAGCTACAAGAAAATAAGCATGAATCAAATATTTGATACACATTGTATACTTCAGAGCTTCAGACTTGAGGGACTACCTTTCTGTGTATCTTCATCATAAATCTTCATGTGCATCATTGGAGATGTGTTGTTTCTTAAGACCTTCCAGTTTCCCCCATCTTTCTTGTCACATGTCCCAATTTGATCAGTTCCCTGGTCTGCCCACCAGAGCTTGTCACCTAAATCAGTTTACCATTGACATAATTGAATATGAACATTGGGATATCATACTGATGAAGAAAATTGTAAATATTTTCCATATCTTACCCATAATTGCAAGTGCTGTGGCTTTGGTAAGTTTGCCTTTAATACTTCCAATTATCTCCAGGTTGGACCCATCCAGTTTACAGTGATTGATGGTGCTGTTTCCTGAGCTAATCCAGTACAGCTGCTCATTCTCATAATCAATTGAAAGACCTAAAAAGAACACCTGTATAATATACTGTATTGTGTATCATGAAGATAATCTCTTTAGGTTTACATTTTTCTACTCACCGACGGGTCCTTTTTGGTTGGTAAAGAGCAAAGTGTGATTTGTGCCATCCATATTAGCCACACTAATGTTGTCCCCATCTGTCCAGTAGAGTTTACTGCAACACATTTAACATTTTACCAATTCCATTCTTATAGTAGAATACAACAAGGGAAAATAGATGCCGCTGTAAATTCAGCCGAACACCAACCCGAGCAGAGGGTGTGCAACCAGACCGTAGGGTTTATCAAGTCCCTGGACCACAGCATTTTTGAATGACCCATCCAGTCGGGCCACATTGATCTGCTTCTTATTGGTGTCAAAACTGGTCCAGAAGAGGTTTCTGGACACCCAATCTACTGCCAGCCCATGTGCATTGGGAAGATCTGGGAAATAAAAGTGCCGTTTTAGACTGTATATTACTGTGTATTTGCAATAACAACGCTTGTTCAAAGAGAGTAGTTGTTACCAGCTGACACGACAGTCTCCACACCAGTGCCATTAATGAAGGCTCTCTTAATGGTTTGTGTTCGGACATCTGACCAATAGATGCGATGCTCCACGGCGTCATAGTCCACCGCTGTGACATTGTCTATATCCGGCACAGTGAAGGAGATGATGTAGTTGTAATAGGGATTGTCGATGTCAACTCCTCTGATCTCAATTTGACGAGCGTAGAGGAGAAACTTTCGGGACTCTGATGAAATATAAACAAAAAGTCATTAAACAACAAGCCTGTGACAAATTCACTGTAGCTTGATTGCCACACCACCTCTAGCGCTGGACTTTATGAACTTTATGAACTTTAATTAACTTTATAAAAGATAATAAATAAACCCCAACACTAACCCTAAATAAATTCAGTGAACGTATGCATATTCAATCAAATATTAATCCATGTAAGTTTTCAGTTTTCAATTCAGTTAAATTTAAGGGCATTAATCACTCCAGCTACAACACTATGTTTGGTAGGCGAGTATGGATTACATTCTAAACAAATAGTGATCTATGCAATCATTATTTGCTCCTGTGCTTACCTTTGCATGTGCGCTTGTCAGCTTGCAGCTTCATGAGGTGAGGGCAGGCACAGGAGAATGTCTGATTGAAGTTGATCAGACAGAGGTGGGAACAAGGGCTTTTACCATCTTTAGCACAAGGATTTGGAGCTAAATCAGAGAAAGAAAAGGGCTGAGAAAACAACAAAAACACAAATAGAACTGTATATTTATGTATGTAGTGTGTTATTGCCTGCTACAGTTAAAGTTACGAGTTGTAACTGTAATCAGTCATTATTTTGAGAGTTTCGCAATATAATCAATTATTACAAATATTTGTATTATTTTATTCCTGTCTCTTTTTATTGAGACAGGAAATGTATCTGTTGGTGGATATATATATAAAATAAACACATTAAGCTTCTGAAGAGTTACATTTAGACAAAATGCTTTAGTTGAAATCTGCAGTGACGCTGGTACATACATTTTTTATTTTTTTTTATGTTTGGTCTAGGTTACTGAATTATACTGACTGGCATTCTCAACTCTGTCAGCATGACTCAGTTGCTGTGCAGTAATACTGTATGTGGTTTTGTGACTAACCTTGAGGCTGTCTTGATGGGTGGTAAACCTGCAGGTCAAAGGGCTGTGTGTTGGTGCGCTGGACCACAGTCACATTGTGTCCAGTCCATTTGTTTGCTTTAGATAAGGTGTTTGTCCTCCAGTCGGTCCAGTAGACCTCACCACCGTACATAGTGACAGCAAATGGGTGTGACAGATACTCATGACCACGCAACACCTCAATCAGCCCTGATCCATCATACTTAGCAGAGTAGATTGCATCTGACCTACACCAGGACAACATGAGGAAAAATCGGAAATTAGGGACCAAATACACCATTTAACGCAAAAGTCTTATAGTCTTGAAAAAATGTACTGCAATATGCCATAATAGATGTTAATTCCAGGCAAAGGAAGTGGGTGATGTAATTGTGTGGGTGGATACAGTCCAATGGGAGTCCTCTAGACAATTATAGAGACATATAGCAAATACTACCTGGCATCTATCCACACAATGCGCCTCTCCATGTAGTCCACAGTGAGTCCGTTGGGCCAACCACCGCTGCCGGTCTCTCTGTGGATTGTGCGTCTGCCTTCACCACTCATAGAAGCTGCCTCTATCCGAGGCTGACTGGCATCCCAATCGGTCCAGAAGAGAATACTACAAAAAGGGTAGCAAAAGTAAATGATCAGTAATGTTAGAGACATTTGTATATGCGTAAATCTTGTATAGTTTTTCGTACCCATCACGGGGATCTAAGGCAATAGCACGAGGGTGTTCTACTTCTCCAGCCAGCAGAGTTGTCCTCATTGTCCCATCAAGTTTTGCAACTTCAATTTGATCCAGGTTACTTTCAACCCAATAAATGTTTCCAGCAATCCAGTCTACAGCCAGGCCCTCTGGAGTGGCCAGTCCATACTGAATCACCACCTCAAAACTGGTCAGAGCTGGAGCAATGAAACAAAGGAAAAATGGGGTTGCTTACCGACCGTATCAGAACAATGTCTGTTTTGGCTTTCATATTCCTTCAGAATATATTGTGTTACTAAACTGTTTCAAATTGTGTAAAAATGTGAAGACCAAGACACACATATTCTTGTGTGTTCAGTATTTTCAGTATAATTATGAAGACCCAGTTTAGATTTAGGAGAAGCTGACTCCAGTTTTCAACCTGCCGTCACGCACACAGTCCCAAGACAAATAGGAAGAGACAAGGCCTTTCGTGTGCCCCTGAAGTGCCGTGCTGGGAACGTTACTTTGATTGGTAAAGAGACCAGGGGTTCGGAGGAAACAAGGCCAAGCATGACCTGAGAGATTCAGGGTCACAGACTGCCACTCTTAACTAGAGATCGACAAATGTGTTTTTTGTGGCCAAAATTTAAACTGACTGTAGAGAAACCAGAGCAACCGATGGATAAGCTCTGTAGATGCTTTTGAACAATATATTTTGATCATTACCAAATAAAATTAATGAAATTGCAACAAAGCTATCCACAACCCTGTTTCACTACAATACAAAGAAAGCAGTGTAGGCCCATTTTGTGTGAGCTTTAAGGCCGAAAGCCGATAAGCTAAAAAGGGCAAATTTCGGCTCTATATATCTACGTTAACTCCACTTCTAACCTTCAAAGTATTTCTTTTTTTGTATAAAATGGTTGAAATAAAAAGGTTCAGAAAGCCAATGAGGAAGTATTGTTCAACCCCTGGCAGCTTAATTTTGCTTCCCTAAAAACTAAAGCTGTTTTACACAAACTATTACAATTCCTTATGCTAAAGTGCTGTATGTGATGCACATTTGCTTTTCTCACCTCCATTTTCAGAAAGTTTCCCTCTGTATATCTTGTCCTCGACCACATCAGTCCAGTACAGTGTGCTCTGGTTGAGGTGAAAGTCCAAGGCTATAGTGTTCCTCAGGCCTGGGACCAGCACACTGAACTCCCCTTTATGAAGCTCTATCCTTCGGATCTCATGACGGTTGGAAAAAATTATGAAGGGTTTGAAAGGATCTGAAAAATATAAATGTTTAAAATTTACTTTGTGGTCAAGTAAATTTAATGCACAGTAACAAATTGATTATGCCTTTTCGAACTAAGAGTCACCTTTGACAAAATTCATAATACAAGAACTGAATAGCATGTCATTTTCCTCACCTGTGCTTTTGCAGCTTTCCATGTCAGACTCCAGTTCCCAGCCTTCATAGCAGGAGCATTTGACAGTGGATTTCTCCTGCTCACACTTCTGGCTACACTTAAGATGTTTGGCACAAAAGCTCTGGATCTGGCAGGTCTTATTGTCAGAGCCCAGCTCCATACCCAAAGGGCAAGAACACATGTATCCCTCTCCCGGAATTATTGTACAGTTGTGACTGCAGCCTCCCTTGTCCACTGCACACAGGTCTTTAGGAGAGAGGGAATTATTGTGCATGAATAAAGATTTCTAAATGTAATTAACATAGAAAAACCAAAAAACAACAACTACAACAACAATACACACCACAAAGCTTCTCATCCGAACCATCGGGACAGTCATCTGTGCCATCACAGAGCTTTTCGGCGGGTAGACAGATGGAGTCATTGGTGGCACACATGTGGTGAGATAATTTACACACCAACGCTTCACAGTTGTCCTCATCCGAATTGTCCTCACAGTCACTGTCTCCATCACACACCCAGGCCTTACTGATGCAGCGAGCTGTTCAGAGAGGATAGTCTTTAGATCATATCAATTGCATTACACCGACAATAACTACAGCTAATGTTCCTACCTGAGTCCCTGCAGCTGAACTTTACGGCAGGGTCACACATGTGTGTAACACCATCACAGCTGTTCTCATCACTCAGATCCATACAGTCTGTGTCTCCGTCACAGCGCCAGCGCATGGGAATGCACAACCCATCCATCCGACACTGGAATTCATCGACATGGCAGCCACCTGGAGGTCGAGTAGCTGTAGAAAAATAAACACAAATAACTTATTAAAGTAACTTATTGTAATATTTCCTTCAGTCAAGTCAAGTCACACACTAAACCAGAAAAAGAGATATGTACAAATCTTTGGAAATAAAAGGGAGTCGAAAGTACTTTATTCTGACTAACTACTTCCAGATGGCAGGTCAACAAAGCATACAAACACACACAGGCAGAAAATGCACACACAGCACACAGGCTGCTCATTAGACCAACAGGTCCTGCTGAGTCCCAGTCCCTCTGCTTTCTGGGCTCTGACAGCACTTGGCTGGGGTTCTACATGGATCAAACAATAAGTGTCTAATAATATAAATGTAAAACTTGAACTATTAAAAACGGAATCTTTGACATTTACATGTCAAAACACAGCTGCAATAACAATCACAGCATTTTCCCTTTTACAAACGCCACAAAAGATTTGTAATTATTAGGTCAGGTCTCATCCAACCACAGACTCAATCACTTCCCGAAACAACAACAGAGAGATTTACTCTAAATTAAAAGGTGAATGGGGCATGCAGGGACAAGCAGATCCAAGTGAAAGGAGGAAGTTGAGAAGCCAGTAAATATATTTAAGACCTGCTTACATGAGTCGAGATAAAAAAGGAAACAAATAACACAATGTACACACACAATAGTGCATAGTTTTTCTTACCCTGGTTGGTGCAGTTAGCATGTGTCTCATCACTGTAGTCCCCACAGTCATTGTCTCCATCACACGTCCAGTACTCGGGGATACAGCGGCCACTGTTGCATTTGAACTGGACACTTGAGCAGGAATGGCTGCAGCCTGCCTCATCGCTGTTATCGCCACAGTCATTATCTGCACCCAAAAATTATATAATGCCCAATTTGTGCAGGAGTATATGTTCAATATATGAGTGCTCACCATTGTCACAGCGCCAGTTGATGTTTATGCATCGTCCATTTGCACAAGTGAACTGCGTCAACGGGAAGCAAGTTGGGTAGGCTACAGAGAAAAAGTAAACATACAAGCAAACACATCTTAAATAGTCATATCCTAAAATAGTCTAAATAGTCCTGTGTCCAAAAATAAAATGTGAGGCTTACCACAAGAGTCTGGCTCATCAGAGCGGTCTCCACAGTCATCATCCAGGTCACATGTCCAAGAGATGGGGATGCAGCGGCCACTGGCACACGGATACTGATTGGGTGGGCATGTGCGGGCTGCCAGGAATACATGTAAACCATTTTAAAGCAATAAAACCATCTTCTTTCTAATTACTAAACCATGAATCTACATCCAGATCAGCATCTCCCAATTACAGCTAAAAAAAGTACATCCTGAAAGACCTGGCAAATTACAAACTAATATTAAATACAACTTTTATTACAAGCAGCACTTAGAAGTGGTGGCTCTATAACAACAAACTTGCTTGATCTTAATTAAGCACAGAGTAATTTATTAGCACTTTCATTTTAAATTGAGACACATACGGCTTTTAAAAAGTAATAAATGCAGTAAGTAAAGGAAGTGCACTGCGCTGATATATATATTTTTTGGAGGATGTCGATTAGTATATTCACATATAAAGTGGTGTTGCCAAAACACCTCTCCTAAATTAACACCCTACATACGAACGGCATGTAAGCTCCCAAAGTACCGGTAATAGACAAAAAAACCAGATGATTCCAACAATAAGTAGCCTACCAGAGCAGGTAGTGTTTGACTCATCTTCATCATTGCCGCAGTCATTGTCTCCATCACAAAGCCAACGAAGGGGGATACAGCGGTTGTTCTGACATTTAAACCGGTCAGCTGGGCAAGTGTGCTGGTCTGGAAAAATACAGGCAAGACAAAAGACAATGAGCCAAATGCTAAAACTATTGCACACTTGAACATTATGTGTGACACACCAAATTAGACTTTAAAAATAAGGACATTAAACCAATTAGTTCCGAACCTGTTTGATGAGAAGAAAGCATGTCATCGTAATTACTACCACATTAAACTCCATGGAAAGAAACAATCTCGGAAACTACAAATTGGCAGTTCTTGAGTTACATGATTTTTGTGTTTTTCTTTGTGTTGCGGCTGTAGCCATGACAATGACGTGGCAGACTTACGGCAAAGCTCCGGCAACTCGTCACTGTTGTCCAGACAATCATTGTCCCCGTCACACTTCCAGCGCTCTTGGATACAGCGGTTGTTCTTACAGGCAAACTCACCGGGCTGGCACTGAGGCGGAGGCACATACGAGGGATTGGCTAAGTATGGAGGAAAGAAGAAAGAGTGAGGACATTGAAACAAAAGCTATGCAACAAAACTTCTTGGAGCATTTATATTTTGTGACATTCTTTGGCAGACTTTATTGAAACCTCTCCCTACATTTGGTCGCTGTCTCAAGTGGAAAGCACTCCCTGGATTACTGTAATAACCTTAAATCTGGCTGAGAAAAGTATTAGTGAAATCTTCCACTGTTAAAGCAGCTAAGTACCTTTGCAGGTGACGTTATCCACATCCAGGATTTGATCGTCTGCACAGGCACAGGACCGGCCATTGGGGATAGCAAGGCATAAGCTGCTGCAACCGCCATTGTTAACTCTGCATGCATTGGACCCTGAATGAAAATGAAAGCAAGATACATACCAAATTCACTTGATGGGTGGGAGATTTAATAGGAACATTTGTAGAATACATACCTTGCTGCTGTTGAGCATCATAGACTCTGATCTCAAAAATAGGAGGTCTCTCATTACGAAGTAAAGTGACATTTTTTGTTTCCTGATCCAATTTGTAGATGCTTCCACCACGATACTCATTCCAGAAGAGGAATTGCTTGTAATGGCACAAACCAAAAGCGTGGTTCAGCTCCTGGCCCTCATACACAACCTGTAACAGTTAAAGGAATTTGTTTTGGCACCTAATCATTTTCCTTAATATTGATAATTATCAAGATGTTCTTGACAATGACAAACCTTTCTTTCTGTTGAGTTCAAGTACACAAGCTCAATACGGTCATAGTATGCATCCACCCAGTACAAGATACCCTGGGGAATGTCTAGACTCAAACCGTTCGGCCAAAGCACAGTCTTGCTTGTGAGAAACACTTGGTGATGAGAACCGTCCATCCAAGCTTTCTTGATTTTGCCTCTGTTGCTCTCGGTCGGATCCTCCTCCCAGTCTGTCCAGTACATCCATCTTGAAAATAATAATTTATCATTACAACAATTATAGGGGAGTGCATAACAACTGACTCACGCCAGATTGATATGAGTATCACTCTGAATTGAGTTCTACACAATATCAATCTGGATTGGCTCTCGCTGAAAGCAATCGGGAAAACATTAATAACGTCACAATCACAACAATAACATGCCGAAAAATAAACTGTTGTTAAATCCAGTCCGAGAAAAGCACAGACTTCTTCCCCGTCCTCAAATACACAAAGCGCTTCATTGTGCAAGTTTTTAAAAACAAAATAGTCTGTAAATCTGCTAAAATAGGCCAAAGTACGTCTGTCGGCTTTGCAATGTTGGTTTAGGTTTGTCCTTTTGACTTCTACCCAAACTACAATGCTGCACTGTGATTGGTCAGCCATTCTGTGGACCGGACTCAAACATAACAGCACGAGCATGACCAGATGTATTCTCAAGAGTTTATGAAACAAATATCGCAAGGATTCGTCTGGCTGGCCAGGTTGGTAACAACAACAAATAAATATGAGAACATGCTCACTTGCAATCAACTAAAATCTCTCCAACTAAAAATGCCATGAGGAAGAGGCAATCTGTGCTTTTTGATCCAGTAATAGGACCAATATTTATAATTCATTTCTTTCTTACCCATGCTGAGGATCCACCACTATTGCTCTGGGATGACTCATTTTTCCCTCAATAAGAGTCTTGCGAGTCTGGGAAGCCTTTTCCAACCTGGCAACGCTAATAGTTTTCTTAGGTCCATCATCTGTCCAATAAAGATTACCTCCCATCCAATCCACTGCAATCCCCTCAACAGTGTGAATACCTGAGATAAAATGATGGATGAAAATAGATTTTTTTTTACTGTTGACCATTTTAAAAAGTCAGTTTTAGTGGTTTGAATCTACATTGACTTTGTGCAAAGCTTTACCTTCCTTCAGTATAGTGTCTCTCTCTGTCCCATCTATCTTCTGTCTGCCAATGATGTAGCTTGTGGCATCAGCAAAATAGATGAATTCACTGGCAGCATGAAAATCCAGAGCTCTGGGGTTCATAAGGTTTTCAATAGGGATCATGTATTCATCCGGGACCTTGGCGTTCATGTCCATGCCCCTGATGATGCCAGGACGACCCTTGCCATACACCAAGAAGAGCTCATGGTCTGGTTCTACAGAAGACATAAAAAAAAAAAAGAAAAAAAAAAAGAGAAGACTTAAAAAAAAAAAAGAAAAAAAAAAAGAGAGACTTAGACTTAGTGTACATTGTTTATGAAAGAAACATACAAATCTGATGTTAGAACAGCCATTACTCTTGTCACGTACCACACATTAACATAAGTTTTAGCAAATATACTTTGTATTGTTGGTGTTACGCCTGCTTTCTGCAGATTGATAGCTATTGTTTCTGTTTTTTCCCCTTTGTATGGATGCATTTTGTATTTGGAATCCAGGAAAAGTTACTTGTCAAAGTGCCACCAATCATCAACACTTACTTTTGCAGGATTTTCCATCGCTACCAAGACTGAATCCTGATCGACACCGGCAAGTTCTTGTCTTGTGGCTGTTGCTCAACAAACAGATGTCTGAGCAACCTCCAGATTTCCCAAACTGATCCAAGGCACAAGCATGACTGCGCACTGAACAAGGACAGAGCAAGGACACACATGAAATACTAATACATAAAAGATTAGGGGATGATTTCATTCTTCCTGGCTTCTGAGTGCCTTGTACCTTGAGGCTGGCGTCTCTGATGATACACATGCAGCGCTGCGCCTCTGTCAACGCGCGTGACAACATGGAAGTCTGTGCGGTTGAAGCGGTTCACTCGAATCACGCTGGTCTTGGGGTTGAGGTTGCCTTCATCAGAGTTTGTTGCATACAAATAGTTCTCGAACACAGTCAGGCCGTAAAGATGCTCGATCTGAAATGGGATTATATGGTCAATAAAATAAATATCAGTGGGAACACCTTTCAGTTGGAACAACAAATATTAACTTTTAAAAATTAGGAGTCTTAAACTTAATTTTACAAAATAGTGACTTTTACTCACACTAACAGAGTTAGTGACAAACTAACTAGAAAAGCAAATTCCCTCTAATAATTTTTAGCACCCCATATCCATCTTTTTATTCCTGTTACATTTTTAATAGATCTAATATTATTAATAATACATATTTTCAGAAACTATTTACTACAACATCCTTCAACATAATTCAAAACACTGAGAGAACTTACAATTTCATATATTTGTCAGCTGTGGTTACAGCATTGGTTTACATCACCAGGAGTGAAAGGAAAGAATAATGCAATGTAACAGGCCTTTGTGTTTCCAAAATCTTACATTTTTTTAAATTTCATAGGGGTCAGTTTTGCTCCTGTGTCAGTGTGATAAATGGATCACGTTAACTCCAACACACACTCCAGCCAGTCGCCAATTTAATTAAGTTCATTACTCTACAAGGACATAGAAACCACTGTGCTATGGAAAGAGTTCTATGTGTTCAGGCATTATTAGCAAGAGAAATCACAGGCTATTTAAGTTATGTCTATCAGGGTTATAAAAAGTAAAAGCCTAAATATCTGTTTGTATACGGTAATCACATGAATAAATGGGTGATTGGGCATATTCCTCCAACAGATGTGTTTTACTATGTACTGTACTACGTCAAGAAATTTTATTAATTTAAGTAGACTGCATTTTTTTTTTGCATTGATAGCTCACCAGCAGACCCTGAATAATGGTGTGCCGGTTCTTCCCTTCATAGTCCACTACTTCAATGTAGTCGAGGTACGCATCAGCCCAGTACACCAGCCGATTAACCAGGTCCAGAGTGATGCCATGAGGGAAGACTATTTTACTGTCTACCAGTTTAGTTCGGTTCTGTCCATCCATATCACAACGCTCAACTCTTGGAGTGGAGCCATAGTCTGTAAAGAACACTTTTCTGTAAGAAAGAAAAAGCAGTTTTACTTAAGGCATTTAAAAGTACTGAAATAGCATTGAAATACAAGAAGTGATTCTCGTTAAAAAGGAAATGTATTTGATTTAGACCAGTCAGTATAAGGAACCAAAAAGACATCCTTGCACTTAAAGGTTTAGACTAACCACTCAGTCAGCAGTCCGTCTGATCATAAGATCCTATTTTCAGCCTTAAGTATCACAGAAGGTCATTTCAGGTCAATTGGAAAGGAAGTAGCACAAACCCCATGGCTGGGTCCAAGGCAATGCCTTTGGGATTGTAAAGTTCTTGATCCAGAAGAGTCACACAAGTCTGGCCATTTTTGTTGCACACAAACACCCGGTCGTCCACATCATCGACAAAGTAGAAGTTTCCAGTCAACCAGTCAATAGCCATCTGCTCAACATCTGAAGAAAACAGGAAGTAGAAAGAAATGAGTAAACAAAATTCAGAATTGCAATTCTTCACAAAACAAAAAAAATTGCACTTACAAAAAATGTGTATCAGAAAATATGACACAATGTAATAACAGTTTTTCACAACAACATTTCAGCTTTTGGTGGGCCAAGTAAAGACCCTCTTTATAAATACAGTGATGCGGGGGCCATGAGGATGCACTGAATCCTATAAAGAGAGTTGTTTTAACAGCTGCTTCTGTGATTTCAAAGCAATGGTCTGTATACACACACGGGCTCACCTCACATACATCCACAATCAAAGTCGCCACAGTGGTCTTTTGAGTTGATCTAAGGAAAAACTTTTATCTTGTGGTACAACAAACTTGGGATTTGGATATTTTGGCAGAAGTGGAAATAATAATAACCAACCGTGACCAAACACAGCTACAGCCACCAAAGCTAAACTGCACTGTAAACCTACAAAGCTGGTCAATACTTCACTTCTTATTCTTATTCACATTGTGTCTAATTTGAAACTGGGGTTTGATAAATATAATGATAAACACAAATGAAGTTAAATCATTTCACCGGAGCTTAGAGGAAACCTATAGTATATTTTCTAAGTTCCAGAAACTTGATTCTAGCCAAGTTTATCATACGGCGCCATGATACCTCTCTGGTACCTGCTTTTTAACTTAGCCCCCTTCATCTCCATTGGCTTCATTTAATCTACAAGACAGAAAGCCCTGTTGTGCAACTCATTCATTGTGCAACAGCCAAGTGGAGGAACCCCTTATCCAGAAGGGCCAGCAGCTTGCCGACATCCCCAAGAAGTTTCTGGTAAGTGGAAAGTTTGCTGGGAAAGAGAAAAAAAAATCCCTCCCCCTTTTCTCCTCCTTACCAAACCACTGCTCTCATAACCCCACAACTTCCTGTCCCCGACACCTACCCGTTTAAAACAGCCCTTGTGAAACATTACACCAGCTTGGGGGGGGTCTTACTGGCAAAGACAAACGCACATTTTATTTGAAGTTATTTACATGCAAGACGGTATGCCTAGTTTGTACATCAAATGTATCAGATAAATATATAGACATAAAGATATTATTGACAGAAGTAGAGGTCCAGACTTGAGAGGGTGGAGAGGACTAAGCTTTCCTTTTATCTTCACATACGCAGACACAGCAGGCCACATCTGGAAGCCTCATATACTTATCTGCCCTGCTCTTTCAGTATCCCAGAAGCTATAAATCACCATGTTTGTGTGAACTCCCCACCAAACCCACCTCCACAGAACCAAAAAAAAATCCATTTAAGGCCAGTCTCAGGTCTGTGTGCCTCACAGAGACATACCTGATCTTTTATAAATATCCCACAACAATACTACTTAACCGGTTATTACATTACATTTATGTAGACTGTCTGGTTAAGATAAGATAAGATAACCTTAATTTGTCCCACAATGGGGAAATTCTAGTGTTGCAACACAGACGGTGGCCTTATAGTGCTAAAATAAAATGTTACAATGTTACATGAATAGACGTATTTACATTAGAATGTATCTTTTTTGTAATTTTACCATGTGGCCATATATCAGTTCCGATATCAATAAAATACCTTAGTATTTGGTTATCGATATTTTTGAAAACCCTATCAATTTCAAAGACAAGTTGAAGAAAAAAAACATGGGCATAATGAATAACTAACCTAGTAACATTTAGGAAATCCATTCCACTGCCAATGCACTGGCCCCGTCTTACAAAGATATTCCTATGTCGAGGCTTGGAAATTGAAATCTTCTATTTTATGTCAGTGGCAAAATATATTTTTTCAAATTCTGTATCAATTAAAATGTATTTTGTCCACAACATTTTTCACAGCTCACAAAAAACATTTGTACAGTACATTAAATGTGCCTGTCCCTCGTATCTAGCTTGAGTTTATGAGTAATACATGAAAACAATTTATAAAAGGTAATCTGTCACCTAGTAATACATGCATGAGTTATGTGGGTCAGTACGCAAATGTGCCTCAGCAGCATGAGCCTCAGTCGGTGTGACCTGACAGGACAGGACTGAAGACGGCCACAGGAATGTAAGTTTTGTTAAAGCTGACATAACCCTCTGCAAGAGGAATGTAAATACCATCTGCATGACCACTTCCAGCAGTGGTACAGCAAATCACTACCATTTGTTTTACTACACAACTGTCTGCTCTCATTTTGTTTCTTTCTCTTAAAGTTGCATACTCATCACACAAAGGAGAATGTTGTGAACACATGACAATGGCATTCAAAATTTTGGGTTTTCAGAGTGGTTTTCTCTGTTATTCAACTGTTACATAAGTGTATGTGAAAACATCTACTTATGCATCCTGCATATCTGGGTCTACAGACCTGGCTTCAACACTTGTTTTTCTCATTTGCTGTTCCATGCCGGAGGCAAATTCTCAATTCTTACAAGCAGAATCTCATACACACAAAAACACACCTTTGCTTTTATATTTGTCTACATTTTTATGATTATAAAATAGTTACACGTCAAGACACCAAGTTAATAAAAATGTCACCATGTTTTGATTTAAGTCTTGCATAATTGTTGACTTGCAATCTAGTAAGACCAAATGTAAAATGTAGTATTTGTTTGTCGTTTATTTAAATGGTCACATTCATCTTGCGCTTTTTTGCTTTCAAGGAACTCAATGCACTTTACATCGAGGAACCACTCACCCTTTCACACACACATTCACACACCAGTGCACGCAGACACTGGGGGGCGAGGCCAGTTGTCTTGCCCAAGGACACAACAGCAGTATTCACCTGAGGGAGCCGCTATCGCACCACCAACCTGTGGGTCACCGACCGTTCAACCAAGAGCGGCCAGAGTTTAGTAATACTGAGAGAGTGATCTAACATGGAATTCAATCATATTTAATTATTTACTTAAAACTGGTTCACTTAGAGTGGCTGGTGGCTTGAACATGCACTATGTAGGAGACTGAAATAGAGTAGACTAAAAGTAGACCAAAAAAATTGGATAACTGTGCACCGCTACTTTTAGGGTTTAAATGACACCACAACATTCTAAGGACAAATAATATTTAAATAAGCGGGGAACAGGTACAATTGATTTAAATAAACAGACATTCAGAGAAATCTTCCCCCATTTCAAACTTGATTAACTTACAATAAAACAACATGCCATCTATCATCATATTTTCTATTGATTTTTATGAGCACTCACGGTGCAGACTGAGGGTGATGTTAATGGTGTGGATGCTGGTGACCATCGTCAGATGGGGGATGCTGGCGCACTTCAGCTGAGTGGTTGCAGGGGAGTCTCCCACATCTATCCAGCAGACCTTCTCCTCAGCGTAGATAAAATCCATAGCCATTGTCTGCTTTGTCGTAATGAAGGGCAGTCTGGACATGGAGCCTCCCAGAGTGGTGCACCGAATGTCATGGAGGTTAGCAATCAAGAGCATTGGAAGACGATCTACGGGAACTGGAAAGAAAGATGTGGGTTTACACAAAATAGAAACCAAAATTATTTTAATGACCACATTCTAAAGCCTTTATGACTTAATGGTGTAGTTTAATGACCTATCAATTTGATACCTTTTAATGCTTTTAAGACCACGCAGACAAATATCCTCTTAATAATGCCAAGTGTTTTTAGCTATTGCAATATGCTTGTTGGTGACTTACCGTTTTTGGCTTTGCAGGAACGGTTGTCTGGCTGCAGCAGGTAGCCCTCCACACAGCTGCAGGTGTAGGAGCCCTCTGTGTTCGTACATGTCTGAGAGCAGGTCCCGTATACACTGCACTCATTGAAGTCTAACATGGAGATAACAGCCAGTTACCAAATCCTTGTGGTATTTGTATTGGAGACAACTGCAATAATGAGTAATGACTGTAAATTCATATTTGATATTATATATATATATATATATATATATATATATATATATATATATATATATATATATATATATATATATATATATATATATATATATATATATATATATATCTCAGTGACATTAACTTAATATATAATTTCTAACATATTATGGTATTTGCGTAGCTTGCATTTTGTTTCAATCTCAAAATAGAACTGTTTTGTCCTAAATACATTGAAAATCCAATCACCTTTACATGTCTTCTCATCATCAGCTACTTCATACCCAGGGGCGCAGTAGCACTTAGGACCATCGTGAGTCACCGCACAGTGATACTGGCACCTATGGGAGGCACAGGCTGTAGCATGTTCTAAACAGAAACAGAAAAAGTAATCATTAGGCAAGTGCAACATCTAACGGTTCATATTCATTATATTTCGGATAACTGCTGTGGTTAAATAAAGGTCTCAGAAGTTGGATTATGCAAAATTCAGTATTGAAGTATTTTGAACACCCCAAACTAATGGTCAACGTTTTAAAACATAAAATATAGATGTATAGAAAATAGGCATAGCATCCGAAATAGACAATAGTGGATGGAGAAAAGAGAGGATGATTAGATCATTCTAAAAAAAAAAACAACATGAGGTGCTAGCAATGAGCAATTTCCAAGCTATTCCAGCTTGGAAATTGCTCATTGCTAGCACCTCATGTTTTTTTTCAAATTATCAAATTATCACAAGAGTGTGCACACAGAAACACATTCAAGAGGAGGACACCACTTAATAACATCAGCTGGTGGTACCACACAATTTGAGCTTTTGAGGAGACCTGAATATTACACCCATACATTTTAAACAAAACTCCAGGTACGTTTTCACAAGGGAGCAAAATTATGATCAGAATACAAAACTCAAAAAAGTAAATTAAACATAACATGGGCCCATTAGGTAATTGGTTTGTTAAGTATGTGGAGAGCAGCTTTCTCAAATGTATCATAGTCTGTGCTCTGTCATGACGCATCGCAGGAGATAAAATACTACAGCAGGACGTACAAGGGCTGGTGCATGTACTGCGTGACAGATGAGGGTATTTGAATGCACGCATGTGGGAGAGAGAGGGCCTTCTCTATCCTGCCCCCAGAGGGAACTCAAGGACACAGGCTTTTGGCAGCAAATGAAAGCAGGGACACTGTGAGCACCCTGCATCTCCATGTCCCAAAAGACAGCATGTATGTCGGAACTAGAGGACAAATGAGACATTGTTGGTGTCACGGCCATGTTGACACTCCCATTATAACCTGAATGAAACTTGAAACTAAAAACCCTTATCTGATATTACGAAACAACTCAGACATCCTATTAGTAATGATTTTATTAGACATCATGAGATGATACAGTACGTCCAATGTGGGTGGCTGATGTTTTTGTATATACATGCAGTTGCTCAATGGTTAGAGCAGTAGTCCACCAACTCAAAAATCATTGTGTCCTAAGACACTGCTCCATCTTGCCTAGTATGAATGCAGTGTGTGCATGAGTGTTGGTGGTGGTTGGAGGGGCCAATGGCGCAGATTGGTAGCTTCATTTCCATCAGTCTACCCCAGGGCAGCAGTGGCTACAATAGTAGTTTACCACAAACCAGTGTAGAGTGAAAGAATAATGACTACAGTGTAGCGCTTTGAGAGGCTTCACAAGCCTGTAAAGCTTTAAAATAGCATTATTATTATTATTATTACTTTTTCATAAAATAAATGCTTGATTCAAACTGTGAAAATGTATCAAAACTTAAGCTTATTTAAGTTTTATGACAGCAGCCATGGGTCATAGGCCAAAAGGACAAATATTTCTACTGATGTGGCATTCACAAGAGGCAATTTGGAAGCACAAAACCACCCAACAATGTGTGTGAAACAATGAGCTAAAAATTACACATTAACAATGTAAGGGTAGAACAATTAAGTTCGCTATAACTGCCTAACACACTGACAAAACTAAAATTATTTAGCACAAATGAATGACAGAGTGTACATACAGCAAGCGATAGTGTGACTGTAAAGAGTGGAGATTGGACCAGTGAAGGGTCCTCATTATACAAAGGCCGTGGCACTCTCTGCTACAATGGCTCTTTTGTTGTGGCCCGAGTGAAAGGAAGAGTCCCCCAGCAAACACCGTGGCCCATATCCAATCCATTTAACACGCCTCAGCGAGAGACCACAGGCGACCAGCACTGGAGTCCACCTCCATTTAGGCTCGTTTTCCAATGGAGGACTTAACTAATGGTGTGGAATATTGGCCACAAATGCGTCCTAATACTAATACAACAGCTGGAATATGTACATAAGAGCAAATGTAGTTCATTTCCCAATTTGTTCAGATTTTTCTTTTTAATCCTATTCTGTCAACAGAAAGAAAATATCAGTTTTTCTGAGATTGACTTTTTTCAAATAATTTAAAAGGCATAAGGACAATTTTGAAAAACATTATACATTAATAACTAAACTTTAATCTTTTATAAACTAACCATATCAGTATTCAGACTTACGAAGTGCTTTTTAAAAAAAACTTCTTAGTTTCAATACTAAGCACTCTAGCACTTCCCTAACAGTTAAACTCCACAGTATCAAAACAACACCGGACATGTAAACTCAAGAGATGAAAAGGTATAGACAAACACGATCAAGTATTTAGTTAAGTATTTCAGAACACACACAACAATGTGTCAGGCATTTGACCCCAGGTTAATGCAAAAAGCAAACAAATCCTAGTGACACAAGGTCTTCAGAGCTGAAGAAACATGCCTCGAGCAGTGATCCTGTTACTGCACAGATAGAAACCCACAATTTCACTAATCTACAGCAAGTGAGAGCACAAAGTTTTACCGGGAGACCGCAAAAAGAAACTATTCATGTGCACTTTAGAGGTGGGGTTTTTATTGTCTGCAAGATAATACAAAAAATAGTTTTCTCTAACTTCAAAACAACCATTAAACAGGCGGGGCAGAAAGAACAGATTAAACTAAAAAAGAGATTTTCTGGGTAATCCTTCAAGCTAATGGTACAGATTTATATTTGTTTAATACTTTAGAGGAGACATTATTTTTCAGGTACTTATTGAACAATAACAAAAGTAGATATTCATTTTTCTTTTTGTTCATTGTAAACTGTAATATGAATCTAAAAGAGCTCAGTAATTTCATATATGTTGTTTTTATTATTGATCAGTGTTTTATGTTACACCTTAATTCCTTAAACAAGTTCCTATGTTTGTGAATTTTGTTCATTGACAATGGCAACAAACCCCTTCTGATTCTGATTCACCAACTGTTCAAAACTGCAGAACTGATAAGCTCTTTATAGTGACATTTCACCTAATTAGGAAAGGATTGTCATTGGCTATGTGACATTTTACAAACCTGCTGGTATTTAAAAAAAAATAAAAAATAAGTACAGGGATGTGGGTGGGGATAGGGGGTCAGGAGTTCAGAGGGTAATGCAAATCATATACCGTATTTTGCGGACTATTAGCCGCTACTTTTGTCAGATGTTTTGAGCCATGCGGCTTATTTAGAGGCTGCGGCTTTTCTGTGGGTTTTTTTCTTTCACCGCTAGGGGCGAACTACCAGGAAATAGAATCAAACTACAGAAAAGTTAAGCAAAGAAGCAGATGTTGCTTTTTTATTCAGCTAGCAAATAGAACACGGACGACAAATTACCAACTATAAATTATTTTCAAATTCTTGCCCCATCATTATGGAACCCAAACGAGAAGTTCGTATGAAGCAAGTTTTAAGCTGAAGGCCATCGATCTTGCTAGGAAACCGCGCGGCTGCACGCAAGCTTAACATCAATGAATGTACGGTGAGACGCTGGAGGGGACAGCGGGAGAGCTCGTGCGATGCCAAAAGTCAAGGAAAGAAAGAGTTCTGCGGCCTATACAAAAGGTGCGGCCTATGTATTGTTTTATTATCGTTTTTTTTTAAATAGAGCAAATGCGGCTTATATAGGGGAGCGGCTAAAAGTCCGGAAAATACGGTAGATAAAATATTCTTTTTTAAATAAAGGTAATTTTAACTTTAATCATCTTTAAAGCACACTAATATGTATGTTATAAAGCCAAGTAGCCCTATATCAATGAGGCATTGGGACATTCCTCACTTTGTGCTCTTGCCGTCATGAGACAGGTTTTCACATGTCCATGACTGCAGCCTGGAGCAGACAGTCGTTTTCCCACCAATTTCAATCAACTGACATCCTTACAGTAATGGCTACCTCCTCACTTCCTGTTGTCATTTTACCCTTTTGGATCAACCACAGACCGTCCGTTACTCATTTTTGGCAAAGTGTTTTATAACGGCATTCCCTGTTTGAGGTCAAGCTTGGTTTATTACACAACCGTCACATTTAGATAAAACAGTGATGATAGAAAACCATAAATATGACTTGTGGGAAATGGAGAGATTAGTCAACTGATTAAAGTGTGAATAATATAGGGGTATAGGGCAAACTAACTATTGAGTATATATTGGCAGGCCGCTTGTGTTTGCCTATTGCATAGTTAAAGAGGGCAAAGTAACCGAAAGCAAACACAGGCGGGTCGACAGCTTGAGTAATGAACACACAGGAACTTTAGTCGACCCAAACAGTGGCAAAATGCACCGCGAATGTTCACACAATTTATACAATTTCCCAAATGCACATGTACATACAATGAAAATAAAAACTCACTGTTACAGTTGTTACAGTTTAGGAATGACTGTAAAAAGCCTGGCAATAATTAAACAAGTCAGCTCTTGCAGGACAAACAAAAGCAGTCAATAAACTAATTTAGCTCAAGATTTATGAAGAGGTGCTTTAGGAGGCCTCAAGTAGTCATGACCGATTGTCATTCCACAGTTAGAAGTAGATGAAAAACAATGCAACCCACTGCATGCAGACGATGGCATTGGGGCAATACAATAATCAGAGGACCTTTGAGACCTTTGAGAAAGCTTCAGCGGTGACCCCATTTTCTATTCCCTATCAATCAGTCACTTCTGAGAGAGCAAGAGGGTAAGACTTTGCAATACTATGGAGACACATACACCCTCAACAGAAAGGACAAAGGGTGGTTGATAAATAAATCACCCCAAATAATCCAATAATCCAAAGAACAGTATGGCAACATTCTTAAAAAATAGAATAAAAATAGTTAGCATTATCTACAATTTTACAACTTTAGTTCCATAGTTTTTGACTAGTTCATCCAAAGAATTCAACTGAACACTACTCATAATATATTCTGGCAATACCTGTCACAGTATATGAAAATGTTCAGGAACTGCTACTCTGGGAGATAAACCTCCAACTTGACCTACCTTTCAAAGCACTGCTGTCAACAACCTAAGAAATACTACTGACAAAGTGTGCTTTCAGACACTGGTGGCCAGGTAAACGCACACAACCCTGCAGTTTGTGTGAGAAAACACAGAAATGCTTGTGAAAGGCCAGACCTTTCCCTTTCCGTGAAGAGGTGGGGGATCACAAATAGCAATGCCAAAAGTCCTGGACACACTGCTGGAGTGTTTGTGCAGGGGGCAGTGGGCGTGTGACTGGCGCTGAGCGGGAAGGTAACTCTAAGTTTGTGTCCGCAAGTGGGTCTTTGCATCATGGTCAAGCCTGAAGGTGTTGACCAGTGTTTTAAGAAAAGCAGGTTAAATGATATATATGACCTGTGTTAAAGCTTGTAGGGAAGAGAAGATGACCATGTTGGACTTGCTCTTTCATCCACACTGTGCAACATGCCCACTTCAAGTTCAAACAGCCATCAACTCATGACGGGCACATTTTATAAATAGGTTGTGCTCATAGCATAAATGAGCCCTTCAATATTTGCCAGGACTGGATGACAATTCATAATGTTGGATTCTACAAACAAAGCACTGATTAATTTAGATAATCGTCAATGTGCTCCTTACCTCTGCAGTGGGGGCCCTCATCCCAACCGTCAGAGCAGTCTGGGACCCCATCACACAACTTGTTCATAGGGAGACATACTTCCAGGTCCAGGCAGCCGTGCTCATTCACCGGACACTGCCGTACTCTGTTGTGAGTGCCTGTGAAATAAAGACAACATAATAAGAATAACATCAAACACACAAGACATGGGACTCCCAAATCTCAAAATGATCTGTTCATATCATTACTCATGTCCATGACAGTGTTTTTACTACATCTCCAAAGAGGCCTTCATTCAATAAATAAAAGATACAAAATATATTTATTGGGTTAAATTTTTATCTACATTTTATTTGCACTAGTAGGGTACTTTTTGTTCATTTTTGTAACATCTGAGCTGTAGAGGGAGAATGAGGATATATATCTATGACTCTTTGTTGACACTAAATATCTCCTGGTCTGTTTCATTGTGCAATTTTATTACGGCAGATAATATATACTATATGGAAGGGTTTGTCATCCTGATAAAATGCTCTTCAACATTATTGTTGATAGCAATATTCTTTATTACACAGGCCAATTCCCACATGATTATGTGAACATGGGAAATACTTGAGATTACTGTGTAAAACTGATGAAAACAAACCAAACTCACATTTGACAGTATCGTAACCACATTTTAGCTTGTGCTTTAATGACACGCTTTTACCCAGAATGGACCTCATCGTTGGCAAGCCAGCAACAAAATAGTCATATTCAAAGGCTGTCCCACAACACAGTAATACCTTGGCAGGGCCTGAATAGGGAGCAGCAGTGGAAAACTAAATAGAAGGTATACGATGGGGCTTTAATAACTGTGCAGGAGGGACAATGGAGATGACCCCTGCTTTCTGCACTCCCCTCAGGAAGTTCATTGACAGCAGAGTTTATCAAGCTTTTCCTCATGCTGGCAGATGACGTTTCCTATGCCATTTGTCCATGGACTGTTGCTGTACTAAAGTAAAGATAAAATACCATTTCTAGTTAAGATTTGAATTACAAAGCTAAGAAATGGACTCTATCATGATTACAAATATTACAATTCAGGTGAAGGCAGATGTCCTGATGTGACATTTCTTTTCTCTGAGGCTTAACTGTGACATTGTGAAAATGAATAATACATTTCACAGGAGAACAAATAGTATTGTAATTACATTCAGCAGAACCAAAATGAGTGTCCATGCACCAATGTCCTACCCAATCAGCATCATGCCTGTGAGATAGGTTTGTCATTCTTGTGGCCCGATGCAGCCACAGGTCGCTCATGTTAATGTTGATTCTCAGTCAGTTTTTGTCAGAATACTAAGAGCTGTACATATAGTATGTATATATTCCGAGTGACTTACATAATTTCCGTCCGTTTCAAGAAATATATTGTAGAAGGACGGGGACATCAAGTATTACATTAAACTAAATAAGGTGAATCTTATCTAAAAAACATACAAAGATAAAAAAAAAAAAAAAAATTTGGCCCGAAGGCTTTATTAGACTGGAAAGGTGAGCGTGAAATGGGGGAAGGGGGATGAGAGAGAAGGGAGACATGCAGTACATTTTCAGAGTCGGGATTCGACACTGCAGCCGGCTGCACTTGGAGCCTGGCTGATTCTGATTCTGATTCTGACGTGTGCTGGTGCCTTAACCACTTGACCAACAGGCAGCACAAACAATGTTTTTTTTTTTTTAATAAATAATCTCTACTTTATCTGAAAAATGAGAATGACCAAAAGACTGGCCTCAAAATAAATATACACTGGCCCTATCCTGTTTCCCAAATCAGAATGAACTAACCCAGGGATCAACTCACAACTCTGTCAGGCCGGTCTCAGAGTAGACATGGCATGGTTTTTTCAGCATTTGTAAAAGTTACCATGAATGGAGCTAAAGCAAAGTGATGTTTTGAGGTGTGTTCTTCTCATCTGACAAAACCTGAGAGGGACACATTCAACAAGACATGGATGAGGAGGAGACGGCTGAACGGGAAGTTGGGCCTAGGTGGCGTGAGAAAGCCCTGTGTTCTCTGCATGCTGATTGGCTGCCAGGGCTGAGGAGGGCCCAGACCCAAAGACCAGAGGGATTTACTGAGCTTTGCTCCTTCCTCTGTGGAGGGGGTGTGTTAACCACTGCCCTCGCAGCTATCCACCCCCCTTACCCCCTCCTGAGTACAGCAACATGACTGTAATCAATGAAACGATCCCCCTACTGTAAAAATTACATATAAAGTTTATAAACAATAATAAAATAATAATAATGATGATGATCTTTATGTATACAGCACTTTTTTTAAAAAAAAAGGTCTATAAAGTGCAACACACTGTGGCGACCAGAGGGCAGAACATGGACAGATATCCTTCTTGTGTGGCCCATCAGTGCCTTCATCAACAGCAGGGGATGATAACTCGGTCGATAGCAGGCCTGCCTGATGTTTGGACTGAGTGACATGATACCCACTGCGATCGGTCACTGTGTGTGGGCCACAAGACTGTAGTCACATGGACACAGTGAAATACAAAAATGAAGAACATTTTTTTAATTAATTTGCGTGTTCACTAAAATGTGAGCAAATGAGATTGTGTAGGTTAATAATAAATCCACATTTCTGAGTGCATCCTTTCAAAATTACAGTCTAATCTACTACATTATGTTTCCATGGAGGGTGAAGCTCACAAAAAGCAAACTATCTAGCCAGTGTGAAAAGAGGGAGTGTCTCCTTGGCATTAACAAGTGTTAAACCTACTCAAAGTGAACAGCCTTTTCTACCCTTGGGCTCAAAGAGGACCTGCTAAGTGGAAGTCCTTTAACATGTTAAGCAGAAGCTAAACTGGGAAAAGAATGGTTACATATAGCTTTTCTGTTTTAAAAAAAAAGTATTAATTTGAGCAACTCCGATGACAGGGAAAGTACTTACATGCTTAGGCTTATTCAAACATCTGTTCCCATTCGCTGCCTCAACCACAAAGAATGCGGTTAATGCAAAAATGATAACCGAACACAGAAGGAGAGCGCCATTTCAGCTCCAACAAAGAAACTGACATGAAGTTGTGACACAGCACTCAATATTTAACTGTCTGGCGGTTCGATCTCCACAGCACACTGTTGTTGTGTCCTTGGCCAAGACACTTCATCTGCCTTCAACACAGCTATATGAATACATACATGTGGGAATGTGACGCACACACAACCAAAGAATGTAAAATCCTATCTAGGTATTCAATAGGACATAAACCTTTGAACACTACATTGTCTTTAGTGTACAGCAGGCGTCTTGACCCACTTGTATCTAACTCTCTTACCTTATCTTTGCTCTATAAAGATAACACTAGCCCTGCGACTATATAAGTATTTATAAACAGCTTGCCTGTGCAAAGCACCATTGTTGGGACAAGGAATAATACCCTACCCCTTCGGCCAGGTGAAACAACTTGCCTGCAACAAAATGAAGCAGTGCAGTCAGTGAGGAAGAGGCAGTGCAGTGCCACACAGAGGACGACAGGCCTGTACAATCAGGAGCATTACTTTCTCTGAAACAGGGACTTCATGCCAGTGGCAGCATGCCTCACTTACACACCATGAACCATATTTTAGTTTTGTTTAGTAGATTCACATCCATAGACTAATGCTACTGCTACAGCTGTCTGTAAGCCATGATATCATTTGTTGCCACCAGCAGTGCCGCAGGTCAGTGACTCATGCATCAGGGCAGCAGCACCACCACTTTGGCAGAAGTTAGTCTTTAGCTGCTCAACATAATTGTAATGTGAATGCATGGTTTAGGAATGACAGGCAATTAGGGCATCAGACAGTATGATGCTGAAGAGTACACTTTCTTTTGAGATGGGTAACTGGGACACACATCAAAGATCCTTTCCAGACAAAAGAACGTGTTTACAACATGAGCTTCTTTGACTGCAAGTGATTTCAAGATCATCGTAAACATAACAGGTGGTACTTACTCTCAGACTAAAGTGGAGCGTTGCACTCAAATTAGTGACATTGGGCGAGACCCAGATGGTTTGGGTTTTAACATATAAACCTATACATTATTCTTTGCCTGTCATGTTTCTTTTAAAACACTCATTGGAACTATCAACAGGATTCCACTGCTGGGGGAATTCCACACTGCCAAACTAGAAAAACTAGAAAACCTGGGTAAAGAAATAAAAGCTGACTTATTTTGCTTTGTAAATCTGCATGAGGACTTGTAAACAAAGTCTGCAGTGAGTAATTAACTTGAACTAGAGATAATGACGTAATTATAGTCGCATGCTGCTCTTACATTAACACCCTGCGGTCAGGCATGCTGCTGCACAAGTAAAGATAGCCATCTTATAAACTACCTCAATTTAAAAAAGTGACTGTTATTAAAACGTTTGTAGACAGTTTTTCCAAGATTGAAAGATTAATTGTTTGTTTTCAAAAGTAAGATGGGTTAACTTTAAAGAAAGCCACCCCGTTGGAGACATAAGTATAATAGAGCTCGGGATGGAATGTCAAAAAACGAACATTAATTAAATCGGCCATGTTTGTCTACCAGCGCGCAAAACGTCCATAGAAAAGCATCAGGCAAAACAATATAAAAACAGTTATATAAAAGAGCCATGGAATAACTTTTTCGAAATGAATACATTTGAATGAATGGGTCATTCGTCCAGGAGTGATCCATTGTAGTAAAAGCTTCAATTGTAGTCATCTGTACACTGCAGTCATCTGGACACCGTTTTAGAAACAAACAGGGTCCAGATGACTACAGATGATTACAATTGAAGCTTTTTCTACGTTTGAATGAATGCCGAGTTTTGTATTTAACATTATAGCCAGCTTTTTCAGATCCAATATTGTTTTCAAGCCTTGGGCTTCAAGTGTCTGCTCGATATCAACCGACACCACTGCAGAGACCAATAGCTTTTATTTTCTATTATTTCTATATATTATGAATTACAAAACTGATCCAAATGTGTAAATGTTATCATTTATCCCTTAACTAATTGCAGAACCGCTTTGAAACAGTAATTTGGAGCCTGATACCCGATTCAGTAAATTTTTTCTGGCTAAACATTCGACACAATTTTGAGCTCTTCATCTTCACAGCAAGTTAGACAAGTCTGCCTTGATGCTACTCTGAAACAAAAATACAACATGAATGAAGAGCAGAGATAAAAATGAGTAAGTATTTTAAGTATGTCTCACTCCTCCAACCTTTATCTGTGCTGGCTCTATCTTGTAGCGTTATCATCTGAAATATGAGCGTATTGTTCACTACTGTACTACAAATACAAACAGTCCATAATTAAGCGTGAACTCAACTGCATAGGCAAATGTATTTAGAGGTGGGAGATGTATATCATATATTAAAAAATAGAATTTTGAGTATTGTCTGTAATAAAAACTGATAACTCAAAGGACTGCAAAAGAGCTGGTACAAAACAACAACATGCAAACACAGATATATATAAAGTGATATATTTCTGCACTTTTGTGGTTAATTTTACAGTTGAGTCATGTTTTGTGCCAAACGGGAACTTCAACCAAGACATTTACAAACACATTTAGCGTATGGACTGCCACAATATCGTCTGTAGTTTGTAGATAATCCTAATGAAACTATTTAGAGATATACATTTTTGTCAGTAACCCCAAGCCCCAAATGTATTTTGTGCCCATCTCAAGGCGGCTGTGATAGCAGATATTCTTGATTCTTGTGGAAAATAAATTACCCTAAAGAATGTGTATGTTTGTATTTTTCTTAGGATTTCCTCTTTGGACAACTCAAGGGTTTAGCCAAGGAGACTTTTCATCACTTAATATCTTTGCCCTTTAATAACACCTTAAATTTCATGCTTGATATTGTGGGAATTAGTTTCATACTCTGGCCTTCCAGACATCTTGTTCCTAAATCCTGTGTGAAGATTAAATGGGTCAGTCTCACGAAACCTCAACATTAACATTACATTCTTTGACACCAAAGAATTTCATATTAAAAAAGAATTGTATTAAAATAACAATAAATAAATCATACAAGGTTTTACTTATGTCTATACATGTTTCAAAATGGTAATTATAATTGCAATTTTTTAGATTTTTTTTCACATTTTAGAGTAAAATTCTCAATTTCCCCAACTCGTCCATGTCAATATTCTACTGTGATTTACTTTTTTTTTTTTTAAATAAAACAAATTCAAAACTCAAAATTGAATTTTTTTAACAGTTCATTTAATCATGTATGTACTTACACACTTACATATTTGGTCATTGTTTGAATACATAAGGAAGCAACTTCTTGGAGACATTTTTGAAGGAATGGACACCAAAAGATGGACACAAGTAAATCAATCACTTCATATCTTCTCTGATTCAACAAAAGAAAAAATGGTTAAAACCATCTAGATTACTTTTAATTCTCATTACTGAAACAGCATTTTTCAACTTTGAGGACTAAATTTAAAAAGCTAGCTAGAAGTTTGTTGGCGACCATGCGGCTTACATGATTAGCCTAAAATGTTAGCGCCACTCATCCTCCGCAACACCATTATCATGAGATGCATGTTTCGGTAATGAGAACTGTACTTATAAACTAATATTATAATACATTTAAATTATATATGCATTCATCAAAACATTGAATCGTCAAAAGTGTTATTATCATTAAATAGCTGTTTTGTTTCTATTTATTTCTACAAATATCACATTACAACAGCCACACAGTTACACAATCTGTGACCTAGCAGCAGTAGTGGTAATTTAATTTTGTTTGTTTTGCAGACAGTTGGCAAGTGGCAGAAAAAAACTTTGTCAAAAGCTAGGCTTAAAAAGTTTCGTGAAAAAATTTATTCCACCCAAGAAATGTTGGAGGATTACAGAAAAAGAAAGAAATGTTGTATTCTTTCAATTATTACCATGTCTGAATTTGATCTTGTAGATATTACAAAATGAAGTGGAAAGGCCAAAAAAATTATTAATTAAAAAATAAAACTTACAAAAAAGCATTATGAAAGAAAAAAAAGGTTTGTGCTCAACATAACACTTCCAAGTGAATTGTAGAAAAAGATTCAGTTGTAGTCATCTGGACTCTGTTTTAGAAAAACAAAACGTTTTCGACTCTCATCCAAGAGTCATTCTCAATCAGAGAAACAAGTCTGAGAACTGTTATATCCTACTCTGTGAAAGCCCTGCCCACAGGGCGGGACCTCCTGATAATGGGCTACCTTATCCAACGTGGATATTTTATCAAATATATTCACATTATTCTTTTTAAATATGAGTTATCACAAAAAATAACAAAAAAGTGACATACTTGCTGAAAGTCACTTTTTTTTAAAAGTGATGCGCAGATGAGATAAATAAAGAAAATAATACTATTTAATAATTTACTATTTTAGGTTTTGATTGCCTTGATTTGAATTTGAAATATTCAATTTGTTTTGAAGAATAAGCTTTAAACTATGGTCAAATGTTTTTGAAATAAATAATTGATTAAATAATTGATAGTTTGAAAATAATTTCTTTGATAGATGCTTTTTGAAAAAAATCATGTTTGAAGAGAATGAGACAGAATTTTGTAAGACTGACCCAAATAGTGTTTCTAGGAGCAATAAACAGGCCCTTAAAGCAAGGTGTCCACGGCTCGTTTCTACATGTTACTATGGAGAGAACACTTGCAGCATGACAGATGAAGGCGCACACACAGACAGTAAAATCACCATCAGCACCAGCATATAAACAGACAAACCTTTTAGCAGTACAAGATTCTTGATGGAAAAACACAGGGGTGAGAAGGATATTTGTCAGGGATTGACTCTTACGGACAACATTCAGTGTTCCCAGAGACCAGACAGGAGTGAGGGCTCAGACTAAACACAGCTGCGTAATTAAACATATAATTCACCAGAGAAGACGGTCCATGCAGTGCTGTCTGTGTCGACTGAAAGAGCACAACTTTCCCCGTCTATTCAGGTTCAGACATTTAGTTGTCTGGTAAATGCATCTGATGTATTATACCTTATAACTCATGCTTCCTATTGACTTTTATGATTTGAGTTTGAAGCCAGGACCAGTGCAATATGGCAATGACACTTACAGATATCTGGAGATTCGTCTGAGCCATCGGGACAGTCCTTCTCCCCATCACAGCGCCAGCCTTTGGAGATGCAGGTCACCTGGTCCTTGCACACAAACTGCTTCGAGCTGCAGGTTTTGGGCTGCTCCTCAGTCTTGGGAGCTAAAAAAAGGCAAACAAATGAGTGTGTTGTCACAAAATGTCTGGGAAGGTTTTACATTGCATTACAAGTTACTGTTTAATACAGAACACAGGAAATTTCCAGCTTGAGGTGGCTTAGATCTTAACTCTCAAGGATATAACAACATGCAAAGGTCAAAGTAAGTTTACAATGATGTTTTTGTATTTAAAAACCCTACAGACAGTTTTTTTAGGGAAGAAAAACTCCCTGACAAGTTTACAAGCAACAGTGGTGCCTTTTAGCTTTGGTTATGTTTGTAATTTCCTCTTTTCTTCCAGATGTTTTGGTTCTTTCTGTATTTCTTATTACAGCAAAGGTGATTTGAGCTGCTCTTTCATGTCTCACAACACAAACGCATTTCCATTGAAGTCGCACCATGGGAAAGAGAACATTTCTGGGCAGACAGTAGAGACAGATTGTTGAGGTGTACCACAGGCTAACGGCACTATAGCAGCAATTAGACCATAGACGCAAACAGGCTTTAAATTAAGTCTGACACAGAAAAGTCAACAGAATGTTGAAATAAGACCATGTTATTACAAAGTTCAAGTCAGGTAAGTAGGTATTTTCACAATGGTAAGAAAAGATAAAAGTGATACACCTGGAATAATACCAATCAGGGTGTTCAAAAGTATCAAAAATCAGATACTAATTGGTACCAACAGTAGTAACCAAACTAGCTACTAATTGGAAGTATTGATACTAAAAAGAAAGACAAAATTTGACTTTTCCTGAACAGTTGTAGAATGCTTTTATCAGTAAAAGAAAACATGGAAGAGAGTAGTATTATTTTGTTTTTATTCGTTGTATTGAAATAGGTATTGATTCGAGCCCATTCACTTGCAATTGCTGTTAGATGGAGTTATAAACATTAAATAAAAAGGGGAAATATAATCCGTGTTAAAATAATAACCATAACAATTTATAGTTCCATATTACCAACTAATTCCCTGTCCCGCTTAAGTTAAGTGCGTAATTCTCATTGTGATTCTGTGCAGTAAGAGCCCTCCCTGGACGCCTCTTGATACTTGGCAGGCGAGGAGGTGTTTGGTCTGGGAGGTGGAGGTGGAAGGGGTACACCACACAGGGGCTGAGATGTGACTGAAATTACAACAGAGCATCAGGCTACAGCAATATTGCACTCTGACAGAGGGATTTAGTGCTCTGCCTTGTGTGACAACAAAACATATGTAAATAAACAATGACTAATTAAGAGATATTCTTAAGTTGATTAAGGAAAGAAGATATTTATTCACTACATATCTGACTATCACTCTGCTTTATTGGGACAGGATCTCAACAGGTATATCCTTTATTTAAAAGTACTAAAAAAAGTTGTAAACCTTAACTTAATTAAATATACAACAACAAAACATGCACACGCACATTGAGAAAGACTGAAAGGGAGCCTAGCCATGGCTCTGGTCCAGCCTGCTAGCTGTGCTGCCACTGAGCTTACCAATGTGCTGGCCCTTTTGGTGAAGCAGTAAATACACTTGATTAGGTTAAGCTCATATGTTGCCATTTAATTTGCCTCAACACAAGGCTGCAAAACAGCAAAATTCAATTGAGCAAAAGGTTTTAACCGGACAAAGGTATGATTTCTATGGCCCCGTTTACAGCATCTCTTCTGAGTCCCACTTATTCCCTATGAGTGGGCATACAACTGGAAATACAACATTGTGGCTTCTAATTTTGTCTTGACTACACACCAGTGAAAATTGGCCACTGAGAAGACCTCACAGTCTAATTGGAGGTTGTGGCAGAGGAGGGGTTAGTCTGAAGAGAGACGGACAGCCTTCCTCTCTCAGCAGTCCTCTTTTTAAGTCTTTAAAGTCATGTTTTCCTTTCTAAGAGACTTTTTGGGGGTCCAAATCTGGACAAGACATTTAAATTCAAATTTCTATTAACAATACAAACAAGGGCGTTACATTAGATGATATCATTGCAAGTTTTACCAACTAATGCCACACACATAAACAGAAGATAACACTGGGCTATATTTAGTTGAAGACATTATTTGGTATTTGGTATGTGTATCCAAACAGCAGCCAGGCAAAAGTAGCTTTGCGGACAAAGAGGACAGACCATAAATGACGCAGTGGTAACACTTGAAATGATAGAGGGCTCCAGACAGCGTCACCAGCTGGGACACAACACTGACCCAGTTTTACTGCGATCTGCCTCTCCCTTAGTACGGCCATCTCAACACAAATCAACTCCAGATCCATGGAGTACATTCCAGCACTTTCTAATTGATTTCATCTGTGCTGTGCTCCTTCAAGAGTCAATGTATTGCAGATGAACAACTGCACACAAAGAACTACATCTTTCACTTGTGTCATCTGTGGAGAACACAAAAGCCTGGCGGGTTAGCAACTTAGCACAGCACTTATCTGTTTAAATATGTATTTAGACTTTGTTACTAATGCAAGTATTTAAACAGGATTTAGCCAAAGTAACCAAACAAAAAAACATATCTTTTGAATATTAATCAACCTAGTTGCACGATGAGCCGAGCATTAGGAAGAGAAAGACGTACTTCATTTTAGAGTCACTTTGCTCCCTTGGTCTTCCAGAGTTCAAAAACACTCAAAACAACTTTTTTAAATGTCATGTAATCCCTGCTGTAAAGTTTGAGTTAAGCAGGATTTCAAAGCAACACAATTTAGATTTAAATGCTAAAACATGTTTAGTGTCGCTTCTTAGCATCTTTTTATAATTATTTTTTCTATACCAATACCAGCCATTTTCAATACCGTTTTTTTGTATCAGTTGTACTAAATTGTTTGTATCTTACCTTGTAACTATACTCTGGCTTAGTAAAGAGTAGTGCAGTAAAATACAACAATGGAATAAACAAGTATTGTATCCCATTCTCGCTTACATTTTGGGTTGTAAAGTCAAGAAGGAATGAAGAACTGAGAAAGGCAACAAACTATGGATCAAGAAAAGCCAAAACTATCTAGCCATTTTGTTATAGCCTTGTAGGGCTGTAGTGCTTTAGTCATCAAGTCAATAACGGCGTCTTACTCAATCAGAATGAATTTTATTCATCCCCAAGGGGAAATGAAATTCTTTTCGTTACAGACATGCAACCAACCAGCAGAATTTATCAATTTTATTAGTTAACTAATTATTTGATGTAAATAATAAAAAATAATGGATATGGACCACAGCAGAGAAGATAACATTTGAAGTGAGTTAGCTAGAGTTTTAATCTGCCTTTTCACTTATGAAGATACTGTTTACTAGCACTTGTCTGTATACATATTCATTTTTGAGAGCTTTTGCAACAAACTGCCAGTGCCAAACCTTTTGGTTAATTAATCATTGCACAGGGCTTGTCGTTAGTCAACCAAGAATTTCTTCTCGTTGACTACACTATGGCCATGGCAGCAGTTTGGACCTCTGAGGTAACCTGATGAGCCTCAGCATGTCGTCCAAGACCAGAGTCATGAAAAACACGGTAAAAGACTTTAAATGAATGCATCTAGCATTGGCCACATTTTACACCCACTTTGTAGTCCAAGCAAAGCACTGTTTATAAAAGAAAAAGCTAAGATTCAGCTGTTATGGAAACACAAAATAGGAGCCATCAAATAAGGGCTGGACCACATAAATTCCTTCGCTCACTACAACAGATTCAGCAGTAAAACCCGTCTGGGCAACTTTCTTGTGAACTTCCCAGTAACAAACACACAAGGCTGCAAGAAGAAGGATAGGACTAGTCTAGGACTAAACTGGAACATTTATTTAGGTTAATAATGTTCAATGATTTAATGTGACTTGATACAATTACTCATTGGCGTTATTTAAAAACCAGGAGGAGGGGATGTGGATGGCATTGTAACTGCAGAGAATGACTCATAAACAAATGACTTGTCATCCTCTTCACATCGTCCAGCACAACTCTCACCACAAATGGACACATCTTTACAACCTTTTCATTTGAATTTAATTAAATGTAATTAAACTGTCTTCAAGCTCTAAAACATTTTTGGGTTTTGCAATTGAAAAATTGCAGTAGCCTCGGAATAAGCAGTAGTTCAGCAGTAGTAGAGACAACAGGTTCAATACAGAATAACAAAGTGTTATCAAGGTGGTCAGATTTCCCGGTACCTCCTTGTAATAAACATGTAAAATAAAATGACACAATCTGCAGTGCAGACATGTTTTTGAGGACAACGGAGTATCTCCTTCAATAGCAGACAAGAAGTCTTTTTTATTGTGTTAGCCAATATATTGTGCCAATAGCTGCATTGACCGGGCGTTATTAGTACACAGCTTTGGATGTGACCAGGCTCGCCAAAGCTCGATCTCGTCAGCTCTCAGACGCGAGGATGGGCCTGGTCAGTCATTTTATGAGAGACCGAAAACCAGGTGGTCCTAGTGTTAGTAGAAACTGTTGCATTGGTGGTGGTTGAAGCTGCAGATTGGCAGCCTTGCTGTGGCAGCTGTGGCTACATAATAGTTTACCACCATCAGGTGTGCTGTGGATTAATAATACAATGTAAAGCGTGACTGAGTGTTCAAAAAAGCACTATATAAGTCATATGCACTAAAATAATTGATATATAAAAATAAATTATCATTATCATATATTATTTTTATTTTTTCAGCCCTATTTGTTATATTTTGCTATTATTATTGTCGTTTCATGTTGCACCTCATCGCTGAAGCAAGTTCCTAGTTTGTACATTTTTGTTTACCGACAATGGCCATAAACCCTTTTCTGATTCTGATGGGGGGAAAAACTTGCAATTGACTTATGTATATCAGGTCCTGTCCTCCATTCTAAAAATACTTCAGTCAGTGACAACTTACAAAAGAATCCCAGAATTTAAAGAAATGGACCAATAGCAGGGTGGCCAGTCTGAAGCGTCAGAAGATCTCCATTGATGTCCAAGTAAAACAGAAACCATAAAGCCAGTATTCTCACAGTTGTGTCAGGCAAACGTTGCAACCCCCTGAAAAATGTGAACACCCATGTGTGCTTTCTTTATAATGTTCTTGGAAAATGACTCCTCTCGATTCACTATCTGAAACTACACACAACACAAGTTGAAAGCCTTTTGATTTTTTTTTTCTTCATGACACGCATATTCTAAAACACATCTTTACAAATAAGCCACGAGAGAAAATCTAACAAAGTGCTGAGAAGCCCAGGAGATGCTTCTGCTCGCTTGATGTCATGAAGACGTTCTGGGAGCTTAACACGGCAAGTGGTGACGTGCCAACTACACTAACCTGTTATTGTGTAGTTTTACAAACATGTTTCAAATGGAGTCTTGCACCCTCAAAAGACATTTGGTGACACCAACAAATCTAATAAAACAGACACATTTTGGAAGTAAAGGTCAAGAGTCCAACGGTCTGCTTCTTAGAGCTGTGCGAATCGATACGAAGTATTGATATTTTTTATCTCTGATGTTGGTCCCAGACTCTGGCACTAACTGCCCCCCGACATGCACACCATCACAGACTTTAGCTTTTTTAAAACAAGGCTTAAAACGTATTTATTCAGACTGGCTTTCATTGAGTAGTGTAGTGACACGCTAATTTGTACAGTTTGTTTTTACTTGTGTTACTATGTTTTGTATTGCCTTGAATTTGTATTGTGAAGACTTTGATCACTTTGAGTGTTGTAAAGGCCTCTATAAATAAAGGTTGATTGATTGATTGATTGATCATCAGTTGTACAGAGATGTAAAGTTGTATCAGCTATGTACATATTTGTCTTAAATATGTCATTAGCATGATCCCTTTATTAGTAATAGCTTTCAATTTCAAGATTGCGGACATTTCAGTTGTTGTAAAGATACAAACATATTAGATAACTTTAATACATAAAACTGTGTGAATTATCTACAATGTTAATAAAGTATAATATGTGGGTATAAATATGTAAAATAACCTACATATAGGACATTTTATTTTGATTTATATATGGAATCGGTTTTCTAGATTCCAGTCTTGAAATGTATTGGAACTGTTCAAAAATGAATGAAGAAGCCGGTATCACACATCAGCGCTTCTGTCATTTCAAATCAGTTTTATGTAGGAGAAATGTATTATAACTATGAGCTTGCATTTACTTTCTTTTTCTATTTTATTTGACAAGTTTAATAGGAAACCACTTGAAAGGACATACATAGTGCAAATTATAACCGTTCTCCTTTCATTTTGGATGTGGATGACTGCATTTTTCCAAAGTTGATGGTTTGAGATACAAGGCAGAGGAATTTGAAAACGAACACAAGTAAACATATAGCCAGGCTCCATAGAAGTTATAAGCAATAAGGAATTCAGCTTATTTTGACTCCATCTTAACAACAAATAGTAATTCTGTTGCACGACAAACATTTATTAGTAAACATTTACAAATGTGCCCAGAAAAGTGTCCGTGTCGTCTTGAGCCGATGCTGACACAGTCCTTTGGGACCCTACCTTCAGACCAACACTTAACCGGTATGACATAACACTGGCTTTCTCCAACCAGGACTCCCTATGATGTAACCGTGTCTCTGAGTGAAGTTTATTCTCGCTTCACCCGCCCTCACCCCTGACTCCCTGACTCAAGCCCCCTCCTCCCCCATCTCCTCCCCTTTGCAGTCACATCTAAGTTGGATTAATGGTCTTCCTGTGTCCAGATGTTGCATACTGATGAAGCCAGTGGGAGGGGCAGGGAAGCTCATGAGGCCATGCTCTGGAAATACCTCACTTTTAAAATAAAATGAACACAAAATTCTCTACAAATGACAGCATTTAGCCTGCAGTAGCCCATCACTTCCAGATTAGCAAAACAGGTAAGCAATGTCTAGAATGCATACATTTGGAGAACTGAAGGAAAGTAGTTAGGAATGAGGGGCCAGATGATAAGACACCAATATAAAAGATACCAAAAAGCAGCACAGCAGGCCTCCTCTAAGCAGGTCTTAAATACATTGCCAAAAACACGTTAGGCTTCTCATTATTACTTTCAGGGGTTGAAAGTTGAATCTACTCTATTCGCATGTCTCAAATACACAGCCTCACAGTCCCATTTATATCATTGCTGCAAACTGTTGTGTATGACGGGATCAGAGCGTTTCCTGGGGGGGCACAGCGACACGGTTTGTGAATGGAGATGGTTGTTGACGGCGCTGTATCACTGAAAAATACCACTGAGGGAATAAACTGTAGGCCAACGCTGTGCTGTATGAGTCAGTCTGAAATGCTTCAAACTGGGTCGAGCGTTGTTGCCTTGTGTTCTACCTGCTGAATGTAAAAATGCGGTCTGCCATCCTCAGCAGGCCTGTCTGCTGAATGCCCTGATAGGCCAAAGCTTTGAGCGGTGAGAGTGCTACTTTGTTTGTAATTAAAGGCTTTCTGGAGGTCGAGCCTATTGTGATGATGAGACCGTGTGTGTGTCCATCGGAACAAGTCATTTGCCTGATTTTCTGAAGCGTACAGAGTAAAGTGTTAAGAGTATCACAATGCGAGGTAGAACAACAGGCTTCTTACCTACGGTTACGCCGTTAGAAGATAGAATCCCGGTGAAGAACAGTAGAAATCCAAAGAGGACCAACCTCATCGCCATCTCCTGAGCAGTACCCGATGGCACTGCTGTTGGAAAGGAAAGGGGGAAAGTTAGCTGGATTTCTTGAAGCAAACAATCTAGGCAGACACCACATCCGAACCCCTTCTTCTTGGTCCGGGGGTTTGTGCGTACAGTTGCTCACGGAGCCCCGCACAGACGCGACACACGGGTGGGTGCGAATAAAACCGAGCCTACAGCCCTTCAAGGCTATAGACAATGCAGCAGCACATACATGTACATTTGTAATTGATTCTTAGCATTCAAACATGATGCACAGCAGAGCAGCTGTACGAGTATCTCCAGACAGCTCTTTTTCACCACAGCATGCCACCTGGTTCAACAGAGAAACCTTTATCCACGACAGCGCGCGCTCTCAGCTCATTACGCGTCAAACTCGCAAATCAAAATTAAAAAGTAAAAGCCGTTTCCCTCGCGTTACCACTGCCTCTCTCTGCTTGCGGCTGCGTGAGTGGTTGGGTGGTGGATCTCAGTCAAGCACCCCCCAGTACAGAGCCCACCGTGACGTCACAAGAGAACATCAGCGCATGCGTGTTTTCCCCCTCAATTTCATGCGCCTTTTCACCATGCTTTCCTCATGCAGTAGAGGGGCTGGTGGTCAAAGAGGAGATTGCCGCTGGAAATTTACCTCAGCCATGTTGACCAAGTTGTTTTTTTTCTGGAAAAAGACAAACAGAGGTAGGTACTATGTATAACGCATAAAACTGGCTTCCAATTAAGGTCTGTTAGAAGTCAGATTTGCTATTGAACTGTAACAAAGCCCGATAAAAAAAAAACATAAAAAAAAAAAGTCTCCTGCTCCTCCGAAGTCATATTTGTTGTCAAACACCGCCCCCTTGTGGTCAAACAATATTATCAAAAGCAGTGTGATGGCATATTTTGTATGATCGCTAACTAATTAATTAGCTGATCTTTACGCCTGTAAATGTTGCATGTATACAAGTAGGCCTATTTTATTTACGCACAGTTCCTTGGCAGGGCCACCACTTATTTAGAAGTGGTACGAAACATACGTCAAATGTATGCAATGGCATGACTTCAGTAAAATAAGGTTGATATCATTGTCTGTTGGGAATAGACCACAGGTGTTCTTAATTAGAAAAACGTGGCTTTAGAGTAGGCCTCTTTTATCATGTTCCAAAACTCAATTTTCACCCCAGCTCATGCACTGATCACAGTGGTGCTTAAAGTACTGCTTTTCATTCCCGGAGTAACTTTTTCCCTCACTTCTTTTTTCTTTTTAAACGAATGAAAAAATAACGGTTTCAAAAGTAATACATTAGAGTTGGCTCCTTCTAAAGACAAGATACAAATTGTATTTTGGATTCATACAAATTTGACATATTTGGCACAATTTGGTATAAATTATGTAATTGATTTGGATTAGAAAGATATGTTTGGTTAAATAAATGCATTAAAAAGTATGACTCCAGTAAAACACAAATCTTCAAAAATAAAAAGTACAATCTTTTTTCTGTTGTTGTGACTACCTCTGGGAAAGAGAACCGAACCTTTGTACTCAAGTAAAAGTACAATTGCATGGAAAATGTAGGCTGCTCAATTGTTGTTGTTGTTGTTGTTGTTGTTGTTGTGTTACTTTAAATGGTGGTTGGCAGCCGAAAGGGGCATTTACCGCCACCTACAGTAGTTGTACGTCTTCAATGTATGTGTTTTACGCTATACCGTTAAAAAAGGAGCGAAAGAGAGAAAAAAGGGAGAGAGAAAGAAAGAGAGAGAGAGAAGAGAGAGAGAAAGAGAGAGGGAAAGAAAGAAAGAATAATGAGTGAGAAAAAGAGGGTAGGCTGCTCAATTACAAGTACAAGCCAAATTTGAAGTGAAAGGATTTTTTAAGGTCAGCCTTTAATACAAACTTGATTGATTAAACAGCTGACCAATCAGAGCAGATGATGAGGCGCTGTCTTATGTCTGTTAGTGGAGAAAGTAGCAGAGACAGCTTTGAGACACCATGGATGGGAAGATTGGGATGAATGTTGTTAATTACACAGAAAGAATTATACTCAATTACAAGTACACGTTTAGAAATCTGAATTCTGCAAGGGTTTGGCAGTTATGTTTGTATCCATATAAACTCAAGTACAAATCCCTACTAATTTACAAATATGTAAAAACAGCATATATGTAAACAAAGCAGAAAATAAGCAATATTTGTATTCCTTGAGGAAGGCAAGAAAAAGATAATTAAAAATTAAGCATTAATTTGAAAGATAAATCATACAATGTTACAGTGCATCTGGAATTGGAGCTGACACTCTCGAACCTAGGTTACTTTTGTTATCAGCCCCACTAATAGTAAATTGTTTAACTCATGTTTGTAATTTCACAATTCAAACTGTAACTATCCCATTACTGTGGAAAACTACTTTTGTTCTCCTTTTGCACAAAGGAAGCCAGAAAAATAAAGAATAATTTCCGTCCAATCTCAAAACTATCCTGCCAAGCAAAACTCTTAGAGAAGCTCACAAGTAACCAGGTCCGTGCGTTCTTAACCAAATATTCCATTTTAAATAGATACCAGTCTGGATTTAGGCCTATCACAGCTGCTACCAAAGTTATAAATGATATTGCTATTGCATTGGACAGCCGTGAGGAATGTGCTGCTGTTTTTGTTGATTTGTCAAAGGCCTTTTATTCAGTAGATCATTGTATTCTCTTGGAGCGTCTGGATGCTATTGGGTTCGATACCAATTCTAAAAAATGGTTTACCGATTACCTCACAAATAGAGCTCAAGCTGTTTCTGCTGATGGCTTTCAATCTGAATTTTCTTACCTTAATAAAGGTGTTCCTCAAGGCTCTGTCCTTGGACCACTGTTATTTACAATCTATGTAAACTCAATTGGGCATAATCTAAAACACAGTAGCATCCACTTATATGCAGATGATGCAATTCTGTATGCTACGGCACCTTCTTGTGTTAATTTAAAATGATTAATGATTTCAAATAAAACAAAATGTATGTTCTTCTCCAAAAGACACTCTAGTGACCCCAAAAATATATCTATTCTCACGCTTGATGGTAATGTGATTGGCATTAAGTACCCCATTACAAATACTTGGGCATCTGGATGGATGATAAACTCTCCTTCAACAAATACATACAAGAGCTGACAAACAATCTTAAAACCAGATTGTCATTCTTCTTTAGAAATAAAGCATGTTTTCCTCTTAATTGTAGAAAACAGTTAATCCAGGCTACATTTCTTTCAGTTCTAGATTGTGGTGACATTATATATATGCATTCTACGGAAACAGTGTTAAAACCTCTGAACTCGGTTTTTCATTCAGCTCTAAGGTTCATAACAGGAGAAGGACACAGAACTCACCACTGTGAATTATATTCTAAAGTAGAACGGCAATCATTGGATGCACAAAGAGAACAGCACTGCATCACTGCAGCACTCATCCTGCAGCATCTGGACTCCCCGGGAACCTACGCCAGGATCCTGTTTGTGGACTTCAGCTCTGCGTTCAACACCATCCTCCCTGCTCTGCTCCAGGACAAGCTCTCCCAGCTCAACGTGCCTGACTCCACCTGCAGGTGGATCACTGACTTCCTGACGGATCGGAGGCAGTGCGTGCGGCTGGGGAAGAATGTCTCAGACACTCGGACTATCAGCACCGGAGCTCCACAGGGCTGTGTACTTTCCCCTCTTGCTCTTCTCCTGTACACAAACTGCTGCACCTCCAGCCACGACTCCGTAAAACTCATCAAGTTTGCGGACGACACCACCCTCATCGGGCTCATCTCGGACGGGGATGAGTCTGTCTACAGGAGGGAGGTGGACCGGCTGGTGTCCTGGTGCAGCGGTAACAATCTGGAGTTCAACGCCCAGAAGACAGTGGAGATGATCGTGGACTTCAGGAAAGCCACAGCCCCCCAGCCCCCCTCATCATGACAGACTCCCCCATCTCCACCGTGGACTCCTTCCGCTTCCTGGGCACCACCATCACCCAGGACCTCAAGTGGGAGCCCTCCATCAGCTCCCTCATCAAGAAGGCCCAGCAGAGGATGTACTTTCTGCGGCAGCTGAGGAAAGCCAAGCTGCCAGTGCAGATGATGGTGCAGTTCTACACGGCCATCATTGAGTCCATCCTCACCTCCTCCATCACCGTGTGGTACGCTGGAGCCACAGCCAGGGACAAACAGAGACTACAGCGCATTGTGCGCTCTGCTGAGAAGGTGATCGGCTGCAGACTTCCATCTCTGCAGGACCTGTACGTCTCCAGGGCTCTGGGACGAGCAGGTCGGATCACAGCTGACACTTCTCACCCTGGACATGGTCTGTTTGAACCACTCCCCTCAGGCAGGAGGCTACGGTCCATCCGGGACCACCAGAACCTCCCGCCACAAGAATAGTTTCTTTCCCTCTGCTGTTGGACTCATGAACACTTCAAAACACCTGTCACTTTAACTGCAATATTCAACCACTCACTGCACTGTCACTTTCTGCACTACAACTTTAAACATAACTGTAAACTTGTGTACATAGAAATGCCTATTTTTATTGTTATTGTATAGTAATTTTAATTTGTTTCCTAATGCATGCCCTTTTTTGATTGAATATATGTTGTTTTATTATTACTCAGTGTTTTATGTTGCACCTTAAGGCCGAGACAAGTTCCTATGTTTGTGAATTTTGTTCATTGACAATGGCAATAAACTCTTTCTGATTCTGATTCTGATTCTGATTTTGTTTGTGTATAAAGCTCTAGTTGGCATTTTACCTGATTATTTATCAAGTTGATTGCACCTCAGATGAGGTATTCACAGTTTGAGGTCTAAGGACATTTTTATTTTACAATCCCATGGTTTTAACAGAGAGACAGGAAAAAAGGCTTTCAGCAACTTTGCTCCCTCCTGTGGAACAAAACACAGAGACTTTTTAAATTAAATCATTTTATTTTAATGATTTTAAAGATCTGGTCAAGGACTACCTGCAGTGCCGATGCACTTGTTTTATATAATTTAATGTCATATTGTATGTATAAATGTGTTTTTATGTATTGGTTAATTTTATTGAATGTTTTATTTGTCTTTTAGTATCCTGTGTTTGTTGTCTATTTTGTGTTGTGTTTTAACAGGGTACCCATAAAAAAAGAGACATTTTCTCATTGGGTTTTCCCTGTATAAATAAAATAAATAATAATAATAATAATAATAATAATAATAATAATAATAATAATAATACATTCAATTAATAAATAAATAATTACACTTATTCCAAAATGGATTAAATGCATTATTTGCCTAAAAATTCTACAAACAATAGCCCATAATGACAACATTAAAGAAGGTTTTTTGAATTATTTGCAAATTTATAAAAAAAAAAAAACTAAACTAAGAAAAACTAAAAAACAGCACTTAGTACATAAGTACTAAGCCTTTGCTCAATACTTTGTTGAAGAACATTTGGTACCAGCTACAGCTTCAAGTCTTTTTGAGTATAATGCTATAAGCTCTGCACACCTATATCTAGACCTATATATTCTTTGCAGAACCTCCAAGCAATACACTTCAATACATAAAAGTAGTGTGTTTTTGTCTGTCTGTTGTTTTCTTCTTTTTCACATTAAAGCAACACTATATTATAGCCAAAGGAACCACATTTCGATGGAGACCAACCCCAGGCCAAGAAAGAATTCGGTGTGTGACGGTGCAAGTACACTGCCACACAGTACAACAAAAAACATCCAAATAGATTTTTAAAATTTTAATTTTTTTGGTCTATTTACCATTAAACTGATTTAATTTAGTTTCAATTAAGATTTTGTGAAGCTGACCACTACGATTTGTGATCTAGCACCCATTGTAAACACTTTCGCCTTCACCTTCTACGTCTTCTCCTGCTCCTATCTGAGCCCTTGGTATTGGTATCGTGTTCCTTTTTCCTGATGTATCCGTCACTTGGTATCGCCACGTCAACCACAACGGCTTTCCTCTGCTGTTTATCCATCACTACAATGTCTAGTTGGTTTGCCATAACCGTTCAGTCTGTATCTGGAAGTCCCACAGGATCTTGGCTCGGTCATTCTCTACCACCTTTGGGGGTGTTTCCCACTTTGACCTTGGGGTTTCCAGTTTATACTCCGCACAGATGTTCCTGTACACTATGCCAGCCACTTGGTTATGGCGCTCCATGTTTGCTTTCCCTGCCAGCCTCTTACACCCTCCATTATGTGCTAGTTTGTCTCGGGGCCCCTTTGCACAACCTACACCTTGGGTCTTGTCTGGTGTGGTAGATCTGGGCCTCTATTGCTCTGGTGCTCAGGGCCTGTTCCTGTGCAGCCATGATGAGTGCCTCTGTGCTGTTCTTCAGACGCTCTAGCCATTGGTAGGATTTCTTGATATCAGCCACTTCGATTATGTTCCGGTGGTACATCCCATGTAGGGGCTTGTCCTCCCATGATGGTCCCTCCTCCAGCACCTCATCCTCTGTTCCCCATCCCCATGCCTGAGACATTCACTGAGCTGTTGGGGTCTTGTCTTTGATGTTGGATGACTGTCCACAGAGGGCGCTGAATGTCCAGAAACAGAGGCTGTACCAAATTAATTTGCATCACAGCTGACTACTTCTGAACTGTAAGTGCAAACTACATCTTAACCTGAAACAAATTGAAAACAAGTTGAAAATTCAACTAACTAGAGATAGACAACCAATAGATAAATGTATTCTACCTTTGTTTCTTGGAAATTCGATAAATATGTTTGTTTTTTTGTTTTGTTTTTTTTTTTGTTTGTTTTTTTAGTTTGTTTTTACAAACCTTAAACCTGACCATGCCATGGGCACTTTGGTCATCAATCTGCGCCAGTTGTGTTCGGACATAGTTATAAGAATTAGCCTCTGAATAAAAAATTAAATAAAACAATAAAAACATTGCTTGTAAGGAATAATACAATTTAATACTAAATACTAAATTGATTTAAGAAGGGATTAAGAGGAGGCTTTTGCCACACAGATTTTTTTTTTAAACTTCCAACTCCCTTCAAACTCCCAAAACTTTTTCAAAAAACAAAACATAAAACAAATAAAACAAACAAGGCAAGGCCAGAAATAAATTAGGTATAAATAAAAATAAGAATTTAGGAGGGTGTGTTGGCAACCCCAACTTCTCCAACATTCATCCTTTCCTTTTGAATAATTAGCACTTTGACATGGTGATATAAAAGGTCACATTCTTCCAACAGGATTGAGATTTTGTGGTTCTCCATTGTGAAGTACACACATTTTCCCATTCTTTGTCCATCAAAAGAAAATTATCTTCTCTTTCCCGTTTCATTTTAATATATTTAGTAGATTGGCTGTCCAGTTTATTTAGTCATTTACGTAAGGTATTATTCCCCTTAAAAGTTCTGATTTATATGCCTTGATAACGATTTCAGTCATAGGGTTGTTGTAGTTGTTTTGTTTTATTTCTTGATTATTGCAAAACTCCTTATTATTTAAATAAAAGTCCTGTTTCTCCAGGCCAACGCATCATGAATCACAGTTTCAGTCGGTGTAATGCACTACTGTTCCTGCACATGAAAGTACATAGAAGTATAACGCTCCTACACTGCTGTTCCTGCACATGAAAGTACATAGAAAATAACGCTCCTGAACACTGCTGTTCCTGCACATGAAAGTACATGGAAGTATTAATGCTCCTGCACATGAAAGTACATGGAAGATAATGCTCCTGCACATGAAAGTTACATGGAAGTATAATGCTCCTGCACATGAAAGTACATGGAAGTATAATGCTCCTGCACATGAAAGTACATGGAAGTATAATGCTCCTGCACATGAAAGTACATGGAAGTATAATGCTCCTGCACATGAAAGTACATGGAAGTATAATGCTCCTGCGCTACTGTTCCTGCATATGAAAGTACATGGAAGTATAATGCTCCTGCGCTACTGCATAGATGAATTTCACTGGGTGACGTCAGCTGACTCGTCTCCGCTGCTCCGGACACACCGCCGTGTAAAAATGCAGCTCTCAGTGCCGCCAAGGACAGGAATTAGCCCGTACAACGGCTACATCGGCAGAAACATCAAGAAGGTAACGCAACCGTTTTTTATTCATTTCTTTTGCAAGACCAGCTTTGTTTCACCCTACCATTTGTTTGCCATGTCCAGAGCTCGAGTGTTTAATCTGAAATGCCCTTGAGTGGATCACAGGGGACGTTTAAAGTCACTTTGTTGCTATTATACCCTGAAGATGAAGGTTTTTGTTGTAGGCTAAACTGCTTCTCGCTTCTTTATCCTGTCCCGCTACAGTTTATAGATTGTGCCGCTAAACCGGCGCTGTGTTGTTTCCCAGACTTATCCGAACCTCGTGCATAAGGTTTCAAAGAATATCCTCAACTCCAACGATTAAAAAAAGTTTATATTTTGCGTGACATATTTGCGCCAACGTTGTTGGCTATGGTTTAGATTTTAACTCAACAAAGCGTAGATATAGGCTGTGTGTGAGCAAAATACACTGGCCCCACCCATTCATCCTCCAGTCTTAACTGAGGATGCAATTGTCTGCTCTATTTAAACCCTTCCTTTAATTAAATAATTTCAACTACGCTAGCAACTTGCAAGGGCAAGATAAATGGCACATAATCATATTCTATTGGTTCATTGCTTTGATACCCACACCTTTCTTTCTTTTCTCTGTTGGTTTCCCCATCTCTGCTTCATGGTTGGCTGGAATTCAAATGACTTAAATTAATGAGCTTGAATTCTTGGCATTTTACTGTCAAAGAAGATTGGGCATTTCAACAAACCCCAGACATTTACATTGCCTAAAGGAGGTTTCCCTAGACCGTATGTCAACATTTCAACTAAATAACAGAAACACTTATGAATCTTGCAACGAGTGGTCTTTAACTACGAGAAAGTAGGCAAAGGAAGGAATAGTCCCCCTCCTCCTGGTCCTCTCTGCTTTCGATTAACTCCCTCTGGCTCTGTTTCCTCCTGTATGTTCACATACCTGGATATCTTGGCTGTCAGATTTTACTTCACATACAGAGGAGCACATTCCTGGGGCATTGCTGAGTGAAGATTTATTCAACTTTGGCACCACATTTAATCAGAGGTGTATTTGTATCTTTGTGCATATTTGTGTTTTTTGTTGGCAAAACTAACTGTGATCAGAAGAAGCTACTCTAAGAATTCCTCTTTGTACTTTAAATATTTCTGTCACTATATGATTTTATTTTATATGTGCCATTTGGAAAAATGGGCCCTGATGTGTTGCAGTATACTGTCTGTCAGGATATTTTAATATTTTAATGGGGCAAAAAACAAAGGCGTTCCTGGTCCACTGCATGTGCATTATTCCAAAATATGCACACTATTCTTAAAAGTAGTTGAAGGTCAATATTAATCCACATATGATGTTTTGATTCACCCTTGAACTCCGTCTCTATTTAAAGAGAGAGACATACGTAATTTATTTAACTTCACAATTAGTGCTAGATTTTTTTAAATTCATTTTATTTTATTTATAGAGGGAAAACTCAATGGGAAAAGTTCTCTTTTTCATGGGTACCCTGTTAAAAGCACAACACAAAATAAACAACAAACAAACACAGGATACTAAAACACAAATAAAAAATTCAATAAAATTAACCAATACATAAAAACACATTTGAACATACACTATGAGCTCAAATTAAATAAAACAAGTGCATCGGCACTGCGGGTAGTCCTTGACCAGATCTTTAAAATCATTAAAAGGCATAAAATGATTATTTTAAAAAGTCTCTGTGTTTTGTTCCACAGGAGGGAGCAAAGTTGCTGAAAGCCTTTTTTCCTGTCTCTCTGTTAAAACCATGGGATTGTAAAATAAAAATGTCCTGAGACCTCAAACTGTGAATACCTCATCTGAGGTGCAATAAACTTGATAAATAATCAGGTAAAATGCCAACTAGAGCTTTATACACAAACAAAATGCAGTGCTGTTCTCTTCGTGCATCCAATGATTGCCGTTCTACTTACGAATATAATTCACAGTGGTGAGTTCTGTGTCCTTCTCCTGTTATGAACCTTAGAGCTGACTGAAAAACCGAGTTCAGAGGTTTTAACACTGTTTCCGTAGAATGCATATATATAATGTCACCACAATCTAGAACTGAAAGAAATGTAGCCTGGATTAACTGTTTTCTACAATTAAGAGGAAAACATGCTTTATTTCTAAAGAAGAATGACAATCTGGTTTTAAGATTGTTTGTCAGCTCTTGTATGTATTTGTTGAAGGAGAGTTTATCATCCATCCAGATGCCCAAGTATTTGTAATGGGGTACTTAATGTCAATCACATTACCATCAAGCGTGAGAATAGATATATTTTTGGGGTCACTAGAGTGTCTTTTGGAGAAGAACATACATTTTGTTTTATTTGAAATCATTAATCATTTTAAATTAACACAAGAAGGTGCCGTAGCATACAGAATTGCATCATCTGCATATAAGTGGATGCTACTGTGTTTTAGATTATGCCAATTGAGTTTACATAGATTGTAAATAACAGTGGTCCATCCAAGGACAGAGCCTTGAGGAACACCTTTATTAAGGTAAGAAAATTCAGATTGAAAGCCATCAGCAGAAACAGCTTGAGCTCTATTTGTGAGGTAATCGGTAAACCATTTTTTAGAATTGGTATCGAACCCAATAGCATCCAGACGCTCCAAGAGAATACAATGATCTACTGAATAAAAGGCCTTTGACAAATCAACAAAAACAGCAGCACATTCCTCACGGCTGTCCAATGCAATAGCAATATCATTTATAACTTTGGTAGCAGCTGTGATAGGCCTAAATCCAGACTGGTATCTATTTAAAATGGAATATTTGGTTAAGAACGCACGGACCTGGTTACTTGTGAGCTTCTCTAAGAGTTTTGCTCGGCAGGATAGTTTTGAGATTGAAGAGAAATTATCCAAATCATTTTTCTGGCTTCCTTTGTGCAAAAGGAGAACAAAAGCAGTTTTAGTTTTCCACAGTAATGGGATAGTTACAGTTTGAATTGTGAAATTACAAACATGAGTTAAACAATTTACTATTAGTGGGGCTGATAACAAAAGTAACCTAGGTTCGAGAGTGTCAGCTCCAGTGGACTTTTTTGGATCTATAGAGAGCAACAAATTTAATACTTCATACTGTGTAAAGGGCTTAAGGGAAAATACTTGATCATCAGGTCTATTCTCATGTATTTGGGTAGCAGCAACAGATGGAGCAGCAGCATCATCTGTTGCTGTCAGCAAAGTGCTGATTAAACGCATCCCAAATATCTTTTTTTGTCGTCAAGCTGATTGAATCTTTAATAATTTAATTTGGTAAAGAGGGAGTAGAATTTTGTGATAAGGATTTAATGGTTTTCCAACATTTTGCGGAATTGCCCTGAGATTCCGTGAAAGTATTATAGTAAGATGTTTTGGCTTTATGAACAGTAGAGGCATATTTATTGCGCTCATGACAAAACTGCTGCCAATCTGCTGTTGATTTGGTTGCCGAGGCTTCTGCCCAGGCTTTGTCGCGTTCAGCAATGTCTGGACAGAACCAGGGATTATTCTTATTTTTGACCCTGACTCTTTTAAGAGGGTCATGATTATCAGTAATCGCATTAAATGTTTTGATGAAAAAGTCCAGTGCTGTGTTGGGTTCTGGAATATTAGTGGTAAAACCAATGTCACTAAAGAACAGACAGAAATACTTAAATACATGAAAATGCTTATAGGACCTTTTAACAGTTTTACTTGATTTGAATTTAATACATTTTGTGTTCCGCACACACCCAATAGGACAGTGGTTACTAAAATCAAGAGGATAGACACTACTACAATAGTAATTCTGAGGGTTGTTGCTTAAGATAATGTCCAGTAATGTTGCTTTAAGTGGGTCTTTCGGGTCAGGTCGGGTGGGAGCAGTAATAAATTGTGTGAGGTTTAATTCCTTACAATAGTTTTTTAGACTGTCAGAAGTTTTGGATAACCAATCGATGTTCATGTCACCTAAAACAAGTAACTCAAAATGATCAAAAGTGGAAAGGAAGGTAAAGAAGTCCACTAGCTCACCAGGAGCAGACAGGAGCAGACGGATCACCAATCATAGTGGTCAGTTTCATGAAATCTGAATGAAAACTAAGTTAAATAAGTTTAATAGTAAATAGACCAAAATAAAAACATTTTTAAAATGTATTTGGATGTTTTTACTGCACTGAAAAACATGTGTTCTTGTTGTGAGTGGGCTTGCACCTCCACAAACCTAATTTTTTCATTTGTCTCCATTGAAATGTGGTTCCTTTGGCTATAATGTAACGTTGTGCTGTATAGCATTAAAACTCTCACAAAATGACATGATTCTATCATGAAATCATATGTGATAGTGTTCTTCCCCACATGTGTGGTTGCTACCACTGAGGTGTTGTGGGTTTGATTCCCGGCCTTGTCAGTTTGCCGAATTCTCTCCCCTCTCCACACTACAACTGTCAAGTAAATGGAAAAAGAACGTGATGATATCACATCATTTTATCGTGGCGCACTTTAGTCTAAGCAGCATGTCATTTACACACAAGCAGTAGGACCGAAGCCTACTACTACTACTACTACTACTACTACTACTACTACTACTACTACTACTACTACTACTACTACTACTACTTATCTGGAGTCAAACGACAAAGAGAAAAACTGCATCTTGAGCAGGGATTTTAAGTGCTCAAGTGTTTGTGCAGTTCTGATGTGCAAAGGCACAAGGGCAACAAGTATTCCACAACTGCGGTCCTACAAGAGGAAAGGCCCTTCTGGTCTTAAACCTGGTCCTGGGGACAACCTGGAGATGCTGGTCTATTGAGCACAGGACTTTAGATTGGACATGGGGCTGGAAGAGATCAAATAAATAAGGTGCCATGCAATTGCAAACCCAAGTCCCTGCACTTTTTGCCAGTTAACAGGCGCCTGCTGCGTTCTGTACTCCTGTAGACGGCTGTGAGCTGGCCCTGGTTGATGCCAACATGCAAAGTGTTGCAATAATCGAGCCGTGAGGTCATGAAAGCATGGATGGTCTTTTCAAAATGAGGGCACGGAATGTGAGATTTAACTTAGCTGGGTACCTTTTAAGTGATAAAAACTTGATTTGAGAATGGCATTAAAATTGCTGTCAACAACACCTAGATTCCTAGAGAAGGATTTTTCAGTTCAGCAAAGGATCACATTTTCCAAAAACATTAATTTTCCTTTGTTTAAGCTGAGGAAATTCATCAGCATCCATTCTTGAACCTCTCTCAAACAATCAAAAAGAGCTTGTCCAGAGCTACTAGTTTGGATAGGCATATATATTATCACATAATCAGAGTAACAATGGTAGGCAATGCTATGTCTCTCGAATATGAATCCCAAAGGAAGCATATAAAGGCTGAAAAGAACAGGGCCCAATATATTTCCTAGGGGCACACCACACTTTAAACCTGATACAGCTGAGGAGAACTGTCCCAGCTTTACAGAAAAGGTACTGTCTGTCAGATAGGACTGAAACCATTTTAGTGCAGTGCCTCTGTTGCCCACATATTGGCAAGTCGGTGTAATCCCTCATTCGTCCAGGAGTGTTCCATTGTCGAAAAAGATTCAGTTGTAGTCATCTGGACTCTGTTTTAGAACATATTGGCAAGGCAAAGCAAGTTTATTTGTAGAGCACAATTCGTACACAAAGGCAATTCAAAGTGCTTCACACAACAGGAAAAAAATGCATGCAAGACATGACAGAATAGATTAAGACATAAAAGAGAAGAGTGCAAATAAAATCATTTCAGTCATTTGCACAGCCAAACAAAATAGTTTTTATCTTAGATTTGAACTATGCCAGAGTAGAGGCCTGTTTCACATCCTCAGGAAGACTGTTCCAGATTATTATATATAGAATACCATGATCCACAGTATCAAATGCTGATGTTAAGTCTAAAAGCACTAGAATAAAAGGTAGGCCAGAATCAGAGATTAAAAACAAATCAGCTTTAAATTGCTATTCTAATGTGATATGGTAGTGAACTGTTACTGTGTTGTTTGAATCCATTAAATAAACATATTTGATCTTTTCAGCAGGCACTTATGTCCCCTTCCAACCATCACATGCCTTCTCCAAGCCCCAGTAACACCACCAGTGCGAGCTCCACTCCCCACAGTAACAGCAGCAGTATCAGCAGCAGCAACAGCAGCAGCAGCGGAGAGCAACTGAGCAAAACCAACCTGTACATCAGGGGACTGCATCCAGGCACCACAGACCAGGATCTAGTCAAACTATGCCAGCCGTAAGTTTCACCCTACGTCTTACAATATTAAATATAATGTTTACTGTTTATAGTTCCATTTGAAACTCTTCAGAGCAGTCCACATGTACATGTAATTGAAAAAAATATGATGCTTTTACAAAACTAAATCCAGTTTGAGAAATGGTGACTTAAGGCATCTGGATAGGGAATATTCACAATTAAAGTATAATTGGTTATTGATTAAAATCACTATGCCACTGTCTTTGTTATAAAAAGGTATTGTTGTATGTGTTTTAGAGTCTGAATAGATAATCAAAATACTACAATTAGTTTTTATTGTCAACTAGTCACGATTAGTCAATTAATTGTTGCAGCCCTTGTGCATGCTGCCTTGTAAACAAACTAATTAAAAAATAATAGAAACAAACATAATTTCAACCATGCTCCTTTAAAGCAGCTCAACTTCGTCTGCGCTAAATGCAGACCACGAGTAAAATATCAAACAGCAGCATGAATAAAATAATACAGTATTCTTTTATTTACTCTATCTTGCGTTTTGGTGTTCAGGTGAACACATCAAACAAATATGGCTCAGATCAGTGTTCTGATTTTCCTAATGGAATATGGGAGGCCTGATTTGAGAACCAGGAGAATCTAAAAGAAAGAGAAAGCTGGAGAAGAAAGAGGGAAAGTGAGAAGCCTAAAATGAATTAGGGACTGATGTAGGGAGAGGCCATTGAATTTACAGCTGTCTGGAAGATATGGCTCACATGAGGCCCAGCCCTACAGGAAATGGTGAGCCCAGGGGAAAAGGAAAGACAAACAAGGGCAATGGCATGAGCAAGGAGGGGAGTAGGAATCAGAGGGGGAGGAGAGAGGTTTGTGTCCAGGGTTTGAGTGTGTCAGGTGGTGTTCTATAGGGATACTTCTCATATTTCTGCAGATAAAAATCACTGCATGAAATATGTCTTCTAGTGACGCCCATTATAGTGTAATGGTTGAAGACCTTATGCATTAAGTTACAGTTAATAGGGAAAGCTTGGACTTGGAGATATAAAAGGGTTGATGGATAACTCAGACATGTAGACTTTACGCAAGTTCAACTGCAATTGTCCACATCTCAATCCCTTCCCCCACATGATTGGTCCTATGTGAGATGTAGTGATTTGGATTGGCTGGGTGGTGGCTGTCCATGTCTCGCTCTTGCAGTGGTGTTGATGCTGTCTTGCCTCAGCATTTTGCCTTGTTCACGGTCAGTGGTCAGACCAGGCTTGGACAGTTTAATGAATGTAGTAGCCTCTCACACAAGGTCGAACTTGAGTCCTTAAGAGCACAATCTCAAGAATTGAATAGCTTCTGCATTAATGACTTGCACAGATGGAACTTGGAAAAATTCACACAATCAGGAAAAAGAAATAAAACAGTACTGAATTGAATCAAGGGGATGTTGGCTGAGTTATGATGATTTGGAGATACAAATCTGCAGAATTGCTTCAATACTGCATTGTCTTAGTGTTTTTGCAGAATTTTGAAATTGAAATGTTTAACTTGTTTTCCATTAGTTTGATTTATGTGTTGCATGCTGAATAGTAGATTGTGAGCAGAGGCAAGCATTGGATTTAAGAAGAAGAGGAGTATCAGATTACATTGCATGTGCATGCCTGGAGAGATGGACACTGATAGACTCTGCTGCACACAGCATTTGTTTATTGATATCCGAGTGTCTGCCTATGGGTTTATTGTAGCTGTTTTATGCTGTTTTTCTTATTGTTAATGCTGATTGTAAGCTTTGTTTTTAAAAGTCTCTATTAAAAATATATTTAGTTATATTTTCTTGCCTCCACAAATGTATGCTTCTTACATGATTACATACATTTGTAAAGAGTGAACATTAACATAATGTCTTGTTCCCAGATATGGAAAAATTGTCTCTACAAAGGCTATCCTTGACAAAACTACAAACAAATGTAAAGGTAAAAACTAAATTTGACTCTTTCAAAGCATGCAAGATGTTTTTCTCCATATTCTTTTTATTCTTCCAATTGTCCACATAGTTTAAATTAAAGTAAAAAAATTGCAACATACTCATTTGCACATAAAGCCTCTCAGTGTATCATGTGTTGTTGTATGTGTTTGTGCCCCTGTAGGCTATGGCTTTGTTGACTTTGACAGCGCATGCTCCGCTCAGAAGGCAGTGACAGCTCTGAAGACAGTAGGCATCCAGGCCCAGATGGCCAAGGTAAGAGCCTTGACATAAAGAGCCAATAAATAATGAGGTTCTTTCAATTGGTCTTAGACTGTAATTTTCATCAATTTGGTAAGAGGTGTGCTCTGCAAGCCAAGCTTTCACAAATGTGCCCAGGTTAATGTATGTGCTTGCATGTCGGTCCTCATAGAAACAGAGCTCAGGGAGTGTGTCCTAAAGGGCTTGTGCTCTGCTCCTGCACAAAGGACTTCTCTGTTCTCCCTTGTGGCTTCTGACTCAGTGTCTGGGCAGCTCCTCGGTAAGCAGGGACTCAGCCACCCGCCCTGTCAACAGACTAACTTCATGCCACACAGACACCTCTCTGGCCTGAGCGGGATTATAGCACTCTCCCAATGGCACAGCGTTCTATGAAAAAGAGTGGTTAATTTTGGTTTTATCATTCTGGACCAAATCACTTCTTACTCATGCCCTTTACAAACATTGCCCACGTTTCACCTCTGGGTTTTGCCCCTGACACTTCTGCTGCTATATGTGGGAGGGTGAAGTTGGGGTTTAGGTGAGTAGAAACAAACAACCAGGTGCTCCTCCACTGAGCTGGCTGGTGTCCATGTGATCAGGTGTGTTTGTGAAGAACACTGCTGTTGGATTTTCAAGACTGATGTCACACTGACCGGCAGGAAGAAGTTTCTGTTATTCAAAGAAAGAATGAAACTGATCTTTTATATTACTATATATGATATTATATTGTCTCACTATACCAAATGGACAATATTAATTTTATTTGTCTGCGTCTCCATTAGCCATTATAGGGATATCATTTAAAGTTTTGCAAAATACAGTATAGATATACATATAGATATAGATATAGCACCTTCTCTTCAGGCCGCATGCATTATTCAGCACATGGAAACGAGTGCCCACTGCAATTACAATTTTTTAATCACATCTGCACTCTAACGTGATGCATGTGCTAAAGACAATGAGGCAGACTCGCAAGATCCTGTGGCTTTGAATTTATTAAAGTTCAGACTGTTGTGAGTGACAGGGGTTTGCACACAATAACACAGAAAGTCAAATTGAGAAGACTGGTTCTCGGAAATTCAGGAAAATGTTTTTCCGAGTGGAGAACGCTGTGATGAGATGGACAAAAATCAGCTGTTTTGTTCATTTATATTAAACATTTGAGATATGTCAGTGTAATCCCTCATTCGTCCAGGAGTGTTCCATTGTAGAAAAAGAGTAGGCTATAAAACCTGAGTTCTCAGACTTGTTTCACAGATTGAGAATGACTCTTGGATGAGAGTCGAAACATTTTGTTTTTTCTAAAACAGAGTCCAGATGACTACAACTGAAACATTTGAGATATTACTACATTTAGGGGTTTACAGTGAGTTATCCATATCATAATAGCAACAGATTGAACAGAAGACACTACTGTTAACGTTAAGATGTAGCATAATTAAAAAGGTCGTTTTACAAAAGAAATAACTAGCTAAGGTTTAGTTTTAGCTCCATTAAAGCTCTATTAAATACTGTTAAAGAGCAGGCTCTGTCATTTTATTATAGGTGACATCAAAATTACGACTTTCAGAGATAAAAGAACATGCCTTCAAACAAGTCGGAGTCCCAACTTCTTGCCCCGGAAACCCGAGCACCCGAGGACTACATGAACGCAGCATAACTTGTGCGTTATGCAAAATTCATGCACGCTAAATTAGCACAGTAACTCTCACTGACAGTGGTATAAATACTTGTAACTGTTTAAGAAGCTTATTAATCACCCTGACAATATGTTTCAGCAACAGGAGCAAGACCCCACCAACCTGTACATCTCAAACCTGCCACAGTGCATGGATGAGCAGGAGCTGGAGAGCATGCTGAAGCCTTTTAGTCAAGCTATTTCCACACGGATCCTGCGTGATGCAAATGGAACCAGCCGCGGAGTCGGCTTTGCAAGGTCCACTAATAGCACATGATATAACAAATATACATCTAAGAAATACAGAAGTGAAATGACATCATTAGTTAAAAATCTAGGTAAATTGAGGTTTAAAAAGTCATCTCTATTTGTTTCTTAAAGGTGCACATGTAGCTTCTCTGGTGGAGGCTCCGCCGTCCGCTTGTCTCCATGGAGATGTTATTGTTTTGCCTGTAATGTTCCACAGTATGGCATATGACTTCCCTATCTCCATGGAGAAAAGCAGGGGGCACTGCCAAGTCATATCTGTGGAGAGGCGAGACCGCGTCAGTCTTTAAAATGATACTTTAATGCCCTATTCTGGATCATGCCAAACAATAATATCACAAGACAAGCAGTCACAAAAAAAAACATTTCCACCATGAATTGATTTGTATTCTATAGTATGGGTAAGAAAATGCAACGCTACTGCAATGACATTATCAATATTATGTGCTAAATTTAGCAGTGCTTTCATAAATGAACTGAAGAAATGAAAGGCTATATTTCCTTGTTCTTACATTTAAACATCTACTAAAATGTGCCCTCTAGTGGTGGTGTTAAAAGAGTTTTAACAAACTGCTCATTCAGATGTCTGATATTTTATACAGAATGGAGTCGACAGAAAAATGCGAGGCCATTATTCAACATTTTAATGGGAAATACATCAAAACACCTCCAGGAATACCAGGTCTGTTTTCAACAAACCGTTTTATACTCATATGCAATGTTATATTGTAAATAAAACATATTGTAAATAAAATCCCCAGTTCCTCCTGAGCCGTTGTTATGTAAATTTGCTGATGGTGGTCAGAAGAAGAGACAGAGCCAAGGGAAGTATCTGCAGAATGGTCGGGCCTGGACTCGAAATGGGGACAGTGTGAGTTTGAATTATTTATGTTGTAATAACTCTGCTAACAGCTGCACTTTATTATGCAACACTATTTGGCCGTGGCCTCTGTCGACCCTTTCTCTACTCTGTTGGTTGTATTATTTCCCCAGGGAGGAATGACTCTGACATACGACCCCACCACCGCCTTTCAGAATGGGTCAGTTTTTATTTCATTAACAGTCCTATTTCTGCTACCTGTCCTCTCTTACAATCTGTGTCATGTTTTTTCAGGTTCTACGCTGCTCCCTACAGTATCACCCCAAATCGGATGCTTGGAGCTTCCCTCTCTCCATACATGCATTCCCCTGTGTCGCCCTACCAGGTACACAACCCCTCGTGGATACACCAGTCATACATCATGCCACCAACAGTAAGTATTCTAAAGCCTTAAAGTGCATCTGACAGGTTCTCCTGTATTTCTAATTATGACTTAGATTGGTGGGATAGTCCCTGTGTTAAATATTTATCCTAGTTTTACACCAGCCAAGTTGCAGTTTGTCAAGAACGAATAAAATATAAAGAAAAATTACAGGAAGTTTAGCTGAGTTCTAAAACTTCTATGTCATTAATAATTGACATCCACCCAAAATGCAGGGACAAAGTACACACAACAGACACCATTTTGACAGTTTAAACAATCATTTAACAAAATAATGATGTGATCTAGTATTATTTTTTGTCAAATCATTACCATTGTGTAATATATATGGATTTTGGCCCTTGTTTACAGTATGGTTGCTAGGTAACAGTTTTCAAGTTACCACTACCTGTGTCATGTCCAACCAGGAAGTAACATTATAAACATCATCAAAACCTGGGGAAAATAGGCAGCATTTGCAGTAAAACCTTAAATACAATTATGTTCACTATGTTTCATCAAATGTGTAGTCTAACCTGTCATATGCACTTAAAACTATTCTTAGTTTTTATGTTGACAGCGTTTTCTAACTTTCATATATTTTATTTTTGTAAGAGTGCAGTGTTGACACCAGGAATGGACCACACAATGTCTATCCAACCGAGCTCAGTGATGGGGCCCCTGTCACAGCAGCTCAGTCACCTCTCCGTGGGCACCAATGGCACTGTCAGTAAACTGTGCTTTTAGCTACATGGAAATGTTTAAAGTACTTTACAGTAAAATTCAGTGCACTTTTTCATGATGGTCCCAAGCTCAGTGAGGGGATTTGATTTGCGCTTAAAAGAATCGTGGGTATGTGCGCTCTTACTGTTTTTAAAAACGGAACGACAGTCTGAACCGAGGTTGCCACCGCTTTAACCTGCAGATAAAGGACACATACCGTTAGGCCCAGAAACATTTGGACAGTGACACAAGTATTGTTATTTTAGCTGTTTATGAAAACCTATTCAGGATACAATTATATAATCAATATGGTCTTAAAGTGCAGACTCTCAGGTGTAATTTCAGAGTGTTCACATCCAAATTGGAGCAAGGCTCTTTACAGCTCTTTAATATGTAGCTGCCTCTTTTTCAAGGGAACAAAAGTAATTGGACAATTGACTCAAAAGGCTGCGAAAAAAAATAACAAGGCTGCATGGGCTCTTCCCTCGATAACCTGCTATCAATTAAGCAGTTAAAAGGTCTGGAGTTGATTCCAGGTGCGGCGTCTTCCTTTGTAAGCCGTTGCTGTGAACACACAACATGCGGTCAAAGGAGCTCTCAATTAAGGTGAAACAGACCATCCTGAGGCTGAAAAAGAAGAAGAAATCCATTACAGAGATAGCAAAAAGTTTGGTACATTCTGAGAAAAAAAAGAGTGCACTGGTGAGCTTGGGAACTCAAAAAGGCCTGGACGTTCATGGAAAACAACAGAGGTGGTTGATCGCAGAACCTTTCCACTCAAGTGGACTCAAGTCCAAGAAGTAGGTATGTCAATATCTAAGTACCATAAAGAGAAGACTTCATGAAAGTAAATACAAAGGATTCACCACAAGGTGCAAACCATTAATCAGCCTCAAGAATAGAAAGGCCAGAATTGACTTTGCCAAAAAACACCTGAAGAAGCCATCCCAGTTCTGGAACAGCATTCTTTTGACAGACGAGACTAAGAGCAACCTGTTCCAGAATGATGGGAAGAGGAAAGTTTGGAGAAGAATTGGAACAGCTCATGATCCAAAGCACTCCACTTCTTCTGTAAAACATGGTGGAGGCAGTGTGATTGCATGGGCATACATGGCTCTAATCACACTGGGTCATTTGTGTTTATTGATGATGTGACAAAAGACCGAAGCAGCTGGCTGAATTCTGTAGTGTATAGGGATATACTTTCTGCTCAGATCCAGCCAAATGCAGCAAAGTTGATTGGACGGCGCTTCACAGTACAGATGGACAATGACCCAAAACATACTGCAAAAGCAACCCAGGAGTTTTTTAAAGCAAAGAAGTGGAATATTGTGCAATGGCCGGAGTCAATCACCAGATCTCAACCCAATCGAGCATGCATTTCACTTGCTCAAGACAAAACTTCAGGCTGAAAGACCCTCAAACAAGCAACAACTGAAGACAGCTGCAGTAAAGGCAACGCATCACAAAGAAGGAAACCCAGCGTTTGGTGATGTCCATGGGCTCCAGACTTCAGGCAGTCATTGCCTGCAAATAATTCTCAACAAAATATTAAAGTAACATTTTACTTAGGGTTATGTTTATTTGTCCAATTACTCTTGAGCCCCTGAAATGAGGAGCGTTTGTGTAAAAATTCCTGCATGTTTAATCAAATATTTGTGTTCAACCCCTTGAATTAAACTTTAAAGTCTGCACTTTAATTCCGCTGTAGTTCTTTCATTTCAAATCCAATGAGGTGGCATGCAGAGCCCAAATCATGAAGATTGTGTGACTGTACATGTGTTTCTCCTTCTCAGTACATGGACAGGCCACATGTTCAGCTCAGAACCTGCAGAGTTCCAGGTTCACTGAGCCGCAGAGGCTGCACTAGCACTGACTCATGATTAGTGCAGCTGCTGAATCAAAACACCAAATTGCAACATAAACAACTCTGACAAGAATTAATCAGCTTTAAAATTGTAATCAGTAAAAGCCATATTTGATTTGAACATGCTTACCTCGTATCTGGGGACACAGCTCATGTTTATGAAATGTTAAATAAAAATCTTACATATGGTTCCTTTAAAAAAAGATATATTACAGCTCTAGAAGAGAATATTTTTGCAAACATAGGTCAAACGTAGAAACTCTGAGATTGTCATGAACTATAACTTAATTTATGACTCTAACTTCATTTATGGTTTGTTTATTTGTCCAGTATGTGCCTGCTAACTCTATGCAGGGGACATACATGCCCCAGTACTCCACACAAGTGCCTGCCACAAACATCTCAGTGGAGGTAATGGCATCTGTTTAGAGATTAACAAACGTGTAAGAACCTGCTCTAATCTGTTGTTTATATCAGGAAAGTGCCGTCCAACAACCTGGCTCCATAGAGACACCAACAGAACACACTACCTACTCGTACTAGCATAACAAATGAAGAGGGCTCCAGGGTGAGCTAAATTAGCACTTTCCTGAAGATGTACAAAATAATATGCATTTAATGTGTTCTTTTTTCCCTCAGGAAACAGGAGAGTTGGCGCTAACGCTCAGCACAGCGTCCGCACTTCAGACATAAGAATAGAATAGGACTTTCATATATTTTCTACAACAAACTCTATATTTCTATCATTAAGCTGGATGACAGCTGACGATGGGAACAACAACAATGCAGTCTATTTTTTCCCATGAGATCTCAAACTGACACAGGATTTTGCTTCTAAACTTACGAAGAAAGTGCCGTTCTGGAAAACCCTTTCTTTTCAAACGTACCTTTTGGTATATTTTGTCATTGAGTGTTGTTTATGCCTTATGTCCTCTTGGAAACATAACATCACTCAAATGAGCAATGCTGTAAGAAGCCCCCCGCTTGGTGGTCCGTTCCCCAGGTTGGGAACCACTGGACCTCGATGTAATTTCTCAATACCAAACGATACACTGTAGGTCAGTCACTAATACATATTAACTCATTAGAATTGTGCAGATGCCTTCAGATTGGTACTCTGGAATTTATTTTAAATCTAGACAACGCTACGGACAATCAAAATGAACAGTTCTCAAATAAAATAGATAAATAAAAGCATTCCACAGTTTCAGTCAATGCCATGAACCTCTTGTGGCTTTAAGCAGCTTCACTAAATACAATCCAAAGCTTGTTAAGCAGAATCACTTTTCAGCTTTTATTTAAATGAATTGTCTGTCAAGCTATTTTTTTACCTGTGTTACTTAGAAACTGTTCCAAGATCAGTGACCAAGAAAGATTGTATTGGCCATGACATTTATTTTCAGTTATTATTTTGAAAGTTTGCAAAGACGTTTTATTGTTTTTTAAGCCTTATTTTACAAAGAAGGATTTATTTTTATAGTGTAACATGATTAGCAATGGTTTTGAACTATTGACAACTGTATGACAAATTAATTCTTGTTTTGTGTTCCCCAAAATCTGGGAAACAATTTATATATTTTAAGTACCTCATTCTGTCAGATAAATGTCAATTTGTGTTCAAAATGATTTAAAAGGCATTATACTGTCCTGTCCTCACAGCGCCTCACAGCATCTCACAGCATCTCACAGCATCTCACAGCATCTCACAGCATCTCACAGCATCTCACAGCGCCTCACAGCATCTCACAGCGCCTCACAGCGCCTCACAGCGCCTCACAGCGCCTCACAGCGCCTCACAGCGCGCCTCACAGCGCCTCACAGCATCTCACAGCGCCTCACAGCATCTCACAGCGCCTCACAGCGCCTCACAGCATCTCAGCATCTAACGGCGCCTCACAGCGCCTCACAGCATCTCACAGCATCTCACAGCATCTCACAGCGCCTCACAGCGCCTCACAGCATCTCACAGCATCTCACAGCGCCTCACAGCATCTCACAGCATCTCACAGCGCCTCACAGCATCTCACAGCGCCTCACAGCGCCTCATAGCATCTCACAGCGCCTCACAGCGCCTCACAGCTGGCACTGTGTCCATCCATTTCATCTTTTCTGTTCAATTGAAGTTTTTTGACCTATGCAATGTATTTATTTTTCTTAAGACTGCAATACTACAGATGTTGAAGGGACACTTATGATATGTTGCAATAAAAGGGAACATCTTCTTGCCAAAATGAGGGTTAAATTGCATAAAATTACAGACATACTTTTAAAGTAGCTGTTTACCTGTGCAGCAAGTTAAATTTGTTTTACCTTTAACAGAAAAAAATATAATTTCAATGGAATTGGGTCGATTCCATTTCTCAATCCCTTGATTTTTAATTTTTGTGATATTTTGAGGTTAATAATCTCAGTTTCTCCACAGAAATCACATAACGTTCCACTTCACTTTTGCCTCTTATCTGGAATTTATAATGTATGTGTACAAACATTTAATTGCCTGACCAGTCAAGACCACACGCTTTGAAAATACTGTACAAATGTGAACAGAATGTAGAACGGACTGGCTGGTCAGGCAAAGCATTCAAGTGTCTATACATAGATGCCTTCAGATTGCCTTAAATTTAACTGATTTTAATCAGTATTTAATGATACTTGGGTTAGGGTTAACCCCTACTAACATATACGCACACTAAACAGGCAAATTTAAATCTCATTCCATTCCCCATTTTGATCTTTTATATTATATTGAACAGAAGTGTGGCATCAAGTAATCAATAAGTTTTCTCAAATATTACATTGTATCCCAAGTCTTTAATTATGCTGCTCTGTAAAGGTTTCTCTATCCCCATCATGTTTTTATTCTCCAGAAGCCAAATTTGTTCAAATCTGTTAAATTTGAGTTTTGGAAATTTAACACTCTTTTTAATAAAATAATTTACTGTGATTGTGATTTACTTTTTGATATATAGAAGTAATAGACATTGCACAAGCACACATACTTATGAATTTATTCTAAAACAGACCTGGCTATATATAAAACAGAAAATACATACAAATGTTTTCATAAAAAGTATATTACACTGTCCACAAGGCTGTTTTGAGTTATGTACAACATTGAAAATAGCTGGACAAGCCAAGATCTGCTTCTGCACAAAATAAACTTTTAAAATTAAATTTACAATATTGTATAAAGAACATTTGGAATATAAAGTTGACACTTGAAGTTTGTACCTGTTTTGTGACAAATCCATTTCCAACTTTGAGCAAGTTTTAATCAAAAAATAATGATCATACACTCTGGGTAAGGTGTGTAATCAAATGTCAAGACCAAGTTCTAGAATATGTTTGGCATTTGACTAAAACACCAACAAAATAGGAGTGAATACTGCAGATACTGCAGCCACAATGTTGTCCTTAATTCCAAAATGTATGTAACCGTGAGGTGGCATCAACATGAACATGGCATCTCGGTGTACTTTGTCATTTATTAATAGTGTATCAAACACCTTCATGGCTAAAGACATAGACATATAATCTTAGCTGCCTGTGAATACCCCCTATAACCCACCCCGCAAAAGTCACCGCTGATGCAAGTAGTTCCAAATTTGATGAGCAAGACTGACTTCAGTTCCGTTTGTTGCAGCTATAGCCACCGCTGCGTATTTATAATCTTCATTTCACAAGAGTTTGTGGTTGACAATCTCCCAGACCATTCTTCGTCTGAAGTATGGCATGTGTTTCTGAACCAGTTGGAAAAATGACATTTAATACACCAAGAATAGTAATTCGACTGACAATCAAAAATACTTACCTGAGTGAATGTGATTGGCTGGTCTTTGGTGATGTAATCTGCATATTTGCATGTGAACATCCCACAGTCACTTCCATTCATCTGCTGTGGAATCTCCTGTTCAGTGCAAAGAATCAATGTATAACCAGTGCGTATGAATATGCATTTTTGTTTGATGAAAAAACTGCCACAGAAATGAACAAAAATAGAACTTATGAATTTGTATTTTTAAAATCCTGTTGCACTTAATGCTTCAAGCACTTAATGCAAAACTTACATTGCGCTTTTTGCTGTGCAGACTCCAGCCTGAAGTATCCATTTCTTTTCCCTTTTTATCCTTGCTCTCCTGCTGTAAGTACTCACTGAAAAGAAACATTTATGCTTAGGTAAAAAACAAAAGTAAAAGCATTTTTTTTTTAATGCGCTCAACATTATATTCACGTACAACAAAATTCTACAGGCTTCATCATTGTTTCCTCCCATTGAATCAAAGTACATGACAACTTTTTTTCGAAAGTCCACAACCTGAAAAAATAAACATATTAACGTTTGCCAAGCCATCGCAATAAATTTCAATACGTTTCAATATTGGTTTAGTGACTTACAGAGAGACACCAGTGCACTCCCAGATGGACGGGGACAAGTAAAATGTCTTTAGAAAAAATATCCATTCTTTTTGTCCAACGCCGAACAGCAGAATAACCACTGCTTCGTAGTTTTGGGAAGAAAAAGGTGTTGAATGTATTGACTGAAGGCAGAGCAATGTCTTTGCTGCGCTCGACCAGAAGGTTCATGTAGAAATTGATGACCTAAACAGTCAGAACACAATTGTGAAAACTTAAATTCTTGCATTTTTTAATCAACACATTTAGTAAAAGTATAATCTGCTCAAACCTCATCATTGAGCCAGTTTAGGTTATTGAGGGTCTGCAGATCCTTTCGCGTGAGGCTTAGACCAAAACCTTCACTTAAAACTTCATGTGGATTACTACCCCTCAGCACCCTGTTGATTTCAGCCTCGATTTCCTTAAGAAAACGCAGGATATTCATTTAATACAGCAAGAGTTTAATGATTATTTACGCAAAAGACAAACATACATCAGAGAGCTCTGGAAATTCAGGTTTCTCCTCCAGCAAGTTGGATTCTTCTGCAATTGGAGCCAGAGGAACTTCTTTTTCCAAAGGAACCCTTACGTTGACCTCAACATACGGACTGCATAGCTCCGCATCTGAAAGCCGCTGTGAAGAAAATGTACAACCAAATATGTACATGATAAGTAATGCCACTTTATTATATAAAAGGTTTACAGTTACTTACTTGTCGGAGGAGTTGTGCTGCTAGTGCTTCCTGCTCCTCGATTTGTCTCCGTCGTTCTCTTGCACGAGAGTCATACATACTAGTCCTGAAAAAGTTAATATACATTTTCACTTATTTTATCATGTTCAAGATATAAATCAAATATGTAAAATCAAAATTTGGAATGAAAGAGTATTTACAATTCTTTAATCCATAATTCAGCTTGAAAGCATGGTAATCTGCAACAAAATAAAATAAAGCTAAAGACTTGCTTTGACCATCACATCGTATGACATGAAACAATCTTTTGATAATACTCTGGGAGGAATCTGGAAATACAAACCTGGCATTGTCTTCCATTTTGGTCTTTTGCTCTTTTACAATAATTACAGAATCGCCATCAGGAGCTATATATTATATAAAAGAATAAAATATTTACTATCGTCCTCCCACTTTGTAACATTCTGATTGGATGTTATGAATAGAATAGAAGTTGACCTGATGACTGTGTGTCCTGAGAAGTGCTATCTTGAACGGTCGATGGGGACAGAGATGTAGGGGAAATTGCTTTTGTGAAGCGAATGTCACTGTCCAAAAGCCAGGTTTGGCTTCCTCTCTTGCTTGAGACATTGACTGGACTGTGGAGGTTACTAGAGCTCTGGCTTGGCACATCTCTGGGACTTGGGGGAGTGCTTAGTCCATCTGAAGTTTCTCCTTCTATGGACACAGGGGACGAAGAACACTGGAGCAATCTCCGGCTGCTGGTCAGAAAACTGGTGCTGAAAAGAGACAATGAAGTTTCAGTGATTGTTGCGCAAAATGACAATCTTTGTCAATTAATGTGTCATACAAATCTCGATGGGACCGCAGAATGGCAAGAGAGTTTCCGGTGTGAAAGGCAGACTGGCCCCCTGATACAATGGACAAAAGTTGCCGGTAGATCTCCTTTTCATCTTCACAGATTGACTAGACGAACACATTAAAAGTGAAGGAAAATGCATTACATATAAACTTTAAAGATTTATACTAAACATCGAACATCTTTATGACTGACCTCTTGTGCTGTACAGTGAGGCTTGGCCCTTTGAATGCGCCCAGATGATGTGCTGTTTGTCGGACTTTGCACAACTTTGATGGGGAAGGTCTTTTCATACATAGTGGAACAGGGACTTGGAGTATGAACTCCACTAGTGTGTGCGGGAAAAAAAATCATAATCGTAAAAACAGGAAGATTAGATTCCATAATATTTTGAAATCCACATACTTGAGTGGTCCTTGAGGTCGGAGGTTCAGAGGTCTCCCTAACCGAGGAGCGGGCAGCAGTTTGGGAGTCTGGGGGAGTAAGGTGTTGACCGAGTGCCCATTTGTTTTTGGTCCTTCGCGGTGTGTAGGACTTATGCATGTTTGTCGCCTGCAGACTTTTGAGCCAGTATAGGACTTTTCATGTCTGTACAGTTCTACGGAAAACAAGTAAAGTGTAACGCAATGACCCCTCACTTGTCACAATAAACCTAACAAATTAGAATATTGCATTACATTTGTCTCTCAAGAGTTAAATTCAAAACGTGAATCACAGCCAGGTGTCCATTGCATAAAGAATAACACTTAGGTCATAGTTTTCACCATAAACAAAAACAGAATACCTATTAAAGAAAAAATAAATGTACCCACAGCTGTGCCAGGGCTTTCCGTGGACAGTGCCACTGTTATTATGCAGCTTTTATGATGGAAATGATTAAGTGCCGTTTTCTCTCAAGGACAAAGGGATCAAAGTCCCAGTGATGTGAGGAGTTTTGCAGATGCAGATTTGACCAAGAGAATTTGGGATTGAGGATAATTTTTTTTAAAAATTAAATAAAAAAAATAAAAAAAATAAAATGCTTTGTGATACACAAAAAAATAGTTCATCACAAAGGCAGCTCTGGAGCTTAAACTCCGATATACTCCTTCAGATTTTGTGTATGTTTTTAGCAAATCAACGACCCTGAACGAGTCTATAAATAAGTGTCAGGAGTCATACATTTCTAAAGGCTGTGGAGAAAATGTTTGGAAAGTTTACTTCTCTTTGCAATTTAATTCAATATCTATAAAGTTTATCTTTTTTCCAGTGAAACCTGCTGTAAAACAACAATTGTTACTGACCCGTTTTAGATGATTTCCACTCTAAAGTTGTTGAGGGAGCGACAAAGGTCTTATCCAGCGAATTATTCTCCAAATCCTTATACAAAACAATGTTTTAGTTCACAGCTACAGCATGTGTATCTTCTTAGACCAGGGACTTACTGGTCTCCTTGCCCAAACAACAGAAGTGGATGTTGAGGGTCTTGCTTCTCTCAGTGGAGGTCCAGGATCAGCAGGCATCACATATTTTACAGAAGGTCTCATGTTCAGCTTCATCCATGCTGCTACGCTGGAGCTATGACTCTTGACACCTTGAGCTGCGACTTTCACTGTATCTAAAAGATCCCCTGGTGAACAAAACTTAACTTATTGCAACCCACTTTCACACGATTTACACATTACGTAATCATAGTGTAAAAATATACCCATGCGAGATCTTTTTAATGCCAAGCCATGCTGGTCCTCGTTGCTATTGGGATCTTCAAGGCTAAAAAAACCAAACCAGACAAGAGAATTTAATACAACACGTGTATTAAAAAAAAAAAGTAGAAAACATAAACAGATCCACGGTGTGGCTTTTCGCTTACCATCCTATCGGTCTTTTCCGTCTCCTCTGAAGATCCTGGGGTGCATCAAGAGGATCCAGGGGCCCAGCCTCGGGTACTCCGTTACGAAAACTCGCAAAGCTAGTTTCTATCCATTCATAAATTTTATTCATCATGGTTAGACACTTCAGGGAGAGCGGTTCTTGTTATGAGGTAGCCCGTTATCACCGGTCAAAAAATGGCTATCGAGAAATAAAAGGCTGGTTTGCGTCATTCGAAAAGTTTTTAAATTCGTTTTCAACTAATTCCCGCTTTAGTGTGCGCCATTGTACAATTTCAAGTATAGTGAATAACCCTTACAAAGCTGAGTATTGGCAAAATAATAATGCTAGCACGTTATGCTAACAAATTGCCTTGCTAGCTTACAGTGTTAGCCCCGTAGCTAGTAGTTAGATGAAAGTATATTTAAATACACATGGGGATGAGATAAGTCACACAAATCACATTCGGAAAGAAGTTTGTGATTTGAATTACTTACTAACACACAAACGCCCCCTCAACATAACTTAAAAACGATTGTAAAGTCGTTTAAGAACAACATCTCCCGCTTCTTCCTCATTCAAAACCACAACATGGCTGAACTGCTCGTTTGTATCATAGTGCTTTGTGATTGGATGATCTATTGATTGGACCTTGAGTGTAAGGACATTTTATTGGTTAATTGTTGGTTTTGGATTTACGTCACCACTGCTGGCCGGTAATTGGAGGTAAAGATGGTGTTAATAAGGATAATATAATATATCCATTGTAAGGAGAAGCTCATCTCCTATTCAGAATTTCTAAACACATATACATTTCTAGAGATACCAAAAGAATATGCTCTAATATTTGATGCTAAATCTATGGGTATCATATTGCTACTTAGAAGCGCTCAACTAAATGTGCCATCTGTTTTCCCCCCTAAATACTGTACAGAAATAGGAAAAAAATCTGTCTTGACACAATATAAAATAGTAACGGGAATATTCGTACATTATTTTGAATAGAGTATAGGTTTCTTATAGGAATTATTTTGTAATTTATAACTGGAAAAAGGATGGGCAGTAATTCCCTAATGTTTCTTGTTACAAACAAGGTAAAAGAAGTCTCATTCAAAACTATTCATAAATATTATCTTGTGAATCATTACATGACAAAGTTCAAGAGGGACCGAACTGTTGTTTTTGGAAATCCCCTCTTCTGGATCTGCTCAAACTCCACAAGGATTCGGTCGGACTTCAGCAGCTATACTGTACAACCTTACTTTAAAACGGGAAATGTTATTTTGTTTTGAAAACAGATAAATTTTTTTAAATTATGTTAATTACTCTTGCAAAATTCTATCTTCACAAAAGCAAATATAGTAAGCAAAATACTTATTTTAAACAATTCTACAATGATACGCAATCATATATAAAACTATAAATGGCTCAATAAACAAGAAGGCTTCAAAAACTATAATTATTTGAACTACTTACAAAATATTTATGTACAATTTGTATATTCATTTTTTTGTCCTAAATGAAGCATTTATTGTGGGGAACAAAAGTAAAGATGATGTTCGATTATATCATCTCTTTAATTTAATTGGTTTCTAAAAAGTTAATTAAAGTTAATTGTACATACCCCATTAGTATAGCCTAACTGTTTTCTCAGCTCTATTACAAAAACACATGATAATAATAATACAAAACATAACTTTTATTAAATAATACTATGTCATATTTACTTACAATACATTATGTAAACAGCACTACAAATATATGGTTGTTGACACACATTTCAAAGAAAATAAATAAATACAATTTCAAACTTAATATGAAACTGAATGGCACTTATTTCTCTATTTGATACTTTTCAAGTCGTCATCAGCCTCCGAACAGTCATAATGATTGTGTTTACAAATTAGGAAATTTTAATAAACAATCAAACCACATTCATTTGGATAATGGAATGATAACAATTTCATGGGAAAATAACACTTAGTTCATTAATGTTAATGTATCAAGTTCTGGGAAACTGGCTGAGCATCTATATTCTAAAACTAATTTCCAATTCCAATCATAAATCATGCGGTGTAGTTTGTTTGTTTTTGTTCTTTTGGTCAGTACATTAGACAATGCTTTGATCCTGTTTTGTTCCAAAGATTTGGAGGAAGAAGGAAAAGATATAAATAATATCCATGTAGATGTTGAGTGTTGCAAAGACGTACTCTTCGGGACTCATGGTGTATCGCTTGTTCCCCATTAACAGTTGGGTGTCAAACATCAGAAACTACAAGAAAAAATCTGAATGTTAGAACAAATCTAATTAGTTTTTATTTAATTTAACCCATAAGAACCCATTGTAACACAGGTGTACCAGCCAGTTCAGATGGCCGGGAACATTCTTTAAACAGGGCCAGTCTCAGATTAGACCTTATAAAGTCCTAGAGTGCCTCCTGATGAACATCCTGAAGCAACATGGTGCAGGTCATGTATTCACACACCAATATTTCCAAGATGGCCATTTCACAAGTTAAAACAGGTGCCAAAATGACCTTTTTACTAAAAGTTCATCTCTTCTCCCTCAAATTAAAGCTGAACCATTTCAGGTAATAAAAAGACATAAATTATACTTTTATTTATGTTTAAAACACTGGTACTCATTTTACAGCCTTTAACCTCAAATAGGGGGCCGTAATATGAAAAGAACTATTATATATACATATATTTTTGTGAGTTTAGTTTCTGATTTCAGTTTCTGATTTCTACATATTTAGAAAATAAGACTTTTTCACATATTATAGAGAGCTGTGTTATAGATTGCATTATTGTTAAAATTCAAACTAAAGTAAAATTCCAGATTTTCTGTCCCTTGTGTTGCCCACAGCAACAGCAAACTGATATTGAGCCTCCAGGGGTTTTGCTCCTATACTCTTGTGACACTACTTTTTAGTTTTCAACAAGAGTAACTTGATAGCTATTGTTTTAAAAGCTATTTTATATGAGGCAATCACATTTATATATACATATATATATATATATACATATATACATATATATACATATATACACACACGTACACACATACACACGTACACACATACACACACACACACACACACACACAACATACATATACATATGCATATACATATACATACACATGTGATCTTTATTTCAATATTATGTTGGATTAAGACCTAATGGTAAAACCATTAAAAACTTTAACTTTACAGATCTCGCCCATTAGGGTGAAAAAAAGTTAGTCAGTTCAGACGTTTCTGTCAAGGATTTAGGGGTCAAGGTTCTTATGGGTTAAAAGGTGTGTGTTAGATGGTTTAAACACCCACCAGCGTGAACAGTATTGCTCCAAAACAGCATAGGTGACATCCAACCACGGTACCTATAAGAGAAGAAATAACTTACACTGCTTTCTTTGAATAGGAACAAAGGGTATCGGATTCCACAACCATGAATGATTCACTTTACTTTTAAAAATAAATGACGCCCAACCGACCTCTTTACAAATGCTGTTTTTGCATACTTACATAATTAAAGGGTAGGACAAGTGCCAAGATTAATCCGGAGATGAACATCACCATGCAGAAGCCAAACAATACCCCTTGGTATGATGTGATGTCAAACTAAAAGACAAAAATTGTTCAATACAAGAAAAACTGAAATTATTATACAAATTCCAGAAACTGGAGTCAAGTTTTTACTTTCGTTGGAAGCTGCAGAGCGTGACAACGAGGCAAACTGCAGCTGTGATGCCAAGACACAGCACACTGAGTGTGTTTGTAGTAGCTAATAATTAAATGGCAAAAAAAAAGTGTGTCATTAAAGAAAACCACAATGTCTATAGTATATATATATATATATATATATATATATATATATTCTTACCTGGATAACATCCCAGTCATGTAGGAAAAGGAGATGGTCTGTAAGAGAAAGGTAGATTGTTATTAGGTTATTAACCATAAAAATGCATGAATGAATGCACACACTTACAAAAATAGCCAGGAAAATTAGGTTCCATGGGAACTTTCTCCTTTAGTTAAAATACAAAATAAGAAATATTTTAAGTTCAGGAATATGTAAAAGTGAATGCAAGAAGTGGCCTAACCTTTAAGAATCCAACGTACCTTATTGCAGAGCAGCAGGACAAAGTCAAGTATGTGACAAAGAACACAGCACTGTCAAAGACAAAAGGCATAAGCTACATTTTAAGGGAAAGCTCAATGACGTTCCAATACTCAGTATTACTTACTATGAAGCCCAGTACCAGCCTGGATTGGATTGGATGTAGTCCTTCACAGGCCCACTAGCAAAACAAAAAAAAAAGATTCCTGTTATGTAATGATATAATTACGTCATTTTAAAATAACAAGGATAAAATTGGTTTACTTTACCAAAATGTGCAAAAAGAAACAATTGCCAGAGTGACCAAAAGCTGGATCAATAAGATAGAATAAACCTAAAACATATTGATAATGTACATGTTAAAAGTTTGTGGCATAAGATAAATACAAATTATTTTCAAACAATTTCAAAAACTAACTTTACGGATAAAGACTCTTCTGATATGGCAATCATCCCAACTAAACTGTGTCAACATCTCAGCATCACTGTAACACATCCCAGTGGCGTCTGAAACAAAATACACACTAGTATGAACCAGTAACTCTTTGGCTTTTACATGTTACATTACAAAGACATACCAGCTGTGGCTTCCTCATAGCTGGGAGGAGAAGGTGGCTGAAATCCTTTGCCACTGGTAGGCTCATTTTCAGCCGTACTGGCAAGTGACACCTAATAAACATATACCCCAAATGGATACATTAATTCATTTGCAATTGAATTCCATCTTAGAATTACACATGGACCATGCCCATTGATGCTAATAAAATGAATGGCCAGTCAAAAAGAATCTTATCATTAATTCTCGATGCAATTCATTATTATTATTATTATTATTATACAGTTTCATATGGTTTGTAATACCTAAGCAACTTCATTTAAAAGGTCTAACATATTTCACAAGTAGCTTAATGGTTGAATAACATAAAGTGTTCTTAATTATTCACGCATGTTTTAATTCAACCAAAATAAGTAAATAAATACATGCGACAAGAAGATTTATGATGCTGCGTCATAGTGTCTCTTCCACTACAATGTTTTGTCAGCACCCTTGTCATTAATGTAATGTTAATTGAACAAAATCCACACACACAACATTGCGATATGCCTCATTGCGAGAAAAGGCGCTCTTACCTTGCTCTGCGTCATGGTGCGTAGAGTGCGTAGTTATTTCTCTCTCCTTATGTCACCCCTTCTTCAGAATAACACAATTTAGAGAAATACCCAGTTGATGCAGCTTTTAAAGCTCCCCAGATCTGACGATTGCGATGACGTAAGCACGTCCCCTCCCCCCCTCCCCTCACCAAAGCAGCGTCATCGTGAGCAGCATCGGTAAGTGACCCTCAATTTCGCAGTTCACATTGCAAATGTGATCAAATCAGTTTTCAAGTGTCTGTGGAGAAGAAATAGGACAAAAGCAGGAGTTGTGCTGTTGTCACATAATGAGAGGAAGCGCCAATTAGTCAGACTATAGGCCATATTTATCTTTATCTTTTGTCTTTGATAGGCAAACGTTGATATTTTATTGTCACGTTTTACAAAACCATTTGTGTAAAATTTCAACCAAAAGTTTATCTGTTAAATAAATGTTTTATCAAGATAGATGTGACTGCACTTTGCAAAAGAAAAAAAAAAGAAAAAGAAAAAAACTGATTTAGGCTGTTCACACGTCATGAAAAACTGAGATCATGGTCACATTTGGGCCCAAAAAAAAATCTGATTTGACCTGCAGTGTGAACGTAGAGTGCCATCGGGAAGAAAGAAGAGTTTGCATGAAACATCCAGAAGCATTTAGAAAACTACTGGTGAGTAACAGAAGGACAACATTGATACCATCATGCATTTACAATGAGATGACCTAATGGCAAAAGTTACATCATTACATTTGTAAACTGACCGCAAATTACAATAAGATACTGGTCTTGCTTACTAGAAAATGCATGCATGGGATAGATAAAAAACACCATTTACTAATAATGTATTGACATGAGGCAAAACGTTTTGTTTTTCTTCTGATGACAGCAATTTTATTCAAAAGGTTAATTTATTTTGAACTGAAAAAGCAAAACAAATGACTCCCACAAACAAATCATGAAAGTTCTACATGGTAAAAAACAAACAAAACTTAAAACTGTTAGAACTATTGAACTTGAGACATTGGGACTTTTCTGGCAAACTTTAACAGCATTTTCAAAGTTGTATGGAAAGTGATTGAGCCGAACACCCAGCCAATCAAACCAGAGCCCCGAATTAATATAAAATAAACCAAATATCTAACTGCAAACCAGCCCAATCTTTGTATCTGTGTTTGGCAAAATATACACTGAAAGGTCTCATATGATGCAATGACATGTGAAACCATTCGCGCAGAAAGCTAATGAGCTCAGAACATCTCTCCTTCTCTTGTACCTTCCAGTCTGAGATCAGTGTCATTCCTACCAAAAGTGAACAAACTGACGACCGCCATCAACGCAGCCAGCATCATAACAGCACAACCTCCAAACATGTGCCTGGTGCCACTCCCACCTTCCCCTCCTCCTGTCCCCGATACTTCTCCATGCAACGCTAGCAGTCCCAGGCAGGCCAGCAGGTGAAGGGGCAGTCTAAACCAGGCAAGGACCACTGCACGCTTTTCCTCTGGAATTACGCGTCCCTGGAGAAAGCTAACGGCTGGAAAATAGAGCCCACTGGCCAACTCCAGCAGCAGGAAGGCTAAAAATGATTCATGTGGCCTTGGCTGACCAGGAGCGGTGGAGAAGATAAGCATGAAGAATGAGAAGAAAGCCATAAGCACTGCAAGGCACAGTACATGTCCAGGTTGCAGATGGTAGCGTGTGGAGGTGGCCAGGCGATATAGTAAGGACCCTAACATGTTGGCAGCCATGAGGCACGAAAAGACTATTCCCAGCGGAGGTTTGTGTGGGTCAAGTACAGGCGTCCATAAGAAAACAAAAATATAGAGAACACTTTCAAATAGTGCCTGAACCCCACCTAAAAGCATCACTCTTCTGTCTGACAATAAACAGCGGAGTCCATCATGGCAGCTTCTTGAGAATCTGGATTTTGCAGATGTACGCACTCCACCAGCAGATGTATTACCAAATAGTAGAGGTTTGTTGCTTTCTGGATTACCCGACGCCTCTTCTTTGCCCCAGTCAGTCAGAACTATCCAACCACAGGATATCAAACACGGGACAGCCAGAAGGAACGGAGCTACAGGCCCGAGGTGGAGCCATTCTGCCAACAAATTAGCCATCAGCCCTGCCCCAACTGCAAGTCCATGGTTCCACATCGCTGCTGTGGTGAAAGTACTGGGAATCCACTCCTTTGGGAAATCATGTACCTCAACATGATGGTGAACATACCACGATTCAAATGTGGTGGCCAGCAAGGAGGTAGACAGCCCCCCGAGTATTCGTCCAACAATTAAGACAAAGTAATCTCTGGAAAGTTTAGTGAGGCAACATGCAGAGTAAGACAAGCAAAATATCAGACATGTTTTTCTGCGACCTAAAACTTGTGGAAGCCAGCCCGAAAAGGGAGCGAATAGGACACAGGAGGCCAGGCCACATACGTATAAAATAGCTATCTGAGATTCCAAGAAGCTATAGTGTCGGTACAGTTTGTAGAGGTAAGGGCCCTGGAGCCAGTCTGCCCATAAAGCCAGCAGGTATGCGCGCAGGAATATGGTCTGGAAGCGGCGAAAGGCTGGATTTGCCACTGCTGAGGATTTCTCTTCAGGGGGAGTGATGCGGCGCGCCGTCAGCTCCAGGACAACATACAGCGCCAGCAAGAAAACTATAGCAAGATACGCCGTCACCAACATGATGCCGATGAGGAGTGGCTGTCAGTGATGATGTCTCCCGGGGGCCAAAAGCGTCACGGCCTCATCAACAACTGCTTTTGACTGCTCTCTGGACAACCCTCAGCATCTGCAACTGTCAAGTGTATTATTGATAGCAGGTCATATAGAAAAGGAATACTAAACATGCATTACTTGGCTGATAACGACAGGTTTGTTCAAATAAAGTATGAGTGTTATTTTGAGCGAGCAGGATGCATTTTAGATGTGCGCACGTGCATACTTTGAGCCTTGGTGGAGGTGAGAGAGGGGAAAAAAGAAGGGGGAAGTGACCATAACATCGGTTTCATTTATTTATGGTTTGCAATACATTTAATCCGTGTTTTTATTCATGCTATAACCTGGCACTAGCACATTTCCTATGACTTTAGCATTGGTTAATGTATTGTCATGCACTGTCACTGTACAAATAAAAGCCTACCGTTCCATTTAGCTCAAGTTAAAAGAGGTTAGCTGCACTACGAGCGGCAGTAACTCGCATACAAACACAAATCTGTTTACTTCTATAGTTTATTTACCTCTTTGTTTGGCCTCCACTCGTCCATATTCTTTTCGCTGTGTTTTACTATGCCCAGATATGACAAACAATGACAATAACTATAGTCCGATCAGTGCACTGGGGTTAAAAACAAAAAGCACGAGCGCTAACAACAGACAGACTTCGCACACTTCCGGGATCCGGTTTTGTACTTCCTTTGTTCACCATTAGGTGGCGGTCTTGCTTTACTTTTTTACTAGTGGAACATTTATACGTTATGATGTCCATACTGTTTAAGACTTTATTGTTGTATTATTTTTTTGTGTAAAGCCTAGGTATTTTATTATTATTATTATTATTATTATTATTATTATTATTATTATTATCATCTGAAAAACATATTTATACTTATACTCCATATGCTGCACTATACATATTCATGGTCAGAGCCACATTTAAGTCACTTTACGTTCTATTTACTCCATATGCTGCAGAGTTAGGGGTCTCAAAAGGTCATAGGAATTTGGTGGGACAGATGCGACTTGATATAATAACTCAGTTAAAATAGAATGAAAGCCTATAGGCTGTAGGCTACTGTCTTTTAATAGGGTATAGCCCTACAATTGGTCACACTATGAAGCCAATGAGTGAATTGTTATTTAATAGGCGAGGAACAATGTTCTGTGGGTCACAATCGTGATTTTTATTTTTAATCAGACAAACAATTACAATGTTTTTTCATACTCTACATGCTATTCACTAATATGGTACAAAACCTATCAGTTTAATACATTCAAGGATGATGACTGGATACTTTCATTTATGTGAAATCTGTTATCAGACCTGATGCGCCAGCGGCACTGGCTCCTCCCCTCTGTCCACTCGCCCCTCCCCTTTGTCACCATCACGCCCCTCAGCCCTCGCCCATCGTTGAACTAAAGTTCTATGAAGGAAAGATGGACCGTTTAAAAAAAAAAAAAAGTTATACTGCGCCCCCTCGTTGTTGTGTGATGTGATGAGTGTGTGCGCGCTGCGTGCCTGTGAGTGAGTGACGCTGCATTCCTTTCTACGTCTCATGACCCCTATGATACCGTCTATCACATGGATGTTCGCTGAAAGGCCCTTCTCCGCACGCAGGACAGAGCGCGCGTGGACTTGTCATTTTTGGAAATATATGTGGGACGCGCGACATCAAAAACGCGGGACAGGTGGTCCTGGACCTTATGCCAGAGCTTCTCAAACTTCCCCCCCAGGGAGATTAAACAAAACAAACAAACAAACAAAAAAGTATCGTTACAGTTTTTAATATAGATAGCAAATAATTCCAAAATAAAAATATATGGTGAGATGGGACTGCCCTGAGGAATACCAACATCTACTTTGTAGTCTCTGAGTAGAAGATATACAGCTGTTTATGTTTTTATATAGTCATTAACTACATTTCTAAATTTAATACCAAACCCAAAATGTTCAAGTACTGAAATAATAAAAGAGTGTTCTACTGAAAAGCCTTGTAAAAGTCCAAAAAGAAAATAAACCCCTCATCTTCTATTACGTCTTATTATTGTTATGAATTTACCTGCCTTTTAAAAACCCTGATTGCCTCTCCCAAATTTGTATATAAAAGCTTTGATTGTTGGAATGGAAATTATAACCCCATGTCTCATAGTAGTTGTGAGCAGGTTTCAAAAAATGTATAAGATAAAGTAATTGTTTTATGTCTTCCCAGAAAATAGTATAAAAGATTTCCAGTGAACCAGGGGCTTTATTAGGAGATAGTTTGCCGATTACTGCGTCAAGTTCATCAATAGATATCGGGCTATCAAACGTTTCCTCATAATCTTCATCTATTTTTGGGATGTGTAGAGCCATTTAATTTAGAAAAGCTTCACAGTCTTTTGCAGAAAATGTTGAACTTTAAAGTTGGCTATAAAACTTAACCATTTCCAAGACATTGTTTTTATCTGAAATTTCTATATTAACAATTAACAAAGATTGAATGTTACTTTGAAGTCTTTTTTCCAGGCAACAAAAATAATTATTCTCTCCATCTTCTATCCATTTTGCCCTGGATTTTAATAAATGCTCCTTGGGCTTTTATGACTATAGATTTGATCGCGGTCTTTTCTTTGACTCTCAAGTAGATTTTTGTTTCACTGTAACCAAAATATAAGCAAAGCCTTATAAATGAGCGTGAAAGGGAACCAGAAAAAGAAGCGTGTGCAGCGGGACAGAGGAGGGACAGAGGAGAGACAGAGGAGCTACAGAGGAGGGACAGAGGGGTACAGAGGGAGGGACAGAGGAGGGCCAAGGAGAGACAGACGAGGGACAGAGGAGGGACAGGGGAGGGACATAGGAGAGACAGAGAAGGGACAGAGGAGGGACAAAGGAGAGACAGAGACACAGAGGAGGGGGAAGGAGAGACAGAGGAGGGACAGAGAAGAGGCAGAGGAAAGACAGAGGAGAGACAGAGGAGGGACATAGGAGAGACAGAGGAGGGACAGGGGAGGGACAGAGAAGAGGCAGAGGAAAGACGACAGAGGAGGCGACATAGGAGAGGACAGAGGAGGGACAGAGGAGTGGACAGAAGGAGGGACATACGGGAAGGGACAGAGGAAGGGAAAGGGAGAGACAGAGGAGGGGACAGAGAAGCGACAGAGGAGGGCGGGGAGGGACGAGAGAGACGGCAGAAGACAGAGGAGGGAAAGGTAAGACAGAGGGAGGACTAAGGAGAGATAGAGGAGGGACAGGAGGAGAGACCGAGACAGACAGAGGAGGCAAGTGAGGATAGAGGAGGGACAGAGGAGGGAAAGAGGAGGGACATAGGAGAGACAAAAGGACAAAAGAAGAGGAAGAGGAGAGAAGAGGAGAGACAGAAAGAGAGAACACGGAGGAGGGACACAGAGGAGGGGAACATAGGAGAGACAGAGGGAGGGACAGGGGAGGGACAGAGAGGGACAGAGGAGGGACAGACGGAGGGACAAGGGAGAGAGCCAGAGGAGGGAAAAGGAGAGAGAAAGGGAGTAGACAGAAGAGAGACCAGAGGAGGGACAGAGGAGGACATAGGAGAGACAGGGAGAGGGACCAAGAGGAGGGACAGAGAGGAGGCAAGGGAGGACAGAGGAGGGACAGAGGAGGGACAGAGGAGAGACAGAGGAGGGCCAAAGGGAGAGACCAGAGGAGGGACAGAGAGGAGGACAGGGAGGGACATAGGAGAGACAGAGAAAGGGACAGAGGAGGAGAGGAAGGGAGCAGAGGAGAGAAAACAAGAGGCGAGGCAGAGCAAGAGGAGAGAGACATAGAGGAGAAACAGAAAGGCAGAGGAAGACGAGAGACAGAGGAGATGGAGAGACAGAAGACGAGGCAAGCAGGAGCGTGAAGAGGAGGGACGAGAACAGAGAGGAAGAGGAAGAAGAGGAGACAGAGGAGAGACAGAGGGACAAAGGAGGAGAGAGGCAACGGAGGAAGAGACCGAGGGCCAAGAGAGACAGGAGGACAGAGGAGGACAGAGGAGAGACAGAAGGGGACGGAGGAGAGAAAGACCAGGAGAGGAGCGGGGACAGAGAACAGAGGAGCGAAGAGGACAGAGGAGGGACAGAGAAGGAACAGAGGAAGGGACATAGGAGAGCATAAGAGAAGGGGACAAGGAGAGACAGGAAAGAGGAAAGCCAAGAGAAGGGGGGAGAGAGGGTAGGAGACAGAGAGGAGAGGCAGGAGAGAAACAGAGAACAGAGGGGGACAAGGGGAGATCAGAGTAGAGAAGGGACAGGAGCCAAGAGGGGAGAGAAGGAGATAAAGCAGAGGAGGGAGAGATAGGAAGCAGGAGACCAGGACAAGGAGGGAAGGGAAGGGAGGAACAGACGAGATAAGACAGAGGAGGGAAAGGGAGCAGAGGAAGAGAGACAGAGGAGGAAAGGAAACGGAGACCAAGGAGCGAGGAGGCGAGACAGAGTTGTACAGAGGAGGACAAAGGAGACAGAGAGGAAGGACAAAGACAAACAGGGAGGGCGAGGAGAGACCAAGGACAGAGAAGGAACAGGGAGGACTAGAGGGAGATAGAGGAGGGGAACGAGGAGAGACAGAGAGGACAGAAGGAGGGGAGCAGAGGAGAGAGACGAGGAGCACAGAAAGTAGGAACGGGACAGAGGAGGAGAAGGAGCAAGAGACAGAAGAGAGAAGACAAGGAGGCAGAGAGGCAGAGGAGAGAAGACACAGAGGAGGCAAGAGAGATAGAGGAGGGAGAGGCAAGGAGAGACAGAGAAGCAACGGAGAGCAGAGGAGACGGAGGACAGAGGAGAGACAGAGAGACGAAGAAAGAGGAGGGACAAAAGGAGAGAGACAGAGGAGGAGAGAAGAACAGAGGAGGGACAGAGAGAGACGAGAGACAGAGGAGACGACAGAGGAGACAAGGACAGAGGAGAGACAGAGGAAGAGAGAGACAGAGGAGGACAGAGAGGACGAGAGAGGAACAGAGGAGAACAGAGGAGGACAGAGGAGAGACAGAGGAGGGACTAAGGAGAGACAGAGGAGGGACAGAGAGACAGAGGAGGACAAGAGGAGGGACAAGGAGAAACAGAGGAGAGACAGAAGAGAGACAGAGACGAAAAACAGAGGAAGGGACAGAGGAGACAGAGGAGAGACAGAGGAGAGACAGAGGAGAGACAAGAGGAGAGAGGAGACAGAGGAGAGGACAGAGGAGGGACAGAGGAGGACAGAGGCACAGAGGAGGAACAGAGGAGAAACAGAGGAGGGACAGAGGAGAGACAGAGGAGGGACTAAGGAGAGACAGAGAGGGAACAGTAGGAGGGACAAGAGGAGGGACAGAGGAGAACAGAGAGAGACAGAAAGAGAGAGACAGAACGAAAACAGAGGAGGGACAGAGAGAGGACAGAGGAGAAACAGAGGAGGGACAGAGGAGAGACAGAGGAGAGAGGACAGAGGAGAGACAAGGAGAGAGAGAGCAGAGAGGTAAGGGAAACAGAGGAGGGACAGCAGGAGGAACAAAGACAGAGGAGGGACAAGGAAGAGAAGGGAGGGACTAAGGAGAGACAGAGGAGGGACAGAGGGGGACAGAGGAGGGAGCGAGAGAGAAACAGAGGAGGAGACAGAAGAGAGACAGAGACGAAAAAAACAGAGGAGGGACAGAGGGAAGGAGAACAGAGGAGGAAAAGACAGAGGAGGGACAGAGGAGAGACAGAGGAAGGACAAAGGAGAGACAGAGGAGGGACCGAGGAGGGACAGAGGAGGGACAGAGGAGGGACAGAGGAGAGACAGAGGAGAGACAGAGGAGGGACAGAGGAGGGAAAGAGGCAGACATGTGTGAGGGGCACAGAGGCAGGCTGACCCACTTCTCCAGAGTTTTTCTGTCCCCCCACGCCCCCCACTATGAGAAGTCTGCCTTATGCAGTTTACACAACCATAGTCTGACTCTGAGCCACTTACTATAAAACAGTTTTGTAGCCTTGTACTTTTATGTTCTACTTGCACAGTCTGGGTTAGATTTAGATATATTTTTATTAGTTATTTATCTTGAGTTTTGTTGCATGTTTCTATTAACCTGCTGTTCTTGAACTGTGCGTTTAAACACTGAAATTCCATAGTGGGACAAATAAAGTTTCTCTTAAATGAATACAAAAGTGCTATAGCTATAACTTTGTCCTATTGTTGCCAAGTTATAGATACATGAAATACCACAAGGACACAATATAGTCTACATAATTTCAACTTTATATAATTTCTATTTTGAAAGATTTACAAAATATACAACATGTGCTTAATAATCCATAGTCAAACATAAAACTGTGAGAGGACCCATCAAGCAAAATTTCTCAGCCAAAAATACATTTTGTGTTTGTATGACAAACAATGGGGCCAGAGGAGGGTCATGCGGAGCTGTGATTTCTGAGATTGTGCTGGTATCAAGCTCACCAAAGTCATCTCAGTCATTACAGTCGTCCACTCCAGAAAGCCCCCATGACCTCACCCTCATCTTTTACAATAAAGGTCATACATTCCTCTTTTCACAGAACATTTATGATCTATTTACAGTGACATAACTAAATAACTACAAAATGCAGCATGCACAAAGTGTTTTCCGCAGTCCAGACTTAAGCATGATGTGTGACAAAATGCTTCTTTATTCTCCTAACTTGAACCCTAGGCCTTTCAATCTGTTCTACTCCCCAAGAACAAGTTACTGAAGATAACTTTACATTAGAGTCACACAAACATTATAGAATATGTTCATAAGTTCAAAAGGTGTGAAACATACAGTACCTTATATTTAGGTTAGCTATATTGCATTTACAGGTTCCCTTGACACAATCAGCAATGGTCCCTTAAACATCTTGCATATTGCCACTTGCTGATGCTAAAGAATACAGTAAGGTACAAGAAATAAAGGAATAAACTGAAGAGAGCTGGTTATAGGTCTTTAAAGGCCTACACGATGACAAAGAACTGTTTCATCAACATGTATTTATATATATGAAAGTGCAGCAGTTTTGTGCGTTTTTTTCAGTGAATCAATAGCCCATGTATCCGAAAGTTGAGAAGAAATCAAGATGATTTTTCTTCAGATTCACAAATGTTTCTTTTCCATTAAACTTGAGACATCATTTTTGTTTGTTCATGGATCAATGCGGAAAGCCAGCAGCTTGTCGGAGTGTAGGTTGTTGAGTGTGCGTAGGTCTGGCAGACAAAGGAGAAGTTTGGAAAAGAGTCCAGTGTCATCTGGACGGCGACGAGTGATAAGTGAGCGCAGAGCTCGTATCAGACCCTCCTGCAGTTGCTCCACAGCCTGCATGCTTGAGATCTCAGAAAGGTCTGACAAAACAGAGACAATGTGAATAATAGATACACAAATACACTGCTAGATGTTGTGTTATAACAAAGCTCACTATTACCTGCAGAGACCAGCACCACAGCCATGAAGAGGGCCATTTCATCAGGCTCCAGGCCCAAAGAACCTAACTTCTCACTGAATTCAAACATGGCTTCCAGCAAAGAGCCCATGCCGAGGCCCCGGAGGATAGACAAGGGGTAAGTTTGGCCGTTTAGGAAAGTCACAGTACGTTTTTCTGCATCGAACAAGGTGCAAAACCGTACCATCAGAACCTAATACACATAATCAAAGGGCAAAAACAATTGAGAGGGGTTAATACCACAAACAAAATTCCAGCTCCATCAGCTTAGTCTAAATTGTCCTTTACCTGGAAAGTACCAGATTTTAGCAACATGACTTGGTCTTGCTGGCTGAGCTCTTGAAATCCTGGAATGCCCTTTGCAAACTCTACCACTTCTTTTACTGCTGGAGTGAAGCAATTAGAGAAGGATTCCCATATCTCTTGACTGGAACGGTCCGCTCCTGTCACAGGGCATGCATTGAGAGGACAAGCCTTGAGGAAAGAAGGAGGTAATAAACAAAGTCAGTATTGAATAAACAGACCCTATGAATACACAATGTTCTAACATCTAACACTTACCAATACTTTAGCACCTGGTGCTAACTTCCATGGGCAGGAGGTCAGGTTTGCATTTCCTTGATTGGACAAATGGTTCTGGTTATTCTGGTGATGGTTCTGATATGTGCAATGGCTGTTGTCCACATTTTTGTGGAATGTTGACAAGTTGCCATTAGGGGAAATCGAACATAAACTGGAAAACGGTTCAGGACAGGGTTGATAGCTCTGAGTAGTGGAGACATGGAGGAAACCACCCTCCTGAGAAAATGAAGAGCAGTTATTGTTGTTGGAGATGTGTGCTCTTTTGGGGGCTCTTTCCTGGCAGCTGTTGTTATTGGTGGTGAAGATGTCATGGTAGGCTCTTGAAATGGCTCCAATTTCCTCTTTGGAGCTAGCTTCATCTGTGTTTGAGGGAATCTCTCTCATCGAGGGTGATGATTCCATGTCTATGAGAGCTGACTCATTTAGACTGTTCATGTAGCTCTGCATTTCATCTAGAAGTCGCTGCTTCTCCCTTTTGGGGATGCGACCAAAACGGACAGCTACACAAAAACAAAACACAATGTTAAGAAAAGGATGACAAATTCATTTTTTGTATTACAGGGAAAGTGTAAGCATGTACAATTGAAATATTATGAACAAATATATCCCTTTGTTTAAAAAAATAAAATAAATTAACTCATACACGCACCCACAATGAATAAATCTTAAACTTCCAGTGTGCTTTATACTTTCTCTTCCAACTTTGCCTTTTACCACAGTAACCATCATCTGGAGAGGCTATATATAGAGCCCATGCCTCCATCTGCTTCATCCTATCCTCTATCCACTCCTGTCTCTTCCTCTTGCTGTTTGTAAGTAGGGCAGTGGGGCAACATGAACGTGATGTCACACTCACTGGAACTGAGATGGTGAGAGGGGAAAAACACTTAATACCATGGGGAAGAATAGAATTTCCAAAAATTATTTAAGAGAAATAAGCTAGATGGCACCCTTTACAAACTGAGATTTACCTACTATACAATATCGACCTATATGTTAAGAAATCGAAATCCTCAACAACATACCTGCGGACTACACATGTTACTAATAACTACAATCCAGCTCAGCTCAGGAGATCATAAATCAGCCTTCTATGTAAAGAAGTAGTTGCACATCCTTAAGTTGATCCCTTTTAATCTTTTCTGAAAGGAATAGAATGATCTGGTGTTTTAAAGTGGCATTTGGCACAGGACAACGTTGTATTAACGTCATGATGATGAGCGAGAGGAGGACATATAGCAAAATGTCAGAGTTGGGATTCAGACTCAGCGCTGCAGCCGGCTGCACTGAGCCTGGCATATGTTCTGCCACCTTAACCCCCTCGACTACCAGGCACTTACTGTGTTAACATTTTCAAAGAGTGTAAAGGCACTCACAGCTGTCTGGAGTCTAACTGGAGTGTACTATTTGCTGTGTTATATAGGCAGTTGCATGTGGCTTTCCTGTTTTTGCAAAGGAAACCAAGAAAAAGGGGGTTTGTAGGTTGCGGTCCTTCTAAGAGAGGTTTGACCTAGCTGTTTGTTTTCTCAAGAGTTGCAGTTTGCCACCTTTGTGCACCAAAAGTGTCAAGCACATGCAAAAATAACACCAACCTATTTACTAGACTAGGCAAGGCGGGGTAGTGGAGGGGCATAACGATAAGCAGAAACCATACTGGGAGGAAGGAGAGAGGCAAAGTATACCAAGTAGGTCAAGATGCATGAGCTTAATGTAGGCCCAATTCTGTATTCATTTTTTTTTTTAGGTCAACACAACTGTTTATTCTCTGTTCGTAGGTGATCAGTCAGCGTTGGATTATAAAACAAGGTGACACATCTAAACCTCAGATTCACTGTATGTTTCTTACTTAATTGTTGCCCTACCCTTATTAATGGAAATGAGATGGCCTATGTGCATACACAAGGTAATCAAGTTGACCCCGCTCCAATTTCCTAAAATAATCAGTGTGTTTGCAGCAGATTTGAGATGATAGATAGCTTCGGGGACTGTACGCTTCCTCTTCTCATAAATCACTGTCTGAAGGGGAAGACGTAAGAGAACTATGGGAACAAAATGGGTACATGGAGGATATGTACTATACAAGAGCATTCAGGTAATGGGGGTGTAAGAGGAGGGGCCGGACATATGAAACATGTAGAAAATGTCTGCACAGATGATATAGGTGAAAGAACAGATTCTATCTTGGGGGTGCAGAGGTGCATATTTTGCACAATAGCCTTTATTTTGGACATAGTGCTAGTCCTACAGAGCATAGCGTCTTGCACAGTCTGGGGCAAGTTGACTCACCATCTCTGGACATGCCAACTGAGATGCATTTCTTGAAACGGCAATGCTGGCACCGATTCCTATTCATTCGCATGATCAGACAATTTTCATTCTTCACGCACATCTTGTAGTTGATGTTTTGCTGGATACTGCGGCGAAAGAAACCCTGAAAAATAAAATATGCAAATAGAATTAGAATGAGTCATTTATAACTTGAATTATTGTACAATAATTGCAATTAAAATGCTTACCTTGCAACCCTCACATGCATGCACTCCATAGTGAAAACCAGAAGCAATGTCCCCACAAACTTTGCAGAGAAGTACCATTCCCCCATTCTCTGGACAAGGACAAAGAAAACACAAAGAGTTAACTTTCATTCAATTTATATTCAAACAAAACTCTATTGGTTAAAATGTTTCAAACATACTTGTGAATGTGCCAGCAAATCCACATGGCCTCTTTGCAGCAATGGGATGTGCATAAGTGTGCTGAGAAGATGCTTTTGCTTGGGAGACGTTGCACACCTCAGGGAACTGGAAAACTAACTTGGACGTAGAAGAGCTGAACCCTACTGTCCTCTGCTTCAGAGCCCCGATCTCTGTGAAGGTCACCTCATCAGGAGAGGACGGCTGGGAGTGTGAAGAGGGGGACTGGGTCTGATATCCACTGGAGGGACTTCCTGGACTGGGGCTCAGACTGCCAGTAGAACCAGCATACAGGATGACTCCTGGAGATCAGATAGAATATTCATGAAGCTATTTCTGAAGTTCAGAAACAGATTAAACTGGTATGAACAGGTAAAATGACACAATAACCTATGTTACGTACGTGGAGAAACGTTCTTTTCTAGAGCTTGTCAGCATAAACCATATTACTCTAGTACTTCTGAATGTGATGTAATGTTGCACAACCCCTGGCCAACAGGGAAAAACTCTGAGAATCTGCAGTGTCGTTGCCTCATGCCGAGTTAACAGGCGTATGCTGCACTCAGATCGAAAAGTGGGCGCTAAAAATACTGCACAGCAACAGCGGGCAGGAGCCGGACGAAAAGTGTCAGATTCGCGAACGATTCCCACGTCATGCTCATAGTATTCGTGTAGTTGTTAAAGGAAATGTTTTGTTACTCATGTGCGCCTGACCCTTTTCTTTAGCTGGGCGCACGCTCCCTCTCTGACACATGTATCCTCTCTCCCCCCTGCGCTTCCAGTCATGCGTTGTGGATGAGCTGGGACACGGCCTCACGTGTTTGCAGGGTTTGCTGCCTCCTCCGCTCCAATAATAGCCCCGCTCCACTGGCTCTGTGCCCAGCACCAGCCAACAGCACGACACCTGACCGGAGCCTCACATGCATGCACTCCTGACACGGTTACTGCCCTCACCAAATCCGCAGTCCCGTGTTCAGATGCAACAACAGGAAGACTCATCTCTGTTTACAAACGTTTGAGGGAAAGCCTAGCGTCACACTATTTAAATACTGAGCTAACTGTAACCTTAAAATAAAAGATATCATAGAATAACTGTATAGCCTATTTGAAGTAACCTACATGTACGTATCTGCATGTATTTGAATAGGCTTTTATGCACCTTCTACATATATATATGTAGAAGGTGCATAAAAGCCTATTCAAATACACTTCTACATATATATATGTAGAAGGTGTATTAATAATGTCCCTGTTGCTGGCTGCACTTGTTATTTGAGGCAGTCAACGTTTTGATAATCCCTCACGCAGCACGTGTTGGAGGATTTGTTGACTCATGGCAGAGCATCACAGAGCCATGCAGCAGACTCACTGAGCCACTCTTCCTGCAGTTCTACACAAGACAAATCCTTAACCTTTCACTCCAAACATAATGCATGCCCATCTGAGTGTGACTAAAGACATAAGGTATACAGTATAGGGCATCGATCATTATTTTGTAGCCTATATATTTGTGATACATACTGAGACCCACTGACACTGTTATTATTAACTGAAGAGGCAGACAGTGGGGCGATATCTCGTGCAAGCCACTGAAGGTAGAACTGAAACGTGAGCATTTCCTCGTTTTTGCCGTTGTTTTTGCTTTGACTTTAGCTTATTGCCCATAATGTAGTGTTTTCAGTTTCAAGATGGTGACACCGATTCACGGAAAATTCAAAGCAGCAGTCAACTTCATTAGCTCTGAAGTTCTATATCCTGATCAAATGTTATTGCTGTGCCTTTAAGGAGAAGCTGATGCCTTTGCGATTGTAGACAGGCTATTGTTTTATAATTATACAAGATCAAACATTTAACAGTGCATGTGACAGGAAAACGTGACTGAAGGAAAGTGGAGGCATGGAATAGCTGACCCACTGACCAAGCTCTGCAAACCGCAGGCGGCATGAACAGTGAAGCTGAAGGGGACGCGACAGGAGGAGGGCGCTCTACTCACGCTTTGCACGCGGCTGTTAGAATGAAAACACGTGAGCGTTTGTGAGTTTGTTTGTTGACAGAGTTGCGCACGACAGCTGAAGCCGAGTTTCTCCACTTTGTAGCGTAAAGAGCCAAAAGTGTAAGATTGTGGCAGGCTAACTTTGAGTCTAAACCAGCTTTATTGGTTACTTGTCTAACATCCTGTTTTCAAATATGTATATTTTGCAGTGACGGGAAAGACTTAATTGGGAAAAATGCTTTGCCTTTTGTCAAATTAACTTTCCTATAGAACTGATATAGCCTATACTTTTCAGGCTATACTTACAAAAGACATTTCTTTGCCACCCCTTCATACCATCTACTTGTCAAACCCGGGTTATCTGAACATTTTTTTTACGTTCACTTGAACAAAGAAAATGCTACATTTAGTATTAAACACGTTTACTTTGCAAAGATGTGTATACACTTAAACATAGTTTTTAACTCACCTCTGAGTAAAGAAAAGCAGTGTCTTAGTTGTTATTAAATCAAAGACAGTAAAAACCAGGCGAGTGGGTTTAGTAGTGTATGTAGAGCAACATGTGGACAGAGAATGGGAGTAGTCATCACCTGTACATGAACGTGACTGTTGCAAATGATTTACTGTCAAAAGGGGAAGCAGACAGCAGCTGGCATGTGCACCTTTGGCTCACCTCAAAAAGGCGCAGCCTAATTCCACTTAAGTGTTAACTGTTTAAAAGGTGCACCACGGGTAAGTGACAAATTGTTTTGAGAAAATTATATTAGAGAGTTCCTTCTATGCTTATTATAATAAAGAGCGACAGCGCACTAGCGCTACACGTGAGTTTGTTTTCATAGAAAGAAACAGGAAGTAGCAATCTGCAGCTCTGCCCATAAGGGCCGTTTCACTTAGTGAGGCAGGACAAGAGAACTAACACCACATGAAGGACGTCAACAATAATAAACACACAAAACAATAATAAACACACTATCACGCACCAAAAATAGCAAATTAAGCGACTCAATAAATAATCTTTAGTGCAAAATCTTGCATACTAACATTAAACACTTCTATTGTTAATTGTTATATTGGTAGATTTGCACATGCATATGATTGATAATGTCTTTACAAAGTGAAAATTGCATTGCTTTTGCATCTCACAATGTAGTGAGTCAGAAAATATGATTCAATTATTCCTCATGATAAGTAAGTTATGCTGACAAAAAGTTAGTCTTACCTCCACCAGGGCTGTTATCCATTCCGGTGATAGATGATGACTTTAGACAGAGATGAAAAAATGGTCTTCTTAAGATGGAACAAAATTCTTGGTGTAGAGATGTGTAATACGTTTAACGCAAAAGACCAGATCCATGGGTTGGGAAAAAAGATAATGTACAAAAATACCTTGCACTTTAGTGAAGGAAGCAGTATTCAGATGTAGCAGATGTTAGAGATCTCTATTCTGTGGAAAGAGCCTCACCTGCGCGCGTGATGCTGCTCTAGTCAAGATTAAACGATTCCACTGAACTCCAGGAACGAAGAGTCAGCACACCCGTGAATGCAGTGACTAACATGACACACACACCCACTGATACAAACACCCATATCAATCACGTTTGCAAGTAAGTCGAAAATGTGACCGCCCTCTCTCCCCCACTTGTGTCTGTTAATTAGTATGGGATTTGGCCCAGTCTTTGGGGCGCGTTAACTCCTTTCTCTCCCTCTCTCCCTCTCTCCCCTCCACGCAGAGGTGCATTTTCATTGGCGGGCCGATGAGCTGAAGGGAGTTGGAAAGCTTATTCCAGTGGTATGTGTGCAGTAAAGCCACGCTACATGTGCGCTCTACATGTGCCTTGAAGAGAGCTGCCCTACTGATACACATTTTATGCAAATACCAGAGCGCGTGCTGAGCAGGGATGAGATTGAGGATGGAGCACATGGACTAAAGGCGTGGCTCACCGTGACTGCCAACTCTGACAAAGCTGAGCGCAACTCGTGGTAAACATTGAGGCATGCCAAACATCGTGTTCGACCCTTGTGCCACTCACTGTAAAGCAGTTTATCAACAAGGGGATTTGGATTTGAAGGCTTCCACCTTCACAGACTCCAAAATCAGAAGACTAGGCTTAGTTTGTTAGGGGGGAAAGTCATATTACCACAATCATTTAATTCCATTCCATCAACCCTTTCAAATAGCCAGAAGAAAGAGAATGAATAAGTTATTGTGTCAAGCGCCCTCTAGTGGCAGCCTTTGCACTCGTGAGTTGATGACCTACATATGTCTACCTAAGTTCGTCCAAGTTGGACTGGAGCTGCGTAGTTAAAAGCAAAAATACATTTTTAATTGAGTGCTTTCTTATTGTTTTGTACGAAAGGTCCTGAAAAATGCAACAGCAGGCCCGGGCTATAGCCTATATGAATACAAATATTTGTTGTAGGCTATTTGCCTTGTATAGGCTAAATTAATGCGGGAGGTATAGGCTATTTCTAGCTGTTTTCTTTGGTGACAACTTCTTTGAGCGTCCAACGCATGGGACGTTGGACTTATTCTTTATTTATTCCATTTTGTCCACTATCTTAGAAAAAGGAATCTGCTTTATATGCTGTACATAAAAATAAAGCTGTAACTCACTTATTTCCAGTCAAATCAATCATTCTGGGAAGCATCAGGGTCAGTTTGTACTCACAAACCCACAAATAAAACATTACCCTAAAATAAAATGAAAAATTATTAGGACTTTTATATTGATTCCGCCTGGACATTTTTGCTTTAATACAAGTCCCTAAAACTCATTTTTAGGGAATTTACCTTCAGCTTTTTAAAGAGAATTGTCAAAACCCCAAAGTTCAGAAAAGTGTTCATTTTAGTGTCAATCAGAAACCATCTTTACTCCTTCATATATTTAACAGAGAAAATCTAGGTGGGATTTAAAATCTGAATTCCTCTGTGCAGAGCTTGTTTCTATAGTACTATAGTTCTTATAGTTAGAGTAAAACAGACATCAGAGTCCAAAACTACAGTCTCAGCTTCACAAAGGCTCCAGCCAATTGTTTGTGCCCCAGAGGGTTCAGGAACAGCGTCAGTTTTAAATGGGGGCTTGTTTGGAAAAATAGGCCCCAAGCAAAAAGGGTTCATTTACAGCATATTAGTCCACTATGCGGCGCCCTTCTCTTTTGTCACTAGGGGGCGCCAGATTGTCAGAAATGCTCTCGCCTGGGAGCTCGGCTTCTACGCCCCTGAGCTGCTGGGACACAGTGACGGATTGGCAACAGACGAAGGTAAACTGACAAATGATTGTTATGATCGCTGACGCGTAAATATAAACGACGCGATCCTCAAAGCGACCATTCTGTGATAGCGAGGTGTGGCCTGTAACTTTGCTTTGTCTTGTTCTCAGCAAACTTCGCTCCGTCCGCACACGATTATTTACTATTTACGTTTGGAAAGTTGTGAGGGGAATGCGCTGGTGTCACGAGCCGAAACACACGGGAAGACAGAGGTAAGAGAACTCCACTTTTCATAAATCACTTCTTGTCATACTATAAGTGACTGAAGTTGCGTCTATACGGTTGAGTGTACTACGACTGTACTCACGCTTTACACGAGAACACGTTACGGCAGGGCACGAGATAATTACAGGCGGCTTCAACTTTTGGGGACGGAGCAGAACTGAAGCGCCTGCCAACACACACACCTGCACTGCGCTGCGATGCCCAAGGCTCAAAGACGGGCTTCATCATTCAGGATCACCGCACGCACGCACACGCACGCGCGCGAGCACACACACATATGCACACGTACACGCGCACACGCACGCACACACACACACACACACACACACACACCTTGTTGAATGTCTGCTTTGTGCGCATGTTATTCGTTAGGTGCAGGCTTTGGGTGATGAGAGGCTTTCATTGCTTTGAGCAACAGTCACAGATTACGGGGCATTAAACACGGCAATCAAATGAGTTCAGTTTCCAGGAGTACATTTGCGTTGGATTAGAGTCAACGTTTTTTCTACATTATGGAATCACATTTCACATCAAACCAAACATACCCTCTATGTAATATTTATACAATCAGCTTGCCAGAATAAATAATAAAACTACCTGCATCTTTTTTCATATGGAGAACGTGGCGTCCGGCTTTCTCACAAGGGCAGTTTTATATGCAGGGAAGGAGGCATGGAAAAGAAGACCTTTCCTTTTGAGCTCACAGATTTGCAGTAATTACAGAATCACTTCCATATGTGGCTCTCTGGCTGCCTTCTCGCTGCCCCCACCATCCCTATCCTTTTTCCCTCTCCCCTCTTTCATTTGCATTCTCCCTCATTCCTCATCATTTCAGTTTTTTACGCACCCCCCTTTTTTTGGGAAACCACAGCTTAAGCAAAGTTTATGATGATCAAAACATCCTGCCATTTTCCTCTGTCAGCAGTGCTTTTTGGGCATTTATACTCAATCCTTTCAAAACCCAACCAAAGGGGGTCACAAGCGTACTGTTGCCAGTCCCACTTTGTGTACCTGGACACAGTGTGTTGCAATTGGGAAAGGATTCTTGTGAAAAATTTGTATCAAATCAGTGATCATTTTTGGTGGTGATCCTCAAAAATTACAAGCAATAGGAAGAGTACTTGTTGTAATAGTCTACATCTAATATAGGGACACAAGTGCTTTACTGTGTTAATTTGATGTTTTAAATGATTTAATGATGTTTTAATAATTTCTTTAGACGAGTTGGTGAGGCAGTATTGCAAAGAAAGGAACAGAAAATGAGAGGGAAGAGAAGAAGTAATTCTATTTGACAGAGGCGGGTTCAGGATGGGTTCACGGTGACATCATGGCTGATTTTTGGGGGAAAGTTTAGACAGGAGAGCTGTTCACCTTTCATTGGACACACATGTCGGAGAGCTGGCAGAACGCACATAAGGCCTGGCATACAATACACAACCACTTCCAAATGCATTCAGCCAATAATGCACAGACTTGTTCTTTTCTTTCTACTCCTTTTCAACCTGGATTAGATCTTTTGTCCTTTTCATTACGTTTCAAGACTGTTTTTTGTTTAAGGATACATAGTAGTTAACGCAGTTTGGTACCAAACAGATACATTTCTCCATTACTTTGACTCTGTGTGCGTAGTATTCCTGTGTGTATGTTTTTGGTTGGACCCTAAATGAGTACAGTTTGCCAGGCGTGATGAATGAGCTCCTTCAGTTCTCAGGATGTGTGTTAAACTCTGTAACTCAGAGAGTGCCAGCGAGTGTATATTTATGTGACTTGTATGTGACTTGCTCATGGAAACTCAACATGTAGCTTTTGTGTGTGAGTGTGTGCTGGTCTGTGTCCCCTGCCTCGCTTCATACTCAAACTCACATGACATCAATCTGAACGTGTGGAATTAGTGATCTCATTATAGGCATCTTGTTTCTAATTACAACCTGCTGCCACAGGCACCAGCGCTTTGCACACTTTCTCACCTCAATGTCTGCCTCAGCTCTTTATTCGTGATTATATATCTAATCTATTCATTAAGATTCAGTTCTTTTTTGCCTGGAGGATAATCACTCTTTTGCCACAATGATTCATGTGAGTCATTTCACATTTGAAGTTAGGAGCCGACAAAACTATTTATAAAACGTTTAATATTCCTGATATCGATTTTTAAATAAAATATATAGTCATCAATGCGTTCTGGTGGCATTTTAAATGTCTAATATCACAAGTTGTACTTATTAGAATATTCAAGCTTGTTATTAATTAATTAATTCAAGTTTTGAAATATGTATAACCGTGAAATGTTAGAATTCTTTACTTATTATAATGAATTTTGATTTGCTTTTTGAAGCTAAAAGTGCCACTTGTTCCCTTATGTAGTAAATATTCTATTTCTGCATGGCTTCAAACATCCCTGTACATTTTGCTCTGACTAGTTTTACATTTTGGGTGAAACACTGCCCATCAGAATGCCTCATTAAATAACCATGAGTATCTTTAAAGGCAGTTTTTGCTGGAACATTTTTTAAATGTGTGTGTTATTGTGCACAATGTGTCACCCAGCTTTCCCATGTGTAAATGTGACCGTGTGATTGTTGATGGTTCAAGTGGTCGCAATGATCGGCTGCCAAAAACCTTTGGCAATTCATCTTAAATCCCTGGTAACGCTGGCATATGAATTACGTAAAAGTTAGCCATGCCATTGGATTTGACACAATATATATGTATGTAAGTTACCATTTTCTTCTTAAAGCTTCTGTTTCTGTTCTGCGCCTTCCGTTCCTCCTCACGCAGCCGCAGGGCTTGATTCTCTATAACTTTGTGAATGCAAAATTCAAACTGGGAACGCACGACACAGTACAATGTTTCCATGAATATTTCATATCCTCATAAACCCAGAGAAGCAATGTGCAGTGTACGCCTGTGTGTGCTGGATATACTCCTCCTGAGAGGAATAGCTTGTGCTGGTTCAACTTTGTCAGAACACACTGTGTCAGGATAAATGTGAGGCTGGTGCGTTATGATGTCACGGCTGAAGTTAATGATACGAGAGCGGCAGGGGCCAAGGGCCGTGTTTCTAGTGGTGCCCAGAGAGAGAGAGATAGCACCCTGATCTATCTTCATTAGCCCCCGCTCTGCAGCCTCCCAGACACAATGATCATAAATCTTGACTGAAGCACACTTCACTGACACTGAAACACAAACACTAGTAACCTCTGACCCCTCGCTGCTACTGCCTCCGCACACGCTTAGATTCACAAACCTTTACACATACACACATACAGTACATTCACAAAAGCAGCCTGTGTGTGCTCTGGAGAGGAAGCGTCTGAAGCCTAAACACAAACCCTCCGTATGCACACGCTCACATCAGCTCACTGTCATAATTCAATAAAGAGCACAGCATGGCCCATTGCAGCACACTCACCTCTCCACTGCTGCTATGCTCTTGATTTTAAGGCCTTCTCAGGTCTAGACTGACCATGTAGGCCCCAAGACAGAGTTTTGAAATCAACATATAAAAATGTTAAAAATAAATACAATCAAAATTAAACTTATTACAATATATATGTGAAGTTCGATGTGTTAGTTTTTAAAACTAACAAACTAAAGTATATAAAAATGAAGAGTTTCATTAATGCTTTACTTTAGATCAACATGTCACGACTACTCCAGTCACCAAGATCACCCCCTGCTGTTTTAGTTATACTCTTAAGATATAGTAGCACGGTAGAGTTTGTCTCGTGGCTGTATTTATTTTCTTGCTCAGGTTACACAACTGCTGATTTAGTACTGCTATGTACATAGCTAACATATCCATATTAGTTTTAGTAGCCTCATAACCAACTCATAAATCAAATGTAAACCAGATAAGGATCAGGTGGAGTGCCTTGCCAGTACAGTGTGGCTGAGGTATTTTCGTTTGTGTAGAAAAAAGAAAACTTTGAGTTCTCTATTTTCTATCTCTCAAGTGACAGAGGATATTGTGGAGTGAAGATGGCATACAAAAAAGCACCAGCTTGTGTCACACCTTCAAAAAATGCATCATGTTTTGATTGTAAGCTCTAGCATATTTTGTGGGATATTTAGCATAAGCTAGAGACCTCAAAAAACATAAATTGTGTATGATGAAAGATTGTATTTGTAAATGTCTACAAAGTAGGGCTGGGCAATATTGACGTATTGAATACATGGACATTTTAGAGTCCATGTATTCAATATTGTTTATTTTAACATTAGGGCTGCAACTAAGAATATTTTAGCTTTTGATGACTAGTCAGCAATTATATTTTCAGTCAAATGATTATTTATATTGTACATTGAGATGTTGGGATATTTACAAAAGTGTATCATTGAAATATTTATTGTTTTTTGACATTTGTGTTTAAAAATGGGCTATTTTTGTCATAAAAGGTCTTTGGACATGAATAGTCCAGATAATGTAAACAATGATAGTACTATTGTGTTAATATTTCACTAGTCACGACTATGCCTATTAATCGTTGCAGCCCTATTTAACATGCCTTGTTTGAATGTATCTTAGTGTATGGAGACGGAAGAGTTGTTGCCCTTTGCCAGAGGAAGTACAAGTGCCCGTTGAGGTGCCCGTTTAGGTGTGTCCTGTCCGCCCAGAGCTGAGGTTTGAGCTGCTCCTCATAACCAAAACATCATGAGAAACATAGCATTTAGAAAACAGGGCACACACCCAGAACCACAAACACACAAATACACATCTGAAATATATGATCTCATAAGGAGAGGGAGAGGGGCATTTTCAGAGGCACACCCAGATCTGTCACTGCTGCTGTGGCCTGTGCCATCTCACACACTTCCACCACAACAAGGTGACTTTACTTATACAAGGCGTGTGTTTGGTGGGAAATAGCATTTGCATTATTATTTAGTCTTTTCATTTCGAAATATATTAACTCTGCAATGTATGGAGAGAAAAAAAACCTTCTCTTTTGTTTTATTATCCTATGAAATATATGATAATGTCAATCGACTCGACATTGTTGGCCATGTCAAACTATTGGCCAGAGTTTTTACCCAAGTCTGTGCTGAATCACAATGGTATAAAATAGACATTTATTCTGTGTTCAGTCCTGTACACGCTGCACGATAAGCTGACTCTTAAACAAAGACGATCAAGTAAAGCAAAAAGACTTCTACTGACGGACAAAGAGGGAAAAGAGAATTAAAAACAGAGACATAAGCTCTCTGGGCCTTTTCTTCCCTCCAGGCAGTTTGTGGCTTTTGAAAAAATGTGCTGTATATTTGAAGTGTTGGGTCACGTGACATGGGAAGGCTTTATGAATCAGAGACTATAATTATTACTTAGTGAGCGAGAGAGTGAGTGGGTGTACGTACGGCTATGTTTAGGGAGTGATCTGAGGAGCTATAGAAGTGGAGGAGGAGTGAGATGGGGACCGAGGGAAAGAAAGAGGCTCAGTGCTGCTACTCTGTTTGTAGGACATTGATGAACATTCAAAGATTCTCCTGGGCTTGTCCTTATCTGAGCTGCTAAACATAGAAAGTTGTCCCGGTAAGTCTTTGGCTAACCGTTTTTGTGTTTAATTGTTTTTTCTGTGTTTAAAAAAAAATTGCCATTAACTTACGGAAGATGACATCAGGAAAATGCAATCGTTTGGATTTATTGTCAGTATTTGGACCCAACTGTTTCTTGTTTGTTGTCTTTAGGCGTGTGAATGACAGTGAGTTTATATGAAAACATACTTTAGCATGTGTGTGCCTGCCTTGTCTGCGCGGACATATGTGCTTATTAGCGAGCGGGGCCCGGGCCTGTGGAGCTCTTTATTACAACCAAATGTGTGTGTTACTGTGCACACAAAGCATAGAGCCGTCACCCGTCCTTGGCCTGTTTTTTTTATAGGCAACATGTGCAGACTTGGAAAAGAGAAGCATTGTTGTTTTTTTTAACGTTATTTTTTATTTATTTTTACTATTTTTAAACAGCGCAAAGCTAATTCTCGGAATGTGAGGAGTGTCTGTAACTCTGGGAAGTTTATGCTCATGTTGTTACTTATGACAGAAGATAATTTATTAAGGCTGGCATATGTGCTAGGTTAACAGGTTCCACTGGTTCCAGCAGCAGCGTGTATTAAAGTGCATTAGGTTGTTGATGTTAAGTGAAATTGAGATGAGACATTCGATAGCATAATATGTTGTCACTTGTTGCATGTTCTCTGTCTCTGCTTTCCTATCCTTTGGTTTACAGCCGACGTGCCTCTGACGGCTGCAGCTGGACGGCCTCACTTCTGCACCTGCTGTCCGCTGTTAGCCCTCCCCTGTGGACACAACTAAAGTGTTAAAACTAAGGGACACTTTGAAAAAATACATCAGGGATAGGTTGGAGATGGCTGACTAAAATCCTTGTCATCTGCCATAACAATTCATGTTGATTGTCCATTAGGAGTGAATTACCTTCTTTTTTTTCTTTTTTTTTAGTTTTATCTTTTGAGACAGGTTTCAAAAGTAATTATAGATCTGTTTCTTTTTGGCATTATATGGTTATTATTATTACATAAATGTCAGCTATAAGCATTAAGATTAATTAAACATAACATTTTAATTTGGAAGGAACAAATAGAATTAATGTTTATGATTGACTATGACACACATGCTGTAGGTATAAACAGGGATTTAAGGGAATTAGATATAACACGCCTTTGTATTGCAAAATCTGCTAACAGTCTCTCTTTGTTACTTGTCACTGCACACAGTAAATCTGGGAGTTGTTGTTACCTGTCTTGTGTGGAATTTCTATTGCAATTAAGAGGCAGTGAAGGGAGGGGTTATACAGGTGTTTTCACCAGGATCCAGGGGCCTCTGCCACCACTCTATAATTAAGCAGGAAACTATCTGCTCACCATTTCCTATGTGTATTTTTGCAGGTGTGTCACTGTAATGGTGAGGATTTACATTTTTGTATCTGCCTTGAAGTCCTAATTGTAAGATGTTCTGGCACAAGGCTGTCTTTATAAAGTTTGTAGAAGTCAGACATTATCCTGACTTGTTTCTCTTTGTGCAGAGAAAGGATTATTTTCTGTTTGAGCTGAGGACTAGACGCGCCTTTGGAGTCATCATTGTCAATTTACCTCAATAAAGTTTTTCGATAATTTTTCGCTGGGATTTCTGTTCTCGTTTTGGCTTTTCCTGTTAAACTCACCAAAAGGCCCCACCACATCATGGTCAGAATGACTTCACTCAGTCTCTGACTTTCCATAATATTCACTTCAGGACTGTGTCCTTTTGCCTGTTTTATGTGGAAGCCAATTCTAACATTTGTATATGACTTTCAATTGAAGTTGTGAATAAGAAATATAACACTTTGTCCATACTGAAAACCAACAATTAGTGACAACGAGATTCCAAAGCAGTGGCTTGAATTGTGGCTGTAAGCAAATGCGTGTTTGTGCGATGCCAGGAGCAGGCAGATGTCAAACAAGTTCTCATGTGAAGGAATGCAGGGTGTTTAGAAACACAGGGCTGTCTGTCACTACGTGTCTCTTGCAGAGCCATTAACGAGACACTGGTTGAAAGATTGGTAGCTGTCAGCTTTGCATCAGATAGTAATGTGTTTAGAGTTTTGTTTTCATAGATTGTCAGATAGTATGTTATTATATTTCAGTTACAACACTTCTAATTTGCCAGAGAGATAATAAAGAAATGGCTAGTTTAGTCAGCTTTGTTATTTTCGAGGTGGGAAATATATATCAAAATCTAATGTAAATGTTTTTTTAACGATATGCAATATTTGAATTTCAAGCACAAGTGATATTCATGCACTTTTGAAGGTCATTTCATATTCCTCTAATACTTTAAAGTTAAGGTTAAACCTCAACTAAGGTTTTAAGTTGTTTTAAATACATTCTATAGATTGACATAAGGTTGTCTGATTATCATAGAGATATTAATACTTCAATACGTAAATATTGCCCAGCCCTACTTTGTAGACATTTACAAATACAACTTTCATCATACACAATTTATGTTTTTTGAGGTCTAAACTTAATTTTCTCCCCAAAAAGGCAAGTAGTGTGTTGTTTGAAGTGCCTTTCTATCATCTAAATAATTGCAACCTTTGCAATTTGATAACTGACACTGGCGAGCCAGTCCCTCCTACTGTCTGTTTTAGTGGGACCAAGCTCACAGCAGACATTTTCTCTGAAGTTTTTTTGCAGATCCAATCTCCAGTCCCTTAACAGGAAGACATTTGCTCTCAAATATCCTGTATATCCTGTATCATTCATAACAAAACCTATCACTACTTGTAAGCCACCTTGTTTGTTTTGTCACTGGCAACCATGTGTTTCTCTGATTAGTTGATCTGCCTGTCAGTTACACCCATTGAAACGTGGGGAGAGAAGACCCAATTCCAGACTATACTATACTATGGACTTAAGGACTGTACTCTGACACAATTGACAAGTCACAGTCTCAGTCAATAATATTAATATTAATATTAATATTAATATTAATATTAATATTAATATTAATATTAATATTAATATTAATGGTAATAATATTAATATAAATAATAATAATAACAACAACAACAATAATAATAATAATAATAATAGTATAGTATAATTCTGTGGGAACAGGCAACTCTCTTTCTGACTACTGTCCTCTCCTGCTAATGAATGGCCAAATGTAATTTTTGTACTATATCTTCAAATCGGAGGCTTGATTGATTTCATTATTATTATTATCTTTTGATAAAAATCAACATTATCTGGAGCGTAAGCAATGAGTTGAACACTCTAACAAATTTAAATTCAAATTTACCAAGTGAACATTTACAGTGTTACAGTGCACCTCTTAGGCAATGATGGAAAGTCCCACACAGACCTGAGCCACCCATAGCTGGCTGTGGTGCTGCGTGCCTCAGCGTGGATACATGCTTCTGCCTCCTGTGTGCCCCCCAGGCTCAGGGGAAGTGCAGAGGCCTTCATGCCCATTTGGCCCGGGCTAACAGGGGGATGAGGTCACTCCAAATTCCCCTCATCCCCTTATAGCCCCAGACAGGCTGGCCAAGCAGCCTACCACAGGACCTGACATAAAACACAAATGGCTGTGTAAAAAGCTGCCGGGCTGATGTGACTCATTAAAAATCACTGGCGCCAACTCTTTTATTAATTCATTATTGTGTTTGGGAGAGAGAGGTTATTGGGTTGTATAGCTGCTTTTCTTTTATGTTTTTTATTCCAGCCTAAAACTATAAGGCAGCATGTTTTCTGTCTAATTAAAAAGTCTACAAATAGAACCAAATTGAGGAATAAATACCATATGAATATCATTTTTTTACACAGCCTCTCTTCATTTCTTTTCTCTAAGACACATTTTGGTGTCTAAATGGGGGCTACCTTAAGTTCATGAGGCAGATACCCAAACGAACTAGTTCTAGTAACATATTTTTAATGCAGATATAGACAAACATGATTGCTACATTCTGGTTTTTTCCAGTCTGTACCTCTCCCTTTATACCTAATGTGCAATTGCACTGATTTCTTAGTGTGGTAGACGCACAGTGGAATCACTGCACCGGGTCATGGTACGAGTTGTATAAGCAGTGGAAGGATGGAGATGGTGGGGGCCGGAGGAAAGGATTGAGCATGGACATGATTATAGTGAATTGGTGCAGGGTGCATCAGAGATGGACAAACACCACCAAAAAAAGTAATTGGACAAATGCATTAAAAGCAAGATGGCAGTAGAGCCATGTTGGCAGGGTGGGGGTGGGTGCCTATCGGCGGCAGCTCCTTCCTGAAACGTGGCCACCCGAGCCTGCCTGGGCTCTGGATGCACATGTGGAACAGTTTACTGTAATGGAACTCTAAATTAGTGGTGGTTTGAAGCTGCCTGCAGCAGTAGGGTGTAATTAACTGGCTCTGTTGAAAGAGAAAGAGCCAGAAAGAGAGGCCGGGAGGGAGCCAGTGCTCTACGCAGGCAAAGGGTGAGAGGGGTGTGTGTGTGTGTGTGTGTGTTAGCGCCTGCTATGGCTTGTTTTTTTAAACATTGATTGCAGGCATGTGCTTATGCATTTGCATCTTGAAACTCTTCTTGGTTCCTGGGCATATTGCCCCCAAGTGCGTAGACCTTGTCAGATGTTGCAATTAATTACCCAGATTTTCTTTTCTGTCTGTGTGTTGATTCAAAAACCTCTTCCAATTCATTAAGACATTTTCCTTCTTCAAAGTCACATTTAAACCCAACCTCAAAACACCACCTTCTCATAAAATAACACTTGGGAGGCATAAAAGTAAAATGGCAGGCTTTTTCCCTTCCTGTATTAACAGTCAACTGTGGAGCATGCAGGACATAAGTACTGCCTTGTGCTCTGGTCCTTCCCTGTCTGTGCCCACTGCGAGTCAAACTGATGGGTCGCCGGCAGGAGGCTCCAGCCAAAGTGACTCTATGGGCTGGAGTCCGACCCTGAGAGAAGATAGTTGGAAGTGACAGCAGCAGTTAGCAATCAGTGGATCTCATTTTTCCTACCCCCTACCCTCCACACCCCTCCTCTTCATGCTCTGAACCCCGTGTCTGGGCCTCTGGTCCTGGGGAAAAGAGAGAGGCAGGCTGCTGTGCTAGGCTGGCAGCATGAACAGAGGAGCTCTTTATAGTAGAGTTCTGGTGATTTAAATCATATGGCATAGCCTGGAATCACTGTAGAAGTCTGGAAACTCTTCAAAACTGCAGGAACAAGAGCTCTCTCTCTTTCTCTCTCCCCTCGGCCCTCCCTTGCTCCAAATAGCTCTTCCCCTTTATAAGTTTTTCCAAATGTCTTTCTTGTTTTTATTTTTTTATTTGTCCAGTTGTAGTTTTCCTCTCACCACTTTTTCCTCTACCTTCTGTTGCTTCTCCCATAACTGCTGTTTGCACATGTCACCTGCATACTCCAGCTAACCTCACATCATTTTCTTAAAAGAGAATGAAGTCAGTCGGAATAAAGAATGGTTTATAAGTCTTTATACCACAATAAGATATATACAATGAATTTTGGTTGTCTTTAAAAAATAATATAATATTATTTTCTCTCTTTCCTCAGAAACTATTGCCGTTGATGCACCTGGTCATCTGAGCAGCAGAGTCGTGCCTCATCCTGCGTCCAGTTTCCACATAAGAAGAGAGTGCAAGACCATCACATCTGTTAGCCGGGCATTTTGATTACTGTTTGGCCATACCCAGTGACCTGCTCTGGACATCTGGGTGTTTGCTCATCATGGCCACCAACCGGGAGCAGCAGGTGGGTCACATGACCAGCTTCCCACCTGCTGTTTACCCCTTTGCCTTCAACTCCATGAGAAGCTCTCACTTTGACCTGCTCGCCAACAGCAGTCTGTTTGGGCGCTTCGGTGCTGACCTGCCCAAAGAGATGGCTGCTCTCTGTGAGTAATTTTACATATCCCAAGTTTCCTTTCCATTTATAAGCTGTTTTCCATTTCAGCTCTAACTACATATAGGTTCATACCTTCATCATCTGACCAATTAGACGCTCACCATATAGAGAAAGTAAAGCTTCTTCAAATTGCACTTCATTATGTGTAATTTTGTGGAAACAGAAAACCGTAGGATCTGTTTGTGATATAAGATAAATGGTAGAATAAAACCCGCAAAAGGAACAGCATGGAAAAAGTCAACTTTCATCAATACAGTGATTACTCTGCTGCTGTAGTTTCCTTATAGACCCTTTGAGATGGTGTGGTTATTGTGACCACAAGTCCTGGCTCTGCCTCACTAGTGTGTGAATGTAACTCTCTGCATTTTAACCTCTCAAGTCTTTGTGTAGTAGGCAAACCCACAAGTTTGCAATTAGAGACAAAATAGCATTCTTCTAGCGAGAGTGACAGCGAGTGCTTTGAGTGTAAACAAAGGTCCAGAAGTGATGCACATATATTTTAATTGCTCACTTTTTATGTTTGTCAGAGTGTCTTACAGCTTTGTTCATGTGATGTAAACTACTGTCAATATAGGAGAAGACCACTTACCGTTGTGCTTTCCAGAATTGGTAAGTGTAGATTTAACTTTTGCCACAGGGGGCACTGTTGTACTCTTGTGCACTTTTAGTGCTGTGATCTACAAGGATGGAGCACAAAGAGGAGATTGTTGTTAAGCTTGACTGTTTTTCTGGCAAGAAATATCTAGAATAACACTGGAAACAGACATTACTTATACCTGCTTTGTTTTAATCTGTATCAGTATTTTAGGTCAGAAGAGTGTCTGATTTGTGACAAAAGGAGTTCAGGGTTAAATTGGGTAGTTTTTGTTTTAGGTAAAGGTAAGCTCAAGTTATTTGAAATCCTATAAGGGGGCTGCGCTACAATGGTGGGGGGCACTAATGGCCACTCAAGTAGCAACAGCTGAGCAGGGTTGCCAGATTTTCATCAAGTGACCAAGCCTTTAAAAAAAAAAAAATAGAAACCTAGCACAATGTGTGAACCATCACTAATGATATGCACTTATTTTTGATAGCATATTTAACATAGATAACTGCTTTAAACCATTAATTAGCTGTTAACAGGCTGTATTACAGGCACTATTTGGTCTATTATTATTAAACATATTTGAAAAAAAAAGTTTCTTTAAAGAAGCGGACTTGGCAACTATGCAGCTGAGTGTAGAGACTCCTTTTATACATAAATATATGTGTGTGTGTGTGTGTGTGTGTGTGTGTGTGTGTGTGTAGTCTTCTTATTTCTCCACCACTGCAGCATGTCTGAGCACCTCTTCAGCTTTTCAGCCGTCAATCACTACCTCACCTCCCCCTCTCCTCACCACCGCTGCCCACCTAATCCTCAAGGTATTTCCACAGAACCAGAGCACAGCAGACAGAGCACCTGGGGGTGATGTCCTACTGTGGTGGAATCCAAGAACACACCCAGTCAGGAAAACACACAAGCAACTATAGACACACTCTTTCCACTGTCTCTTCTCACAAACTTCTTTCATTGAAAAACAAGAAACAAGCGCTCAGTGCAGAATTAAATCTCCCTGCCCTGACAGACCGATTCTTGTTGTTTTGATACTGGAACAGGTTAAAAGAAAGAAAACCACTTTCAAACTCAAATGCAGGCAACCACATGCAGCTCAAGCTCCATAATGATGACTTGTAATGACACATCCACACTGGCAGGGATATCGCTCTCAGGAGTTAAGAGCCCACACTTTGAGCACTGGGTCGCAAATTAAACTAGGCTCGGGTCAAAGTTTAAGTCAGGATCACTGTAACAATTAGTCTGAACCTGACTTAATGGAGCGAGATTGACATTCTGAAAAGGTGTTTCAGACAAATAAGCAGTAGTTATTTGAATGGCCACTTCAGTTTTGATTCCATTACTTTTATCAGCATTGCTAATTTAACTGAAAACCATCCCTGTATTTTGTAATAGACTTCAGATTTGAAAACATCATCTGCCTTATGCTGGTGAAAAAAAAAAATCTATAGGGCTTCTTAAGACAAGGAATGTTATGAGACATTTTACTGACCACAGTTTTCCCCATTTCCTTAAAATAACATTGCAAAAAGACAAAAGGTCTTGGTTTAGACATCCCATAAGTCTGGGTATTTCTATTTCATGTACTTGTTCTCCCCTAAAAGCTGAACGCCTGCTTATTGTTGGTAATGCTGTCTGCCGCTCAGCCTCATAGAAGAACCTTCCACATAAAGAGCACAGCATTTATTTTATGTGTGTGGTATCTGCCTTTGTTGGGTGTGTGTGGCGTGCCGACAGGTTGTAGCACCTCCCACGATGGCACTCTTTTCTGGCACCACAATGTCTTTGGAAATACCTGTTTTGCACAGATCTGGGAAGAGTCAGTTGAGGATCGCTGACAAAAGTGGACTATAGTATATGCACACCCACATATGTAGACCCACCCACACCCTCTAGTTTTATAATAGGTGAAGAATACATGCAAAAGCCCTGAAATTACTTTCTTACATGTGAATCAAGCATGAAGAAATCCAACTAAGCATTTCTGTATGCATAACACTGCCCCATCTAATCTGTGTTTTTAATAGAGTATGTTCATCTATTACAGGGTCTGACGGCTCTGCAGTGTGTTGTGAGCCAGTTATCAGTTGATCCCACTCATTATAGCAGTCCTTCAAACAAACAGTTGGAAGCCCATTAAGGCCACTTACTATGTGATAACATCGCCACTGAGCCCTGAAACACCTCTGTAAGCTTTCACCAATGAGGGCCGGAGCCCTGGCCCTGCAGCCAGCCACAGGGCTGTTTTCAAAAGCTAGCTGGTCATTTCCTTCCAGACCACATGGCCTGGATTAAAATCTTGTTGGTCTTTACCAGGTCAATAATATGGCATCGCTGTGAATTCTATCAACATGGTATAAATTATACATGCATTGAGTGCTTTGCATTGTTGCACAACAATTCAAGCAGTGCATAAAAATGAGCAGAATGTTCCATCAGAAACTCACATGAAGTGACATAATTAAAAACAGCCTCTGTAGTCTCAAGTACACACACATTTGAGGAGGCCGTCTTGGCCCTGGGAGGTAGATGCATAAAACAGCCATTTTGATCAGAATAAAATGAATGCCAAATACTTACATTTGGAGAAGACGCACAAAAGATGACATATGATACAACGTTCATATTTAGGTTCTACTGTACAAACAAGATAGTAAATTGTAAATATTAATTCAAACCACATTTTTGTGTGGTGAAACACTATACAGATTGCTGTATTGTATATTCATAAGCATCTGTTTTTATTGATGCTGTCTGCTGTGATATCAACTCTTTAGTCTCTTGACTTTTAGACTGAAAAGGATTTAGGGTTTAGAGTCTGAGATATGACCAGATATTTTGTCATTTGCAAAGGACAGGACACAATATTCCCTAATTACAGCCTTTGCAATTTACTAATAATAGCAAATAAATATAATATGTATATATTATACATTTGGTTTTACTTTGCAGCCTTTTCATTTTAAAATTGTTTCTTTGTTCAGGATGTTTTAAATTGTTATGTTTTGTGATATATTAAGCGATACTACAAGATAACAGCTAGAATACGGACTTCTCTGATATCTATCTAAACATTCTTAGCTTAAATGCTCATCTATTGCTCACCCACTTGTCTTTTCATCTCCACTTTCACCTTGGATTTCCTCTTGTTATCCTTCTTGCAACTTTGAGCCAATTTGCCTTAAGTACTGAAAAACTGCTGAAACTTGTGTATAGTTGCATGCTTGTGTCAGACTATATTCTGGTGTGTGGGGAGATAGAGAGCATAGATTTCAAGGAGCGGCATAACAGCATTGACATGATGATAGATGAAGATAAAGAGGCTCCTATTAAAAATGGGAGGGGTCTTTGCTGCTGAGGGCACGTGCACAGCTAAGAGCGCACTGTGGCAAGTGGCGGGGTTGGGCCGTCGGAAGGTGTGGGAGGGCAAACAGCCCCGCATGGGGCTCTGAGATTATGATGGTACTTTTGGTCGAGCTACTAAAAGATCTTTTTTCCTCCCAAGGACATGAGTAGCAAAATGTCATGACAGAGTAGAGGGAAGCAGGGAAAAGTTTCTGATAGATGGCCAAGTCTGATAATGTAGTGAAAAGTAGCTCTTTCAGGCTTTCAGAGGGACTAGTGTCTGAACCAGTATGGCTGCTGCTGATTAACTCTGGTCTCCTTCTCTTCTGAGTGACTCTTCAGCAGTTTAAGGAGATATACTGTGAGAAAGATAGATAAGCAACTCAGATTACACGTCTGCTCAAAGATCACGTGTAAAACAAGAGGCGACAAAGAAAGCTACCATTTGTTCGTACAGTTCCAATGTACAATGACAAATTTATTTCATAAGAGCCCCTCAGAGTCATTAGGGAATGACAAATACCATGCTTTCGTTTCTTTGAGTGAGGTCCGAGTGTAACCTGAGTCTGTGTGTAGTTTGCCCGAGCTGCGAGCCGGTGTTCAGTGTCTCTATCATCACCGGCAATCTGTTTCGGCACGTCCACACACTTGCACATATGCTCACAGCGGCCATGGAAAAGAATGACATTCCTTTTAAAATCACCACGCTGAGTTTAGCACATAGGTATTTTAAAACAAGCCGTTTTTATTGCTTCACACTCTACTGCGCTGTTGACTATCCGGCTAGAACCTCAATGACTATATACAGAGGAAGTGTTGTATACGGCTTATCTATAATCAGCATCATTGTGTCAGACTGTAGTAAAGTCTACACATGGTCTACCCCTGCCCATATAGAAAATTCAGTCCAACTTTATTAGGTTCTTTTTAACTCCAGATCCACAAAGGCGCACAGTGTTTTAATGTAATTGTCAAAATGTAAAATAAAACCACTAAGAGCACAAAGAGAGCGAGTTGGCAGCCACTGAAAATTAAACATGTCCACAACTAGAAACAAAAATAGATAACTTTGTCAAGTGAAACAAATCATGCAGTCAGGAAAAAATGACCAAGGGGAACTTGATGAAATGGGGAGAGTATTTGCCAAAATAGAGGGGGAAAAAAAATTAAAGAGAGAGATGGAGAGACTTGTGAGCCAGGGAAGGGCGGGCAGGATAAGTTTGGGGAGAAAGTTAGTGGCCCAGTGGGGGTTTCTTCAAGAGTTCAACCTCTGTGGCCAGGGAAGGAAAGGGTGGGGGAGCAGGGGGGCACTGGGTCTGGGTCAGCAGCAGTATGGAGTATGTGTAGATTAGATGTCTAAACTCTGTCTGTGAACCCTCTGAAGTCCTGCAAGTCTCTCTGTGCTGAGTACCATACACCAAGCGCTTGTTTTAGTCCAATTTAAGTCCCCAACATCAAAACTCGTTATGGAGCAAATTGACCTCATAAATCAGCTAAAAAGTTGTGTAATGTTGGATCATTTGTTTATGTTTTTACCAGTGAGCAACACATTATGTCACAAAGTACATTTAGACATCAGGGATTAGCCGCTTGCAGCTTTCAGAATGGTTGAAATAATAAGAGACATACAAAGGAGATGAATGATGAGAGTTTGAGGTTTGAGTTCATCAGAATTTTTTCAATTGCGTTGTAGTGTCCAAGAAATCATCTTTACTAATCCCTGTTCGGTCCTTAGCCTGTCCATTCTGTGTGTCATAAAATGTCCACTTAATGGCATGACAGCTGGATGAAGAAACACATAAAAGAGCTGTTAAATGAGTTCCTTTGTATATGTGAGAAGTATGATCCCCACATGTGCACCAGCTTAAGAAAATAAACACACTCTGAACTCAACTGAAAGCCTTTGGGTAAATAAACATTTTAATCAAAATGGTTCAGAATGGAACCACATCGCATAGCATGGTCTCTTTCACGAGACAGGAAAAGGGTGAAGTGTTCATCGTGGGGCCATGCTGTGTGTTTATGGAGAGCGTAGCCAGGAGCACAGATTGACAGGAAATGGTGTCTTTTTTGCCTGCTGGGCCATACCACTTGTGGTCATCTGACAGGGGGAGATCAATGCCTCGGACCTATAGAAACCTACTCTATTATCATATATCTTCTGCTTTATCAAGTGCTTTACTCAAGTTTGACCAGGGTCTATCTGTCTGCAGAGCAACAGTGACAGGCTTTTTAAATTGCCTATTGATTTCTGATAATTTACAGTCACTGTGAAGGCACTCTTGTCTCTGAGAAAATATGTATTTAGCAGTGTTTGTACACACATCTATTCACTTATAGATATAAAAATTAGGCTTTCTGTTTAACACTGTGAGATGTGAGGTTACGGCAGCATCAACCAAATCCATTTTACCTTAAAACTTGTAGAGATTAAGGAAATGTATATTTACATCTGCCTGAAAATAGAGGAGCAATAAGACCAGTAAGGAAGATAGTAAATGAGCACAGGTCACGGATCATTCATCATAATTTTAAACTTCCAGTAACAGCATGAACAAAGGCATCTGGATTGTGGATAGAACCGCTAAACAATATCCTTCAGATTTCTTTCTCACACTCGCGTACTCTCAACTTGCCTGTGTCTGGACTTTAATATGGTTATGATTAGAAACGGGGCTCAGGAAAAGAAGGGGAGGGGGCTTACTGTTTACTTCAGGGGAACTGGGGGAGGAGCCATGTAGAGACACAGAACAGATCTTTCTATGGGAGACCACATTGTTTTGTACTTGAATTTGATATTGACATAAAACACAAAGCAGGAGCAGAGACAAAGAATTAGGGATAAAGTTTGTCCACCAACCAGCTCAGTGCAGACTCTGTGGGCCAACCATCCCTCCCCCTCCCTCCCACCCCCTCCCTCTGTCCTGTCCCTGCCCCTCCCCTCTGGCATTCTCTGCTTGGCTCCGCCCCCTCATGTGTCGTCACGTTGAAGCAGTTGGTTTGCTCCGCTGTGTCTGGGACTCTGTGAGTGCTGTGAGAGGCTGTTATTTAGGTCTGTTACAGCAGACGGGGAGCAGCTAACCCAGGGGCAGGGGGAGAGCTCATCGTAGTCAGGCACCAAGAAGACCTGCGTATGTCCAACTGAGGGGGAACTCCGGCAGCATCGGCAGGGAGAAAGTGATAAGTGTATCGAAAGGATTGGGCTAGTGGTGTTGTTGTCAGTGTGTAAGAGAGTGACGTGAGAACAGGAAGCAGGGCAGCACAGGCAGAACTGAAATCTCATAGGGATTTCTCTTAAGGGTGGGGGGGTGCCATGTTCGACTGTATGGAGGCTCTGGGAATGGGCCCCCGTCAGCTGTATGATGTCACCAGCCGCGGTGCATGCATGCTGCGGAAGGCAAGCCCCTTCTTCGCAGGGCTGGACCCTTTCGCTTGGACAGGCAGTGCCAGCGTTCAGTGTAAGTGGCATCCCATTTGTACTTCATGTGACATGGTCCATCTCTGTCCCTCTCTCTGTCTCTGTACTTCTCTCCCTCCCTCTCTCCCTCTCTCTCTCTTCACCCAGTGCTGGTTTGTTTACCCCTCAGGGCTCGGGCCGAGGGGGTGTTGTCAGGGGCCGCACAGGAAAGGCCTGGGACAGACAGTCTCCTCTCTCCCTACCCACCGCCCCTCACAGCCCACAGCCAGTTTGAGCTGCTCAACCATCTGAAAGAATCTCTCAGCTATGATATGATATGCACTGTGTCCGCATGTGTGTTTCTGAGCGCCTTCATGTTTGAGTTCATAGAGTCAAGTTTCACTGGCTGTCTAAACCACTTTGGGTTTGACCTTGGTGTTGTATAGTAACATGTAGTACATAGGAATCAAAGAGGAAATGAATGGGTTAGTAACAGGAAGAGAAAATGCCTGACACATTGGATTTGTCATGCTTATCTATTCGGACATTCAAATTGCTGTATGTGATTGTAGTTTGAGGGCTTGTTTAAAAATATGAATGTTCAGCTTTCACATAGCCTCCCATAGTCATTTTAGGCCATGGATTTGTTTACACTGCTAGGTAATGATATTCCTATTGAGCCATGAATTAATAAGTGCATGAATTATTGAGGCATAAAGGGCTGAATAAATTAGAAATGTGGAATGCGTGTTGTCTTTAGAAAGCTCCGGGATGGCCTGTCCTGCTTTCTTCTCTTTCTCGCTTCATTTTTCAACTCCCTCTTTCTGCTGCTGACTTTAGACAGGACCAAACAACAGGCCTGTCCATGGACATTGAAAACTCTGCTCTGCTTCCATTGACTTCAGGGGCTGCAGCTCTGTGAGAGGACATGCAAGAGTGGAAAAGAGGTGGGGGTGGGCCAGGGAAAGAGAAGTGTGAACAGACCCGAGCCAGATAACACAGTGGAAAAATAATCCAAGAAACAACATGAGGGCAGGGAACAGATAAAAGCTCCAGGGTGTTCTTGTTTGTGGGACCTATTTCCTTGTAATGTTTTAGTATTTTTCTGTTTATTCATCCTCATGCTTTTTGTTCCTTTATCCTGCCATTTGGTGGGAGTCATCTATCTTCATTAATCGTGAGGACACCAGCGTTTCAGTGGCTGTCATGCACACTGGCTAAGCTTTAATGAAGACGGATGCCCTGTCAGTGCAGACCGAGGCCAGGGGGGACTATAGCCAGCCCGGCCTGCTCAGCTCAGGGAGTCCTGATGATAACAAGATGAGATTTGTTTATTTAATCAATCAGGCCTCTATGGCCTGCCTTTTAACCCATTCACACACATGCACATTTAAAATCAGCGCGACAGACTCTACCAGTATATTTTTCTTCAAAGCTCTGTCCCAGAAAATCAAAGAGACAGAAAAAGTCCAAAGAGCTGCCCTGAGGGCAGGATAGCTGAGTGTAGCACAGCAGAGAAACTTGATGTGGTGTACTGTTTCAAACTCCCTCTACCCAATAACCTTTGTAAACAAGGCCACCCTATCCCACACAGGCAACATAATGCCTTCTTTAGTGAAGCAGTTGCCCCTCATTGTCCTCGTCAATGTGCCTGATGAATTGATGTTTGAGTCTGATATCTCATTAAGCTAGCTCAGCTGCAGAACAGAAGGACCTGTGTAACCACAAATCAAGACATGATTACAATGTTGTCTTGGTTTGCAAACTGAGTTACCTGGTAAATGTTAACATCATTTTTTTCCTCTGAGGAGAATAGCTTTATTCCTCAAAGGGCAGTAAATGAGCATATTCTGTTGTCCTTGCAGTAAATCTGGTGTGGTGATAAGTGTCACCGCTGTTGGCTATTATCCAGGGACAATCACAGGACTTAAAAGTATGTGGTCAGTTTTCCTGTTTTTTGTTCACCAGTGGGAGACCTCAATGTCAGAGGTTAGTGAGAGGCTACGGCCTGGCCAATGTCAGATCCACACCATGTGTGGCAGCCTTGTCTGAAAGGGAGAACTCTTCCAGCAGCCCGGCTTGTGTAATGCTCTTAAGTGCCTTATGCCACAGAGCTGGTACTACATCTGAGCTGCCCCGTATGTATGGATAATGGACACTGATTTAGTCATATGTCAATGAGAACTGAATTAGTCAACTGCCAGAGAAGCCATCTGAGAGAGCCCATACAGAGCAATCCCCTCTTAGTCAATGTTCATTTGCTTAGAAAAATGAGGCAATTACACTTAGTAGATCTCCAGGGTCAGAACAAGGGGGAGTGTGTTTTTCTCACTAAACACATTTAAACTTTGATCTTTTAGGGCCAAAGTTTGACTCTTAATTTTGATTCTCTGTGATATACATTCACAAGTGTGGATAAGACCGTGCTGAAATAATCTATCACACTTGTCTGACCCCACCACGCTCCTTCATTGTTTTGTCCTAATGTGCCACACAGATGTGAATTACACAGCTAATTGAAATGAGGATATATCACAGGAGAGAATCCTCTGTGAAAGAAGAGCTGTTCTGTCACCGCTAGCACACCCTTGCTCCAATTTTATTTTTTTTTGTCTTCTTGATGGAGGTCTGCACTATTTCATTATAATTACAAAAGATTCAATTAAAAGATTAAAATGCCTCAGGGGGGTAGTGCTGAAAATAGATTAGTGTGGCAGCATGTAAGAGTGTAATAGGACTCTAATCCAAGTAGTTGTAATGAAGACCTGTCTGTGTTGTTACACGTCGGCCCATTTGATTCTGCTGAGATACTGTCCAATGAAATGTGCTGGAAGTTGAAACTGATTGGGCTGGCCCAGGGTTGCTGAGTTGTCATTGATATGCCTGAAAAAGCCAAAATCTCTGAAAATAATTGTGCTAAATAGCTAAATGGCCCTTTGCTATTATTCAAAGTAAATTGACTCATTATCAAAGTCCAGTGGGAATGTCTCAATTGAAAGCTGTTTTTTTGTCCTGCTGATGTTATGGTGTGCATTCTAATCGCTGCTTAGATCAGAGTGTTTAATAGATTCTGAAGATAACTCTGCTCACTATTAGCAGGGCACTATATAAAATTGTTGCTATTATTGTTATAATCACTACTATTGTTAATATAATATTGTTAAAGCACATTTCTGGTTGATTATCAAAATATTCTGCCCATCCCTACTCAATAAAAGTTATTTGTTGTTAACAATTATTTTCCGTTATTATATATCAAATTACAATTTGTGATTTAATGAACGAGCTGAGAAAAAAGTATGAAAAAAATGGCCTTTGTAGAGTAAACCCCTGTGTTGTTTGTGTTTGGATTCAGTAAACTCAATGAGTCAATGTATCAAATGTTTATGTACAAGTGTAGCTGGCATTGAGAGGCCATACAGCTGTGTCAAAGTCATGCACAGTGCTCGTTCAGATTCCTCAGGCCTGTGCTAGAATCCACGTCTGCTCTAATAACAGTTTATAGCCCAGCGTCAGTCGCACGGCTGTAAATAAAACAACCATGTGGACTAAGAATGTGACACCTCAAAACCCCTTTATCCTCTTTTTGCCTGTCTTCAGTTAGCAAATGTTACGAGAGAGAATGCCTGTAGGAAGCAACACTGAGAAGAATCTAAGGAAAAGCTGCCAATAGTTTACTCTGCTCTTTCAGCACTTGTAGATTATAAAATGTAGACTTTTGTTAGTCCTTGCACAATAGGTGATGGTCACAGGGGTATTGTGGCTGCACACTCTAATACCCATGTCTGGCTGCTGCTATTGTAGCTGTTTACTGAGACCAGCTCTCTGCCTGGCAGGCACTTTTGCCTTTGTAAAGAGACGTGGGCCTTTGGCAGGTCCTGGATGGATATCAACCATCATGCCCCTCCATATCGGAGTGCATGGATTTTGGCTTGTTACATGCAGTATGCAGTTGCACATGTATAGTTAGTGTGCATAGTGTAGGCTATGTCAGTTGGAAGCCATGTGTGAGGAGTGTGAACTGAACAGTCCTGTTACGCCTGTGTTATTGACTGACAGCCTGGCTCGAGCGTTGCCATGGGGCTCAGTGTTATGAGACGCAGAGGGCCCAGGCACCTAAGCCAGAACTAGAGACCCACATAACTCCACCTGTACTGTGTGAGTGGACACATGTTTCTTCAGCTCCCACCATTTGGCAAGAAAAGGTGGGCGGCCAGTGTAGTACAGAAATGGCAGGGGCAGGGAATGTTAGAAGAGGAGAGGGCCAGAGGAGGATGGGTGGGTGATGGTTTCACTGCAACATTAGTCAAACTCTGCCACTATGCATACATGCAACTGCCATGACCACTTTTGTGAGGATGATGAATGAGATCATTTGTATAGTTATATCATCATTTGTTTTTGCTCTTACACCCTGTGTCTGTCTACACTGCATCCTTTGTGTGTGTTTTCCCTGTATGGTTGCTGAAGGGGAACAGGTGTGGAGGCTGTGTATCCAGCTGATTGTGCGTCTAGCTGACATTTCAGGACTTTGTCCATTTGACTTTGTGGAAACATGAATGTCAGAAGAGAACTTCCCAGATGGTTTTCAGAGTTTCTCTGCTCATTGTGAACATAATCTTGGTAGCAAAGATCTACAAACTTAAAAGCTAAACAAGTACCTAATATTTATTATTGATAACAATAATTAATTTGCTGTTTGAACCAAGGAGGGAAAGAGAGTATATTAAAAGCACTTTGATGTGTGGTCATCCTCATGTATTTCTGGCTTGACTTTGACTCTGGTTTGGCAGGGATATTTGACAAAATACGACACCAATTGACAAAGTCCGAGATGATTTACTGCACAAGATTGCGCTCTTTTGGGCCAGGGTTTTTTACTGTTCTATAGAAGATACTTGTGGATATTGGTTTCCTGCTCACTTGGTGTTTCTAGACAGAAATGCCCATGACTGACATGAAACCTTCCACACTTTAAAGGAAATGAATCACTGTGACATGTGTCTGTATACTTTTTGGCCTGTTACAACCTTAATCTTAGTTGGTAACACATTTCCGGCTTGGCAGTTAGTTGCCAAGCCAAAGTGAAAAACTCACTCTGATAATACTCAAATCAGAAGTTTCTCACAGTGATTTCTCAGTCATCTGTGCAATACGTGCCAGTTGAGGTGCTCATGAGTTTATATATTACTAAATAAAAAATATACCTAGTCATTTTCATCATTATCAATGGTTGTGTTTCAATTTTAAAAGTCATCCAAATTTGGTTATCTTTCTTCAGATTTACACATCAGAAAAAGTTCTTATGCTTCGGTAAGGCCCTTAAACAGGAAATAGTTTGTTTGATAAGTGCACACGCCTGAGCAGTTACATATAGAGTTTATTTGCATCTTGTTCATTAAGATCAATAAGATCTTCAGAGGCTTTAGTGTACGGTGCTTCCCCAGTGAGACAGAGTCAATACTACTGTTGTTGTTTATGTTATCCTCCTTTCCCTTTACTTCCTCTGACAGTGCAGGCCACAGCTCCGGACCCAGGCTACTTCTACTTTTGTGAGTTTCTATTGTTATAGAAAGGAAGCAATAGCAATTGAATGAGTGTTAGCGGCTGTGCCAGAGACAAACAGGTGAGAGCCAGGGCTACAGATGGTGAGAGGAAGTCTGGGAGGCTGAGAAACACACGAAGGATCAAAGAGACAGGCTTCCCTCGATGACTCTCCTCTCTCACCACGCCTGTCTGCCTGTGCCCTCTCTCACCACTTCCTCGCCTCTCTGTGAGTTGTCCTTTTCACCATGACATGATCAATGGCCCGGTCCTCCACTAGATTGCCAGATTTGGGTTCAAGCTCCAGTCACATTAGCAGAAGAGCTGCGTTTCTCCGTTTAAGTCTTCTAGTGGGCAGACGAGGAGTCAGCTGGAGCTCACCACAGGGATGAGGGGGCACATTTTTTCCACAGATCTGCACTTGACTGTCTGCTTTGCCCACACACAAGCCGTAAAAACCTCTAACTCCAGCCTTTTCATTGTAATTCAGTTTCCTTTCATTCTGACTTGCTGTTTTAATACCCCCTTCCTTGAATTGGCACAGGGGTATTTGATGGAAACTTTGCAAAGTTCATGAAGTGCAAGCAGAACGAGGTGGGCACAACTTGTGTGTCTTTTTGACAAGGTTGTTTGGTGCAGGAAGAGAGGGGTGTTTGCTGCCAAATGTTGGCTTGGCTGGCTCCTTCAAGAAATATCAAAAGGGTCTTTATGAGGTGCTGTAAAGAAGAAAGGGTGTTTTGAGAGCACCACTGTACTGCTAGGGTAATTCCACTTTCTAAAGTGTGCCCTCTGGACAGAAACTTATCCCACCTGCTGCCTTCCTGCCCTGCTCCACTTGAACACTTTCTATAGATATAGCTGTTTGTCACATTGCGTCCAGTGTCCATAGTTCTGCTGTTAACATGTAGGCCTGCTAGAAATGCATTCAAAGACCTATAGCCACTGTATTTATGGTTTGCTATTGGCTCCTTTTTATGAATTGTATTAAATCTTGCATGTGTGTGTCCACTAAAACACACCTCTTGTTAAGTGTACTGGCCTTAAAGGGGCGTTCGGGAGGCCCACTTTACAAGACCAGGACTGTGTGTGCGTGTTTCGGCCTCGGTAATGAGCTTTCTGACAGCTGTTGAAAGGTGCTACAGCTCAGCACCTCTAATGAAAGCATCCCCCTTCTTCTCACTAAACGCATTCCTCTCGTCCTGCCTGAAACTTTAGTCTTTACACATACATAAACCATTTCACCAAGAAAGCGGCATTGTTGGCCTATGGGAAAGATGCCCTTTTACAAAGGTGTAGGATCAAGGGACACATACAAGTGACCACAAAAGCAGTGAGATCCTCCGGAAAGTGTGCTACTTAAAAGAGGAAGGAAGCACGTCTGTGGAACCTTGTAGCAAAAGCCACAGAGGGATGGCAGGAAAACGTAGGCAGAGAACAGAAAGGCGAGTGCTCACAGGGGCGTGGTCCTTTGGTTCTTTTACTGAATAAGTCTGTCATATTCTTGATGCTCATTCATAGTGCCCTGTGGAGTTGTAGGCTTTGCCAAGGCCATGGGCACTATCAAACAGCTCCATCTATTGTGCCAGCCCACTGTTCACTACCCCCTCAATCTGCTTTCCTTCTGCCACTACAGTCTGCCCAGTACCACCCCTCATTTCACACTAAGGCCTATACTGTGTGCCCCTCTCACACGCTAACTCCAAGTAACTTCTTTACTGCTCTGCACATTTGACAAGAACATGCTACCTTTATGGGTGGTTTTGTGGAAAGAAAAAGCCCCAAACTCTCATGCTTTTAGAGGAACTAGAAGACAATGCCAGCTTGATACGTACTTGAAGACAATATCATGTTTGTGACAAGTCAAACTATCCTGTTAGGAGTAGCGTACATTTGCAAATCAAATACAAGCTGCTGAGAGTGGGCACATACAAATGACGTACACTCCCACATGTATTTCTGTACAAAGCTCTGTTTTCACTGGCACAATGAAAACAGCTTTCAAGTTTGATCACTCGTGCCTAGACAGGGCTTTGAGAATACCATCCCATTCAAGATCCAATCACACCATCAAGTCACGTAGACAGACTCTGCAGGCCTATTGTGAAAGAATACTTGTTACCCTGCCAGAATGTCATATGCTGCTCCTTTTAAAAGCAGCATATTGCAACACAAAACAGAGCTTCAGAGTCATGCCTTTGCACACATACATTAGTAACACACTATCTTTCCAGTCGGGTGAACAACAGGCAGCCTCAGTGTTTTCATAAAGTATGTTGTTTGTTCTATATTAACATCTGCCATTTTCTTTTATATTCTACCCTTTTTGGCGTTCGTGAATATACAGGGATCTTGAGTAGCCCATTTGATTTGACCTAGAATCTAATGTAATTGACCTAGTTGGAGTCACTGTTAGCTAAACAGCTATTACTGTCATGCGCAGTTACATTTCACAGCTAATGAGGTTGATGTGAATGATGGATTGTGGTTCTTTGCTTGTTGTAAATGCTGGAATACATGGTTGGAAAATTATACTGCTCTCCTCTTGTATGCATGCGTGGAGCTAAAGACCAGTGAATAGTGTCTGTGTATATATTGTATGTGATGGGGATTAGGTCTGGTCAGTGCAGCTGGGCCACTTGAGCAGGGAGAGCATTGAGAGAAGGGATTATGGAGTAAAATGATACTTAGCAGGAAATGAACAGTGGCTCCTGATAACTTCACTATCTCCCCATTTTCTGTTGTGTTCTCCTGTTGAACAAGAACCAGCACCCTATCCGCTCTTCACATCTCAGTCGTCCATCAGCGCCCTGCAGGACTCGGATGGCGAATTGTCATGCAAATTGTGGCCCCAGACCTCAGAACACTGATAAGGAGGGCCTCTCATTTCAGTGGGCTTTGTTTTCTAAACAGTGATGAGCTCAGTAAAGGAGACTGGGGAAAGGGGCTTGGGCTTATCTGAATGCACTCTCTCTGTGGTGCCTACGGGTAAGTGGTGCGGGGCGTTTTGATTGAGTCGTCTGAAAAGGGGAAGGGACAGGAGTCAGGTTCCCTGGCATAAACCAGGTTCCACATGTTAGCAGAGCCTGAAGTGAGTCTTTCTCTCAGAGGCCCCTCCATTTAGACAATGTCCGTCAATGTTTGTTACTTGACGCCACATAAGGTTTGCCCTTTTCTCAAGGCTTGTCAGCACTGGGTCTGGAGCCTCATTTGCTGCTGTTATTATTGCATAAACAAAGAGGTTCATGGCACATTCAGAGGGTTTCTGTTCGCCCACTGACCCTGCGGCTTTGTTACTTTCTGGTCAAGGAGATTTGAGAAGCACTGAAGAAACATTCACCAGCCCTAAACTTTAGGTTTTAGATTGATTTGCACATTTGGCTTTTGGATTGGTCTTAAAACTAATGGAAAACATATTTGCCTCCAGCAAACTGAGGCTTTCAAAGGAAGAATTTCAATGCGGATTCTAAATAGTCAAATATAAAACACATATGAAAAACAGATGTGAGAGCAGCAGGCAAAAAATGAAAATATGAATATGTCTGCTTCACTTCTGTTTGTATCATTAATGAAGTAGCTGGCCAGGCGTAGCAGCTATAGCCGCAGTGGTAATGGTCATCTTGGTCTTGAACAAGACTTGCCCTCAGGAGCAACTGTGTCCAGTCCCCCCCCCCCCCCCCTTTTTTTTTTTTTTTTTTTATCAAATTCCTTTCTTATGCTTCTCTTTCTTCTTTTTGAAGTCTCTCCTTTCTTGTAAAAAGCCAAGCTGGTGGGTTTTGCCTCAGCCTTGGGTGTGGGAGAGCAGTGGGGAGGGGTGTGTAGGTTAAGTTTAGGCTAGCCCTCTATGCTTTCCATTGAAGGTACGGGGGGGTGGGAGGGTGGGAGCAGTAAAAGTTAGAATTTTAGAGCCTCCCTGTTTTTTTTATGATTGGCTTTTTTACGGGCTAGGACCTACAGCTGGTGGTGTGAATAGCTGCCCAAGGTGACCGAGTCCCAATAAAGTGTGGGCCAGCCGGGCTGGGGCCTCCAGTCCAGCCATGGGACCGCCTTTATAGGCCGTCTTACGAGCCAAGGCCTCTATTAAAACCTGGCAGGGCTGCACTGAGGAATTTAGGGCCAGGAAACAAGAGAAAAATAGGGTTTGTGTGTCAAGGGGTGGTGGGATGCAGAGCTAGAAGGGGGGTTGAAGTTTGAGGGTGACCAAGGGTGAAAGTTGAAAGAAGTGCTGTTAGGTGAGAAGGGGGGCAACATGTGTGTCTGAGTTTGTGCAGGCTAGCATGTGTGATCAGGCCTGGTCTTATGAAAGTTTATGCAACGGCTTATGTTACTCGGGTGAAGTATGGAATCCATGCATTGCAGAGTTGAATGCAAGAGCGTGTAGGTTTCACTTGAGACTACAATGAAGCATAATGTACCATAACAGCGATGTGACTCGGTGTGTCACTGATGTCACAGGCTGTTCTACATTCACATAAAGCCTCACCAGGTTTGCGTTCATGTGACGTGGATATGCAGAATGCAAAGGAGCTGTGTTGTAAGCGGTTGTCAGGTTCTGGAATGAGGAAGAGCTTGCTATGACTCTTGGCAGTAACACTAAATCTTTTACCTGCTCTTTATCACTAAACCTGTCAGTAACGCTATTTTATGCTCCTGTTATGTCTCTGCTGTCACTCACTTGATCCTCCATGTTCAAAGTTTTTACTCAAAGTCATGTGCTCTATACTTGTTAGCACTGCCCCTTAGGGTGGTAATTGTCACAAAGCAGTAGAGATGGATATTCATTTGCTTTTTATTTGTCTTATCTTGTACTTTGTGTTCCACAGAGTTTAAAAGCAAATACAGTATGTGATAATCCAGGAAGCGCAAAATGTCTTAGCTGCATTTCAAACTGGTATAACAGCCAGTAACTAAGCATACGTTAATGCTTTCATACTGACCCAGTTCTTGTTTCTTGTCCACAGCGGTAGAGACACAGAGCACCAGCTCAGAGGAGATGGTCCCCAGCTCCCCATCTCCACCTCCTCCACCTCGTGTCTACAAGCCCTGCTTTGTATGCCAAGATAAGTCCTCAGGGTATCACTATGGGGTCAGCTCCTGTGAGGGCTGCAAGGTGAGGAAAAAAACAAAAACAATAGTGATACACACCACACACTGCTAACAACATTTCTGAATTTTCAAATCATATAACTCATCTTTTCAAATTATTGCGTAACAGTAATAAATAATGACATTGTATTTATTGTTTTCTTTCTTTTGTCTGCTTATTTTTTCATACTTTAGGGTTTTTTTCGTCGCAGTATCCAGAAGAACATGGTATACACCTGCCACAGAGACAAGAACTGTCAGATAAACAAAGTCACTCGTAACCGCTGCCAATACTGCCGCCTGCAAAAATGTTTTGAAGTTGGCATGTCCAAGGAAGGTGAGCGCTGCATAACTGGGAAAATAACTTTTTGTATAAACTAAATTGTAGACAGACAGGAGGGCATTCAGAGTAGCTTTTCTTCTTCATGTTCTGACTGTATTTTGATTTGAATTAATCTATTTGTGTGCCACACCCTGGGAAACTATGCAATAGAAATAGAAGTACTGCCAGAGATGAGTCTACACATGGGGTGGTGTTCAGGGCGAGGCAGGGCACTGTACCAGTCATATGACTAGTGACTAAATCATTATGACTTCCTGTTTCATCACAAAAAAACACTAGCTTTATTCATAAAGGACAACACAGTTAGAATATTATGATGGCTGCCTTCCACACTTGTGATGTCTAGGTTAAAATGGCAGTTACTTGTCCCTCATAGTCCATAGATGATGTATGTGGGTGTAATGCTTGTGTGGGATGTGTGTTAAAACCGGGATCACATTGTGCCTTTGCTATTACTGGATATCCTGAGAGGAAGGAAAGTATGGGAGGAGGGGGCTTGGAGGGACAGAGTGTAGTTGTGAACTTTTTATTTCTAAATGTTTATTTTGTTGTCTTTACGTAGCGGTGCGTAATGACAGAAACAAGAAGAAGAAAGAAGTGAAGGAGGAGGTGGTGCTTCCAGAGAGTTATGAACTCAGTGGTGAACTGGAAGAGCTGGTCAATAAAGTGAGCAAGGCTCACCAAGAAACCTTCCCGTCACTCTGCCAACTTGGCAAATACACCACGGTAAGTTATACAGTGTATACTGCGTAAGCTGTTTAGTGTAACGATAGCAGAGCTGTAAATTTACCATAGCGTTCCCAACATAGTGGTGGCTTAACTAATTCAGTTCCCCATTAGACCATCTGTGTGGCCTCGGGATGATTGATGCAACATGTAAATGGATTTGTCCTTGACTGATGTAAAATGTAAATGTGCTGTGTGCTCAATGTTCCCTTTACCTCTACTACCAAGCTGATGTGAAGCTCTTTGTCTGCATGCAGAACTCAAGCTCGGACCACAGAGTCCAGCTCGACTTGGGACTATGGGACAAGTTTAGTGAGCTCTCCACTAAATGCATCATCAAGATTGTGGAGTTTGCCAAGAGGTTGCCTGGTTTCACCACCCTCACTATCGCAGACCAGATCACTCTGCTCAAGGCCGCCTGCTTGGATATTCTGGTACAAACCCATTCTTTTTATCACAGTTCTTTTCCCAGGGAATGGGTAAATGTTTCAGTTGACAAGAAATGCGAACTTTAGAAATACTGCCATCTAGTGGATATACTTGAATTTAATTATTGTGTAACACTCTGAAGCATGTCAAATAAAATGATCAAATAATAATGCAGTAAAAATATATTTTTTGCTAACTTTGATGTTTTGTATAATTGCATACTTTTCTGTACATTATTGAATATCCTGTAATGTTCCTTTTCAGATGTTGAGAATCTGCACACGTTACACTCCAGAACAGGACACTATGACCTTCTCTGATGGTCTGACTCTAAACAGAACTCAAATGCACAACGCTGGTTTCGGACCTCTCACAGACCTAGTGTTTGCCTTTGCTGGTCAGCTTCTGCCGCTGGAGATGGATGACACAGAAACTGGCCTTCTTAGTGCCATCTGCCTCATTTGTGGAGGTACTGCAACATCAAATACACATTCAGAATTCAAAATAAGATTTAACAATATTATAGTTAGGCGTACACACACACTTAGAGACACACACACACAATCACCCCGCTCTATTTGTCTAATGTATGTATTGTTGTCTGTCTTTTGCTGTTTTTGTTCTTGTTGTCCTCACTGTTGTTACTGTTTTGTATTTGTAAATACAGTTACAAAAAAAGAATAATAATAACATTAATATGATGATAATAATAATAATAATAATAATAATAATAATAATAATAATAATAATAATAATAATAATAATTTATTTAGGCTGTATTCAGTCAAAGATGTTGCCTAAATTTATTTATGTATTTTCTGATTCTTTTCTTAGATCGTATGGACCTGGAAGAGCCTGAGAAAGTGGACAAGCTTCAGGAGCCTTTGCTGGAAGCACTGAAGATCTATGCCCGACGAAGACGCCCCAACAAGCCTCATATGTTCCCCCGAATGCTCATGAAAATCACAGACCTTCGGGGAATCAGCACCAAAGGTCAGTATTAGGTGATTGTTAGTTACCGTTAACTCCAACATCATTCTTACTAAAGACACACTTCGAATTTAATACAGAATATTATTATTATTATTATTATGATTATGATTATGATTATTATTATTATTATTATTATTATTATTATTATTATTATTATTATTAATAATAATAATAATAATAATAATAATAATAATAATAATAATAATAATAAGAATAAAATCATTTTCTTTACCCATATACTTCGCTTTCCTTCAAAATGGTCTAGAGGCCATTCTAATCAGCTATAAATTGGATAAAGACAACGGCCTTTGGTCATACATTTTGTGGACAGGTTAATCCAAATGCTGAGAAAACCAGTGGTACTTCAATATCATAAATTATGGTCAAAATTTCTGGGAGTGTACATCAATCATAAAATGTTATTTAACAGTGATAGAAATAAAAATTTTACAAATGAAATTGTAGGTGGCAAAAATACACGACATAATACCAAACAATGATTATTTAGAAAGGTGTATACATATATTTGTAATGTACAATTTTTGAAAAAAATAAAAAAGGTTTAATATTGTGTCATAATTGTGAATATTTTTTAGCATTTGTTTTCTTCTGTTTTTTCCTTTTTTATTCAGCATCTGTCACACTAATGTCACCTTTGACCACAGAAAAACAACCAGAATAAACAGTAACAATTTAAAGATTCAACAACAATTATAATTGTTACATCCCTTCGTTGAAATAAATTAAAATAGAAAATAATTAAACAATACAAACAAAAACAAACACACCCAAAAAATATTTTAAACACAAGACAAGACCACACACACAGAATAGATAGACAAACAGAACAGACAAGATGGACAAAGACAGACAATACAGGTACCTCGAAGTCCTATCTACTCAAACTATCCTTAGGTTTCAGGATTCAAGTAGATATTTTTGCCACATCAATGACTTAAACATTACATTCTTTGAATGATCAAATGATCCAAAAATGTATTAAATTGAAGACATAATGCATTTTCATCTGATTTGCAATTGTTCTAATTGCTCTAAATTGCAAATTTGCTTGCTACTATTATACTCATGGGACTAGTGTCTAGCTTACTTCTGAATTCCATCAACCATTTCTGAATTGAACCCCAGAACTTTGACACATAAGGACAATGGTAAAATATGTGCATTGTATCTTCATGGTTTTTGTAGCATTGTTACATAACTAAGTTTGTCCTCACAGTAAATGTTCTGACTTATCTATTATATAAAACATTCAAACATTTTGGAACTGCTGACACTTAAAACATGTGTTAAAAGAAGAAATGTCCCTCTATTTATTCTGTGTTCAGGTGCAGAAAGAGCGATCACTCTGAAGATGGAAATCCCGGGGCCCATGCCCCCCTTAATCAGGGAAATGCTGGAGAATCCAGAGGCCTTTGAGGACCAAACAGACAACGACAGTCCCCCCCCTCCCCCTCCACCCCCTCCCCCACCTCCAGCTTTGGTTCTAAAACAGGAAGCTGAGGATGAGGATGACAGCTGGGCCACGGAGAATGGCAGTGAGCCATCTCCTGAAGAAGAAGAAGAAGAGGATGATGATGATGACGTGGGGGATGATGAGCGGGACAGGTGTTCGGACAGTGATGGCGAATCCTGGGTTCCTTTGGAGCCTTTAGATGGGTCGAGGAAAGGCCTTGGTGGAAGGGCACAATAAACCTGTTTTTTTTTTTACAAACATACATGTTATAAAGATTTACAAACTCACTGTGCTCAGAGAAAAGAATCAATCACACTTTCACCTCAAAGATGCTGGCCTTTCCTTCCCCTTTCTCTTTGCACACCAGTGACCCCCGCTGCAGGGCACAACAGAGCCTTATGTGTACAGACACTCCTAACTCAGGCCACATGGTCCATGACAAGTGAACTACAAGAAAACTGTAAATGAGAATAGACAGTTAACTATAAACTCATGGGAAGTGAACGCAACATGATGCAGAAAACCTCTTTGAGAAATCGAATTTCCTTTTCTCAATGTTGTTGTTCTTTATGTCGGAAGGGAAATGGCCAAACAATATACCAGCAGGTGACGCTGATGGATGACAACAAAGCACATTTGTCTAAAGAAAACAAGAGTACAGGGCAAAACCAAACTGAGTATGCTAATCTATGTTATTGTGGTTATTGCATTTGATTATTGTTTTCTATTTTTTCTTTTTCATTTTATGAATAAGTTCTTGCATATCTACGTATATAACATTGTATTTGCTTGTTTTTATTTGTTATTCTGGTTTTATGTATCAACCCTCTGGACTTTCATAAGCTTTCCTGAGAAGATATTCAGAGGGAAAGAAGGGTAATCAAAACTGTTTGGGTCTTCCTTATTATACGTGCTTAGCAGGGGTTTATATGGGCACTTTTGCTCACTTTGGATGTCATGATAATCAGCATAGAGGACTGTTGTTTTGTTACAGTAACACAATTCATTTGATCAGGGAATCAACATTATATAGTTTCAGCCAGCTTTTGTGATCACGATGAAAAATAATTGTGCCAAAGTAAAGAAAGTCATCTTTGGAGAAACTTTCACTTCACTAGCCTGTGCAGTAATGAAAGTCCCCTTCCACAACACTCATACACACACTCCTTTTCTGTATCCTTAGCTGTTACAAGTGTGCCAATCTGGCATTAAATTCTATTACACTTGAACATATATGTAGCACTTTTGTGATATTCAAGTAAGACACACTGTCCCAAGAGTTTTAAGAAATGTTTATGTCCATCTGTACAATCAAACTTTGAGCACTCCCTGATGATGTCACAAGACAAAACGCACACATGTACAGTCATTTACATCCTCCTTGTCTTATGCAACACTCCAAGACATATGCAAGAAGTGAAAACCAGGAATCTTCTTGAATGACAATATGGAATCTGACTCAGGGCTTTTCATTAGGACCAAACCCTAGCAGTTTGCATGCTAGAAACTGGCAATATTTATACGTGTATTAAGTTTAATCAACTCAGTTACCCTTTTTTGTGTATAGAACAAGGTGACAGAAAAACCGTTAATAAGAGGTCAACATCATCACCAATGCTGCCCAGCTTCCCTGTGCTTGGCACTGGCATTCCTGCAGCAAACTGCCTTCTCATCCAAAAAGCCATTATATCTTTATGTATTTCTTGTGAATATCCCCACTTCTCAGAAAAAAGCAGCTCTATGTGGAGGGTTTTATGTGTTCTCATGTATCAATTTCTTTATTGCCAAAATGTCTGGCTGGGAAAGCACAGATGATATACAGAGGCTTTTTCTGCCTCCCTTTGAAGCAATACAGACATTTGTTTCTGTAGCAATGAGAGTTCCCATCTCACGAAATAGGCAGGTCTCATCATTGTTGAGTGTGTGTAAAGTATGTGTGAATGCTGTTACGTTTTAGCCATGGAGTGAATGTGCTTGGTTGGTGCTGTCACACATGAACTGTGTGATTTCCTCATTGCTTTCTCGTTGTTATTGTATGTTTTTTTTTTTTTTTTCTTTTTTTTTTTTGTTAGTTCTTGCGACATGGCCAAGGTTTTGTTAACTCTCTGTTTATGTCATACAAAGAAAAGCCATATAAACAGGCACAATAAACTTTTGAGATATTATTCAACATGTCTGTCTCTACTTTATGCACGTATTGTTGTGTAGAACAGCACTGGCCTACATGTAAAAGTACTGTTACTGCAACTCAGCTAAATTACTTAAGTGGCTTACTGAAAATAAATCTTAACTTAAAATGCTAATTATTTTAATGATATTTCGTTTCTTCACAACAAAATGCTACGCCGCAACATTGCAAACGGCGGAAAACACGCACACACATGCACGCACTAGCACACACATGCACGCACTAGCACACACGTACACGAGCACTAATTATACTTAAAATGAAGAAAGTACACATACTGAGAAACTGTTCCAATGCTGTAAGGCGTGATGTTTATTTCCCATCGATAACGCGGTGATTTTAACTCTTCTTGCAATACTAATACACAGCAGTAGAGGACGCACTTGCACTACGAGCCGCAGTGGCGCTCCTTGGCAAGATTGGTTGGTTAGGTCACACGAACGGGAAAAGGGTGCATAGGGTCATAAATCACGCCCCCTGCAGAACAAGGGCATCAGATAAAGACTTTGCACCCAACATGCTCCCTTTGCTATTCGATGGATTCATGTAGATTTTAGCCTATATATATATATTAAGGCCTATTCAGTCATTTGTTTTGCATTGTTGGTTGTTTTGTCTATTTTTCCCCAACACATTCCATTGAAAAGTTGACCAGGCTGTTGGAAATAATACATTGTACGAAGAAAGTATGACTACTTGACACTTTGCCTGTACGTAAGTCTATTATGTCCTCCACATCAACGTCAATCATTGTCAATGTTGGAGAAAGGTTAAGTCTACGTCGACACCATATAAACCCCATTACATTGTTTACTGTAAATGAACGAGCATCCTTGTCTAGACCATGTTCAAGTCATTGATCAATAAAGAGATTGTATCTTCTTGATGTTTGATTAAGCCTATAGCTTAAGAGACAAGTGCACCGCTGTTAGGAGCATCACCTTGGTTTTATGAATAGAGCCATAGAAAGAACCAGAATCTGAGCAGAGTGATAAACTGAGATGAGATTCTATCAATTATATGATTGCTTTAATTAACTAGCATTAAGCACAGATCAATAACACCTGACAGGAATTAAAATAAGGCCCATACATTATACACTATTTTACAAGGAACAATAAAATGGGCACATATACTGCGAGGATGGTGTTGCCATGGGAACCACAGGGAGGGACTGGGTGTGTTGAAGACCGTTTCATATTATGGGTTAGACCTATCCATTTCAAATCCTGAAATGTCGAGACATAACTACACAAAAGGATGTAAGTCTCATTGAATTAAACAAATGCAAAGCAAATTTTGAAAAAAGTGAATTTGATAATGAAGAAGTGAAAAAAGATGCTCTGTGAAGGAAAAAGTACACTAATTGCTGATGCAATTAGCATCTGGGCTAACGGTAATGTGTTTGTAAAGTGTTAGATCTGAATAAATAAGATGAAATGAGTGTCTTTCTACAAATGCAGTGGCTCTTTGGAGAGCAGAGGATCAGTCAAGAGAGGCAAGCAGAGGTGACAAGAAGGTGAACGGTGTTTTCAAGCTCAGAGCATAAATTGAATGTCTTCCCTTGTGCCAGCAGCTAGTCTTAAACAAAAGGGTACAGATGAAATGGTAAAGGTGCCTAACTAGAATGGAAATTTGGTGTGCGCCATGGGGAATCAGAATGAAAATAAACAGGTAAAGCACAGAGAAAGGGATGTGTGGATGGTAGGCGTTGATGTCATAAAAAATCTGAAATGTATTCTGGCCTCTGGGTCTTCATATCTTTTACATTTCTAATTAAAAGAGATAAAGAGTGAGGGAGTCATCAATCCCACAGTGATTTCCCAGTTAAGGTTTTAGAGGGGGCTGTAAACTAGGCAGCCTGGCATCATTGATTTTATAATTAGCTATAGTCAACCCCAGACTTAAGATGGAGTATGAGATAGGAGACTGCGGATTGGGGAAAAAAAACAGAATTAGAGGAGTGGTGTGGTACAAATATGATGGTGCTGATAGTAATGTCTGCCCTGGGGGCAAGGAATAAAGTAAAGGTGAAGACAAAAATGTTTGAAATGTATTAGAGATAGTGGTGAGCCAAGAGGCAAAAGGCTGTAAATGTGAGTGAAGAAATGCCACAGTTAATTACAAGTGAAATGTCAAGGAGCAAAATGTTACTATGATCTTTGGCCAGAAAAGACACAGACACAATTGGGATACATAAACCCTTTTATTATTTAGAGCCCTGGCCACACCCAGTAATGCGACTTATAAGAAAATACAAGTAACCTTGACACACAAATCCTCAAAATAAACCATAACCACTGGTGCTTTATTGCAGCTGGCACGGAGCCCTCAGAGGCACCAAAAAAATAACAACTTCCTCGGGATGTAAACCCAACACTAAACACAAACAAATGAGACATATCAAGTGGTTAATTCACATGGAAACAATGTTTACATAAATGGATATTGAATGTAAAATGACCACACCAAAATTATTAATGATAAAAAAGGACTCGGAAACGAAAACATGCATCTTTAATCATAATGTAAAAGAAAAGTAAAACAAGTAATACTTTGATAATATATGAAAACAAATAAAACAAACATCTGTCAAACAGACACCACACCTTTAGAATAATATTGTAAAGAGCTCTAAAATTAAAAAGGTATTAATTATGCCATTTTGTTTTTAGAAAAATACAAAACTCGTGACCAGCTTATTGCAGAATAACTCACTTCATTGGCTTTATATGAATAGAATAAAGGTGGACAACAATATAGTAGCAATTAATAAAGCATATGTAACTACAAATGTAGTTTTTAGGCACAACTTTAGAAATATTTGATTAAATATTGATTTCTGTATTACATTATATTAATAAACAAACATAATAAGTATTTTATTATTCAAACGTTAAAAGGGTGTAAAAGTGTTATCTTCAAGACAGCTGTAAATGTAATCTCTCTCCATGAAACCTGTGATACCATTATATTTGTAATAATCATAATAATTGTATAGTAATCCATCTCTTTGTTTCTTTTCTTTTCTTGCAACTGCAGCTAGACTTTAGGACATTACTTTGTGATTTGCATGAAAAGCAGCTGTAGAATGTTAATGCTGAAATGCTATGATTTCATCAGAAGCAGAGCCCTGCACAAAACATCATAATTACACAGCCGGTTGTGACTCCTGATCACAAACATCATAAAGACGACATAACATTCATCGTAAAGCTCTTGACTTGATTCAACAGAAATAATTTGCTACAACAGTGAATCCCTCACTAAAACCTCCAGTTTAAAACTGCGCTCACCAAAAATATGGTGTTGACTTGCCATTATGAGCATCATGTCATTTTAACAATGAACAACAAAGGCAATTGCAGTGAAGCAGTGAATAAAATGCATAATCATATTCCCTCTGTGCTGTGCTGGTTAAAGGGAATCATCTGAAAAGTTCTTTGTTGTCCTTTCATCAGAGTTGTAACCACTGGTTACCAAAGCGCAGTGTCAGCCAGATCACTAGAGACAGACAAAATGCATAGTAGTTTAAAACAAAAGTGAAAGAAATAGACCCTTTAGTCAAAGAGGAGGTGCGACTGAAAGAGTAGATGAGTGGGAGAGTGAAGGTTTTAATGATGCTGAAAATTGGCCAGTGACTGCGCTACACCCCACAGTTAAATCATTGCTACGGCCTGCTGTCAACTTATCTGTCCCCTTGTCCTCCCACTCTGGTCCTCCCATGGCCCAGTTCTGTTTCACGGTCTCCTTTAACTTCTTTTATGACCACATATTCAAAACTTTCAGTCATTCTCATGAATAATATTGACTGTTTGCATATGAAGCTTTGAAAGTCCTTGCATTGCTAAAATGACTTGTTATGAATTAAACTATTATAACTTGAGTATTGTGAAATAGCTTGTTTCTATCACATGATTTAAGTGACTCACATGACATAAATCATATCAGATCTCAATATCTACACAACACAAAAGCAAAGAAAGGCTTGATGATAAACTCATGTTATAAACAATGTTATGTGTACATTGGTTTAGCATTTGAGATGAGTTGTTTTAAGACAAGGTCAGGTACACTTTACTATCGGGGACCCGTCTCAAGAAAATATTATATTTTACACTGTCTTAGTTGAAGACAAGGCTTGACTGGACTTTCGCTGAAATAAATACTTTGTTGTATTGTAAAGTGATCAGTTTGTGTTGTACCTGAGAACAGTGTCTGGGTGGTCAGGGAGCAGAAGAGCCATTTCCTCTCCAGAACTTCGTCTTAGACACTGCAGTCTATCCGTTTCCTCCTCCTGAACACAGCAACACACATGCGATCTATGTAGCAGCTATTACTGACTAATAACTTTCAGTGCTGAGCTAATTGCTTCTTGGTGATAATGTCTGACTGTGTTTTACCGATAGGTATAAAGACATAACTCAATTTCATTATCATTCATGTAGTAATTGGACCATATCATAGATGAATAGTCTTACCGAATCTGAGCTGCGAGCGAGAGTGTCAGAGCTGGTTTGGTGGGGGGAGCAGAGAGGAGCTGGCTGGTTGATGACCACTGCACTCCTCTCAGTATCCCGTGGCGACTGTGGAGGGGTAACCAGGAGCAACGACTCCGGCTGGCTATGCTCACACAGCCTGTAGTGTCCAAGAGAGGCACTGACGGGCTGCAAGGCCTCAGGGGTCTCATCTTCAGAATCTGATAAAGAATGCATGTCTAGGGATGAATACAAATATCTTTTATATCTCATTTGTTGTGAGATATTTTGTGTATTATTTAGGACGTTAACTTGACAGTCTTTGTCCTGCGATAAATCTCCAATAAATTGTGGCATCAGCGTAAATTGATCTCATGTTCTGATTTGTCCAAACACGCACATAAGGTTTCACTGACAGGAGAAGGTCTGTTACAAAGCAGCAGCTATCGCGATTAACTTTGTACATATATTCTAAGATGTTGACGATATTCTAACGATGTTTACACTAGCGGTCACCAAAAGAGCCTGCCAGTGACAATGAAGGGCCTTGACCCCACTAAACCTGCTGTTGCACATGCACATTTACCTGAAACATGCGGCCACACAGAATTATTGTGAAATACAACGTCTACACAATGATATACCTTTGTGACATTGATGCATGATACATATTACGGAGCGCATTGAGATTTGTTGTAAATGATCATATTTCAAAAGTGTGACTAATTAGATTTTATTTTTAGTTGATTGACAGCACAAATATCATTTTGATCTAATTTGATTCTGGATATGCTGATGACAAAAAGCAAAACAAAAACATTTATTTTTTTTACCTTGCATATCATTTAATTTCGGTTTATCAGGCCAATATAATTAGAGTTTTATTCCTAACTATTTCAGACATTTGGAACAATACAGCCAGTGCGATTGTTAAACGGGATACTGTTCACACTAGCACTGTGCTGGACTCACCGACAGAGAGCAGGGAAGCGCTCCACTTGGCACCGGTCACTGTGGTCACTGCTCCCATCTTCTGCTCCAGCTGACAGATGTACTCCATCAACTCCTTAAGTAGAAAATACTGTTATTGTCCCAGCAACAGCAGCAGGGCATTAGTCATGGTTTCAGCCAGCATTACCCTCATAACCTGCACCTTGTTCATTGCTTTTTCTTTTGTGATACTATGAACATTAAAATCCCTGTACAGTGGAAAAAGCTGTGGTTTGATCGAGCATAAAAAAGCCACAATAAAAGGTCAAACTGAGCACGGCTTTAAGGGAAGTCTGAACACCATGGGCTGCCCTGTATTTCACAGATTTGTACAACTTTATAACTTCTTTACATTGTTCTATCACATCTTAAGGAAGGCAACAGATTGCAATAAATAAAAGTAGAATTATTATTTGTGTGCGGATTCCATTATTTAGTATTTAGTGTAATTTAGTCGAGTTAACACATGAGCACTGACATTTTTCTCAGCTTGTAGTTGCTCCTTCTCTTTCTGCGTGATCCTTAGACTGGTCTTCAGCTCCTGCAGCTCTCGGCGAGTTTCATTCAGTTGGACCTGCAGAGAATGTCAAAACTATCAAAATCAAAGACTCTATAAGTAACATATGACTTTGTGCTTTTACCCTGTTGCAGTCCTTTTCCCGTCCAAGCTCCACGACCAGTTTTACCCTCTCCATTTTCTCCTCTTGAAGGGTTTCTTCCAAATTCTGAATTTCTACATGGAGTTTCTCAACGAGCTCATGATCTTTCTATTGTGATAGGGACATTAAATGTAATGTCAAATCATGTTTATGTATATGGAATGTTAATTAATTGAAAGCAATATTATTGAATTAAAAAGTAAAATGTTTTTACTTCAAAATCCAAATGTTGTATTTGTAATTCCTATCCTGGATATAAGTGTTTGAAATGAAGCCATTTTTACATTTCCTTAGGCAGTGTGATACCTCAATACAATGTTGTAGACTTTGCTTCTCCTGGACCCAGAGGGCTCTTCCCTCTCTCAGGGCCAGACTGGAATCAGCCAGTTGTAGGGTGAGCTGTGCCGCCTGTAGACGGGCCTGGTGCAGCTCTGCCTGGCCCAGGTCTCTCTGCGTCACCATGGCACACAAGTCATTTTTCAGCCCCTCTGCCGTGCGCTCGCTCACACTCAGATGCTCCCGTAAGCTCCGCATCTCCTTCATTGCTGCCTCACTCTCCGCCTGGTTGTAAATGGATACACAGTGCTACTTACAATGGGTAATATTTTATTGTCCCAACAGAAAAATCTACCTACCTGAAAGATTTGCCTATGGTGCATATTTTACATTTTGATGTAACATTATGAATGTCTGACCTCTTTTCTGTGGGCACTCGTGAGCTTTGTGGTGAGGGTAGAGATGGTGTTTTGAAGCTGAAGAATACTGGTGTCTCTTTGGGCCAGTGAGTTTCTTAGACCTTGGAACTCTTTGGACAGACTTCGAAGCTCTGCTTCAGCCTGTTCCAACTTTATCTAAAAGCAAGTGAATACATTTTGAGACAAAAATACAAATGTTTTGGCATTATTTATGGTGCATGGTTTACCTGAAGGTTTATTCTCTCACCCTCTTCTTCTTTCTTCTGAACTCCTGCTCTCCTTGCTCGTTCTTTCATCCTGTGCACACAAATGCAGTTAACAAGAAACACAGACAAAAATACACCAAAGTTAATACAAGCACCAACATATATATTTCTAACCTCTCGAGCTCAATGTCTCTTTCCATTGTCCTCTCTGTCATCATTTTGATGTCCTCCTCCAGCTCTCTGATTCGCTGCTCACCCAAATCTTTTGCATCCATTAAAGCGCATTTCTCTTGAAGCAGAGATTCTCCCAAGGCTGTCTCCTTCTAAACAAACAACAAATGACATGTTTACTAAGTGAGGACTTTTAGAACATTATCACTAAATATTAAGAAAAGGGGTTTCATGGTTTACAAAATCAAAGCGACAGAAGAATTCTAACAATTCTAGTTAGGGTGACATAAAAGTCAAGTGTGTATGAGTGTGGTGTGCTTGGGTCAGCGTGAACACAACAGCCGCACTCCGATACGCACAAAATGACCACTGAGAGCGCTTTCTAAAAGGTGGTCTCAGAGCGGCTCCTGTTGAGGAAGAAAATTGGATCTTTTTATCAGTGAGGTCAGTCTTTCTCCTGCATCTGTCTGCGCAGTAGAGCGTAAGATGGGCATGTGTGTTCACAGGATGCTTTTCGCTTAAATCTCAGGGTCATGAAAATAAGATTTATGGTCAGGTGATTGCTTCTCACGTGGCTCTTTGTGAAGCATTGTATGACCAGACCAACAGTGAAGTAAATAGAACTGAACCAAGTGCCCACTGGAGCGATCCGTGGACTAAGAAAAGCATGGGACTAACCTTTTGCATTTCCTTCATCTTTTCCATTTTGTCTTGTGCGTGCTCTAGCTCCGTCTGTAGTCTGGCAATGTCCATCTCATAATTATTGCACCTCCTGTCCCAGCACTGCTTTGCCCTTTTATACTCCTCCTTTTCTCGTTCTCTCAACTTGTTTGTTGCTTCCTGGAGCTGCAGCAGCTCTGAACGCTCCTGCAAACATTCTAGCAGGTGACTCTGAAATAACAAATTAAATAAATTCATAAAATAATTTTGTCAGTGACATGGCATCCTTTTCTTCAACTTCTATAGAGGGTTAAATAAAATACATTCAAACTGGTAGATTCCTATTTATAACTGTTCACATGCACTTTTGCCTACCTGCAACAGCTCAGCCCTGGGTACAACCAGCAGCATGTCGTTTCCTTCTTCCTCTCCATGAGAATCTTCTTCGAGAGTCACTAGATCTTCGATTGGTTTTGGGGCAGAAAAGGTGAACGAGGAGCTGCGGGAGCACACGTCACCCTTGGCGTCGATGTACACAAACTCATACTGCGTTGGGCTGGCACAGGGCAAGTACGAAGCTGTATAATAAAAGAAATAAGCAGAGACATAGTTTATGAACTAGAAAACATGAAACTAATGAACATCTAAAAAAAACCATTTCCTTTAATTGTTTAGTTCTTAGGCATGTTAACAGATGTACAAGTTCCAATATAATTCAATATGACACAAGATGTAGGTCTGCCTGGAGTGTGCACTACAGAAATATAAATTGTTAGTCTTTTCAACTGACCAAAACAGTATTATGATAATATTATAATATATATTGAGGCTTTAAAACAGAAGAAGACAGTAACAATATTGAATTTATGCCTATGAATATGCTTTTTTTCTTTGCATTATTCCAAACTCCAAACAGAGTGAATGTCAGTCAATGACCGAGTATTTTTTAAAAGAAATTGTATTGTAGCGTGGAAAGGAAAGGATAGATTAGGCATTCGGCAAACGGTAGAGGCAGGGAAGTGAACCCACAACGCTGCGGTTAACCACTGCACCACCGGCGAGCATGTAAAGGTTATTTGATCATACTACAGTCATTCTCAAAGACCCAAGTTGCATTTAGGGTTGTTTGTAAATGTCTTGTAAATGGATGCTTTTGGATGATTTGTTTTCCTTTGCCAATTTCTTTACATAGAGAACCATTCATTCATATTCCACAAATGTGTCTGACAAAAAAATTTCAACGTGACAGTTTGTGGAGTTTTATGTTCCCACTGACTGTGTCCCCCTCCCCCACCCACGATCGTCTTATCAGCTTTCAGTGAAAAAGGTACACGTTGCAGTAAACCTTACATACCAGAGCTAAAGCCCTGGCCCCAAATTGTGTTTGTATGATACATTTTATTTTGAAAATGTATCATACAAGATACATCGTTGCATAAATTAACATGAGAAATCCCATTGAAAGTATAAATCAGTACCCTGGAATTGTACACAGCAGTTGAACTCTGTGCCTTCCTCAAAGTCACTTGGAGCAAGGGCCCAAACAAATGTGTGATAGGCTTTTACAGAAGACCATCCAACCTAAAGGAGTGCACATTGTTAAATATGTCGATTTGATCAAAACACATAAGCATTGAAGTTGTGGCACTGTTACCTACCTCGAACAGCCCTATCCAGTCCGCACTGGCCCAGGTGTGTCGTGAGCTCACTGTATAGTGACAGTCAACTCTGCTTTCAGGAAAATAACTGCAGCTTATGTTCCTGAACTCCACTGTCTTTTCCATTTCAATACTAAAAAGAGGGGCAGCGTTCATGGAAGATACAGGTGGTTAAACGCTACCTATAAGTTAACAGAAGAGATGACACATTTGTATTAGAGCGGCCTTGACAACACATGCCACCAAAGCTATTTAAAAGTCTGCCAAACCAGGGATTGTCACGTGTACATAAGGTGTAGGCCCCCCACATATGGCTCAAGTTGAGCTGACAAATATACTCACATTTGTAGAATAAAAGTCAACAATCACCAGACACCAAGTTCTAGCTGACAATACATTTAATCTGGGCCCATGTGCCAGGCTGAAACATGTGCTTGCTCAAATAGATAATAATCATACAAGTGATTTATTAAAATGCATGGCTCATCTCTTTTTTCCCCTGTTTTTTTCAGCGTCTGTTCCCCCCCATGTGACCCTATGTGACTTAAATTGAATTAATAATGCCTGGAACACTCCTACAGACAAAGAGCAAGTGCAAACAACTTTGAACCGCAAGGGATTTTAAGTAGTAGATGCATTAACAGGCTAACATGAACAAAGCTCTCTCTCAGTGCTCCTGAGTGTTTCATACACGCTACAGCAGTGATGGCGTTGCGTTCAGGATTTAGAACCTTTGTGGCACTACCTTGTTTAAAATGCCAATGACGTGACAGTGAGGACTATAAGAGCCTGCAATGTCAGAAAAACAGCCGACAATCTCCGATGCCTCTGGTACAACAGCAGGCCTATGCACGCAGCCTAAAGAACAGCCTATCCAGGACTTTTTGCAGGTCTCAGGTCGCGCACTGCACAGCCTGCACAACAAGGCCCACCAACAACAGGGCAAAAAAACAAAACAGCAGCGCGAGGAAGGAATAAAAGCCTTCATTACATGCGATGTGCGATGGGCAGACACGCGTTTGTCATTATGGATGTGCAGTTTCATAGACATTAGACAATCGCCATGCTTTGTCAAGTTAAAGGGACCTACCGAAAGTGCGCTCATTGTCGACAGTGTAACATCTCTTACCTTTGTCGCTCACGCAATAAAAACAAACAGGCTCAGACCTACGCCACTGCAAGCAACACTGGCGACATCTAAAGTGCGTGTAAAGGGCACGTCGACTTCTCAGCGCGCGTACAAAGAGCTGTCCCGCAAAACAATAACAAACCAACAAACACGCGACGCAAACGCGAGCATCCACAAAGGAACTCTGGGAAACGGAGTCCTGGATGTTTCAAGCAACGTTGCAGTGTTGCGTTGTAAACTACATTTCCCAGTGAAAATGGACCCTGCCTCCACCACGGGCTCCGTCTGAAGAAATTCGACCGTGTAGTTTTAGGTAACAAAGATAAAAAGCTGTGAGCTGCGTAGGTTTTCTAGTTCGGGACTGATCGAGGTTTGTTCAGACACAAGGATGCAGTGTGCGCATCTCTGCATCTTTCACACGTTTAGGCTCGGATTGTCAAATAGTCCTTGAACTTTATCTCAGTTTAAAGCCGAAGCCTTTGATCTATACACGTGATACTTTATTTGTGACATTTAGTTGGCAGTAGTTTGATAACTGGTGTCCCCATCCAGAGCAGGCAACAGTAAGACTACTTGGGTTCAGTTTCTAATTAAACTTAAACTTCACTGTACTCTTAATAGCCTATTTAATATATCGTTACTCGGTGTGTGACACATATTCGACAGCAGGTGGCAGTATATCATCTTAAAAGACATAAGTAATGGTCACAGCCCCAAGGTAGTCCTGAGCTGCGGACAAACATCGACTTTTAAACCATTAAAACCAAGAAGAATTCAATTTTTTTAAAACCAGCGTTCCACGAACCTAAAAGGCCCATAATGCAACAGGTAAAAGACTGACCTGTGTTGCCTGACAGAACATCTGAGATATTCAATCTAATAATCTCTACACAGCAGATGAGCCTTAAAATTTAGATACCTCCGATTTTTTGGAAGATTGTGTTTTTATGGTGTTTTTACTTTTGATCAAAGTCTTTTATTTGTTCCACATTTTTGCACTGCATTGTAACAGTCGAAGTCACAGCGCTTTGAGTTCTGTAAATCAATCACCCGTATGCAGTGACATGTTATCAAATCTGATCAAATATGGTTTAAAAAGGACATTTCTGTCAAAATATTCTGTACCTATGTAAATTCACATTCATCATTTGGGGTTTATTGCAAGTTTATGTCCGAGGGAAAATAACGAATGTCACATTTTATTTAGGAGAATAAACAAACAAAACCAAACAAAATAAAATAAAATAGGCTACATGCAATGCAACAAATATAAAGTCAGTGAGCTTCCTATTAGAGCAGAGTTATAGACATACACTTTTTGAATTGACTAATATATATTGTAAAAGACCGTGGCTTTCCAATGTATACTAAGAAAACCCACCTATATTTGTCTGTTATTTCTAATATAATCAGAAGACTTTCTCACTAGTGTGTGTTCGCTTCAGAGAGCTATTTGGTGACAGTATTTCATAAAGCAGAGGGAACAGATTACCGGACTGATCTGCTAATTTGTTAATTTCTCCTGGATTCCGTGCAAATGTAATCCTCGTAATTTGTCTCATTTCTTGCAGCCACATGGGAAATTCTACTTAAGTAAGAAAATGGTCTGACTGCGTAGTGCTACCGGTCGGTCTGACTACGGCTCCCCACATTGCAGGTATGTGTCAGTGGTCATTGCCATCAGCAGTTGCCAAGAAATCACTAACAGCAGTGATACAAAAACGTGCTGTTTAATTTGTTTGTATTTATTTTTGTGTTTGTGTTCTGTTCTTTTTAACATAAGACAGTAGTGTAAAAAAAAAAATAACTGAATTAAATCACCTAGCTGCATCTGGTGAAGCTCCCACATCCAGTCGTAGGAAGGGTGGAAAACAAAGAAAGCCGCAGTAGTGCCTAGAAGGAGGGTAGAGTACTGGAGGGATGGGGGACGGAGGTATTTAGTATGCACGGCCAAACTGCCCCATCTGCTTAGCGCAGCAGTCCCTGTCGTATAACTGTCTACAGGCCGTGGGCCACATAAAGAATGTCTCAGATTTGATGTAATTCCGCAAAATTAATGACAGCTTTACTCAGTATAGGCCGTGAGGGAATGATTAGTGTTTGATCGTCCATCTGATCAGATCCCTGGTTGGCTCCTGCAGAGATGCGCCTTTGTATGTAAGCATTCGTATATGGCAGCAAACACAGATACACCTTTCCAAAAACTGTTCTGAGCTATCCTGCTCTAATTTACATTCCTGTTGGGGGATTTCCATCGCTCTTCACACAGCCAGCCAACATCCTGTTAACTTTGTGTTGTGATACATGACATCAAAACGAACAGCTATGCGCCGGCTGCAGGTCCCAGTGGAGGTGTGATTGTGCACAGGGTCGTTTTTATTTCAGCCTCCGCAGTATTTCAAATGAAAGTGGGACAAGCAACATTCAATTTAGAGAACTCAGAGGTTACACTATGACCTTTTACAAGCTAATGCTTTACTGCCACTGTGATTGGAATTTGGTATTAGTTTTTAAAAGAGATGGGAATTGGATTGAAAATTTAAGTGTAGAAATTGATCTTGAGGATGGATAGTTGAGCTTGAACAAGTCGAATTCCTCTCTTCTTTTTAATTTAGACCACCTTAGTTGACCCCACCCCATGGGCTTTGGCTGGTGAATTTACAAGCAAGGGGGGCATCTTGTTTTTATAAGTGAGATTTGTGCGTCTCTGTGTGCTAGCAACATTAAAATTGAACCTGCTTTATCTCTGCAAAGTGCCATGTTTGACAGGCTGCTGTCATAAGAATCTTCTGTTTTTTTATGTAATGTGATGCGGTCAAATGCTCAGTGGACAATTAATGTAAGCTGATGAATAAACACTTGATTTAAGGCACATGTTCAACATGGCTAAAACAAAGGAACAAAATCATTTGTTAGTATGAATGCTAGGAGAAGTGTTTTTTTCCTTTTGCTGAGTTGCAGTTGCAAAGTTACTATTCCATCTGACTGTTATTGTTTTGGACGGAGCATGGAAACCTAATTCAGCTATGGCTCGGGGAGGCTTCTGTTTCTGCCAACACAGATTGTGGGACAGATTGGTAATCCTGCACTGAGTATAGCTGTTTGTTGGGTTTTTCATTTAAATTGTAGGGCATTATAGGGAATTACTTTCAAAAACACCATTAAAGTAAAAAACAAAAAACAATACAGTTTTAAAGTCAGGGCTGTTAGAGTTTAATTGAAGTTGAGCTCATTGTCCTGTCAGTGTTCTCCATTCCTCTATTTTACCCCTATTTTCTTCCTTCCATAACATGTGTGTTTACTGTATCCTTTAGAGCTGATATTTTCTGTTCTCCTTTAATGCTGCCTTCTTCTCCACCCCCGTAGCTTTTTCTTTCTACTCCTCATTTTATATTTTTGGCTGAGCTGCAGACCTTCCTTAGTGCGGTGACCTTTCTGGCTTTAAATTAAGCCCCGCTGTGGCATGCCTCTCTTCGTAGACCGCAGTTACGAGCCATCAGAGAACTGCAAAAAAATAATGATTCTGATTAAATGGCCCCTTTTTAAAATGCTCTCACCAATTTCTTTTACATTTACCACCATCTTTCCTTTCTGAGACAAATGAGCAAAATCCTGAAGAGCGCATTATGGAACAAAACATGTGAGTGCATCATGACATTGAGATGAAAGAGAGATGGAAATGTGTACTGTTCACACTTGACAAATGAAATCTTAATTGCAAAATAGGCAACAAAACACAATCTATAGCAAAGGAGCTTTCTTGAAACTATTATTTGTCTTTCTCTGCTATGCTTCTGACATTCAAAACATAAATTGATTTTACCAATAGTTCTGCACTATAAGCAATCCGTTTTGTCCCTCGTGCAGGCTTTTTGAATCGTGTGAAAATATCAAACTATGAATAATAATTGGTCTTGGTTTCAAGTGTACCTAAAACCGGTCGAATATCAGAGCAACATGACAACAATTCATTAGATAAACTGGTTCTCACTACTTAACAGATTGGCCCCATTTATCAGAGTGCACGCTCATGCATGGCAGCCTTGAATTTTAATCTGCCCATCTATGGACTTCAACTAAAAGCAGGATTCTGGGGCTTCTTTATCTAGGTGTACGTAGCCTTGGAAACCAATGAATTATGGGCTGGTCCAGTTAAAACATGTGTGGTATTACCCCATTCCAGGGTGTGTCCTCCTGTATGTCTATGAATCACTGATTTCATCAGTCTCTCTTGCTCTCTATGGCCCCTCCCCCACTACCATTGCACCTCAGTCCCTGGGGCCGTTTGTCTGGGATCTGCCAGGCTCATCAGTGGAGGAGAGGAGAAGGCTAACTGGGAGGCAGTCGTGGTTGTAAATCTGACCAGAGGGAGTGAATCCTGCAATGGACACACTTCACACTGCCAGTTACAAGACCCTCCAACATGCAGAGGCAAACATTCCTCTATGAATAGCACCGCAGCTCAGGTGTTCACCCCAAACACCTTTACGCTAATTAGCCAAACATGTCTGAACTTGAGAGCTGCAACAGCAATTTATAAAATCTTAACCATTCCTTCACACAATAAATTCACCCGAAAACATATCATTATTCAAATATGATATGAACAATTCCTATTCAAGTCCAGAGAGAACCGACAGGGATGTTCTGTTTTGGACAGCACCGCAGTGAGGTGGGACCTTGCCTCATGCATTTAGCTGCATGTGATACTATTCCATACACATAGGCACACACCCTCCCTCTCCTTATTTGAGAAATAAGCATTTTTACAGAGTTTGAGCTGTAAAAGGAGAGGAGCAGATAGCCCATAAATCTAGCCATAAAAAACGTTAAGTTGTCAGAGGTGCCATCAGCTATCAATCGTGTGCGGCAAGCTGATGAAGGGGAAATAGGTGATAAAAAACAGCATTTTAGGGAAATTATGTCCAGTCTTCCATTTGCGAAGTGGTGCAGTCGCATCACGACAGAATCTTAATCGCTGGCTGGTGTGGCCAGGGAGTACTGCTTGGTGTGGCAGTGAGGAGGAGCTCGCCCTGGTGGGAGGGTGAGGTATGGGGGAGACAAGAGCGGGTGGGGGAGTGGGATCAGTGTTGTAGAAAATTATACAACTAGCATAAATCACTTCTACACTACCATTTTTCTCTCTCCTTTAATTTCTCACTTCCCCTTCCTCCCTCTGCTGCCGACCATCTTTGTCCAGGACTCTCCTTCATGGCTGTGCAGCCACTGCTGCCACTGGACCTGTGCCCTGTCTTCAGCTGTCTTCCCCCCTTAGCTCCCCCATCGTCCATCTAAACTTCATTTCACTGTGGTTTGTTTACATGCTTTATTGATCTCCGCTTTGTTGCTTTCCAGGGATTTATGCCCTTTCCATGGGTTTGTATTAGTGCACCTTGAGATTGACTTTCTCCTCTGAGATGGGCCTGTTATTGTCTCTTTGAAATTGAGGGAATTGCCATCTCGGCTGCTGCTTATTTCACAATTATTTCAGACAGGAACTTGACATCTGTACATGAGTGTATATATAATATTTATTTAACAACTAAGTAAGGCGCAAATGTCGCAAGAGGGATTACTTGTAAACCTGAAAATATAAATGTTTCAATGCTATATAATGCTTGAATTTAATAGCTAATCAATATTAGATAAATATCCCCTCCTGTTATTCTTAGGTCATTTGTTAATAACGTTGAATTTCCAAATTCCAGCTCTGACATTCATTGATGTCATTTTAAAATTTGTAAAAAGGAAGGATGTGGCTGCGGTCTTATTCTCTCACCTTATATATTATTTAAAAACAAGGTAGAAATACTGATTGGAAACAGTATCATCTGGTAATGTTATTCAAACCAGTAGTGTATGTTTTATCATACATTACTTTTCCATTTGTGAGGACAAAAACGATTCCATAATTTACTGATCATCATTCATTGATGATGATGAACAAAACAGGGCTCTTATGTAAAGACATAGGAAAACCTCTGGCAATGGCCTCGCCTGGTGTCAGAGCCTATACTGCCACCATCAGTTGAACCAAGGTAGTGTAATGCAGTATCCTCAAAGCTGCAGGATTTGTGGCTGCACTGCGGTTCAGTCACAGAAGTTTGTGATGGCTGTTGAAGGAATCAGTCTTGTATAAAAATGTGTGTTTAACAGTACAGACACAAAGGTTGCACACATCATGAAAGAAAAACAAGTCTTATTCCCACTGATAAGCTTCTGTTCATTCTCTCTCAGAACAGACACTTATACTTACAGGAATGTAAATTACTTTTCTTCTCTTGTTCATCATTGTAATGTATGTTTTTAATGTTTCAACATGTGTAGTTTCTTATTCAATTCATTATTATTGTGTGATATATTTTAATTCTCATTTCTAAATTAAACTGCCTGACTTATTGACATATTTACTTGTCACCGTTTTCAAGCTCTGGCGAATTATTTGTGAAAGTCTACCTTCCCAACAAGTATGGAGTCTCTTCACATTATTCTGCAAATGAGCTGGTTTCAAAGACAAAGGAGCATTTTGTGTAGAATTCTGTTGCAGGGAGTGGTTTATGAGTGCAGTAACAGTTGCCACTGCCAGGGGGCAGTTGAGCACATACATCCAGCCACCTTGTCCTGACACACAGTTCTGTCCTTTCATTTTAAAGAAAGCTGCATTAATGTAAAAACGTGTTTATGAATTTGATGAATTGCTTCATAATTTTTTTTAAGATTCAAGGAATAAATAAGTGAATCACTGTTAAAAGATAAATGTTTATTTAAATTAAATGGTAAAATGTAACAAAGTGCAAATTCAAGAGTGAGCTCTTGTTTATAGAGCATGGGTTCATCATTTCCAAGGCAAATTTTGAGTGAATTCCAAATGTCCCAATATGCGCATTTCTTCCTTAGCATGTCTTTTTATTTTACGTGGTGGCTTATTCATAGACTTGGATGTTCAAATATTGTAGTTTTTCTGAAAAATAGGGCTGTTGTAAAAACCTGTTGATCTGTTAAATTGTGTTACTGTTTTAGATGTTTTGCATTTACTATACATTTTTATTTTGATAACCGTTTAGTTTGTTTGATTTTGGTCTTGGTGCGGTTAAAAGCCTCTGCTTTTGTAGTGTTGTCTGTTGACTTGCATTTAGGGTGATTAAATCCTTCTGTAATCAGGTTAAAACTTGTTTTTTAAGTCCAATGTCACTTCTGTTTCCCCAGCCCTCCATAGAAGAAAAGTCATAAAGCTCTTTTTCAAGCAACGGTGTTAAAAAGAACACCTGTAACTCGACACACAGCCCTCTCTAGTCAAATACCAGGGGACACTTTATGACTCATGGGAATGGGAGCACACAGCTAAAGAGATAGTTTGTGTACAAGCCCATTCTTCAGTTAAGCATTCTCCAGGTTTCACAAAAAACACACCTTTAGGCATCTGAAAGGAGGCCATTTTGGTTTTACCCATGTTTGCTCAGTTCAAAGTTTGTGCGGCTGTGCATGGGGGTTGGTCGGTTTGCCAGAACTCTGAATACTTCTGTTAATGTTTTAGTCATTCTGGAGCTACTAGGCAGAGAGACAGATTCCGTCAAAAACATTTGAGCACCCTCAGGTCTTCAGGAAGATTTATAGTGTA